>CM068309.1:39880781-40442992 GCA_034768735.1 Schistosoma mekongi
GATAGATAGATAGATAGATAGATAGATAGATAGATAGATAGATAGATAGATAGATAGATAGATAGATAGATAGATAGATAGATAGATAGATAGATAGATAGATAGATAGATAGATAGATAGATAGATAGATAGATAGATAGATAGATAGATAGATAGATAGATAGATAGATAGATAGATAGATAGATAGATAGATAGATAGATAGATAGATAGATAGATAGATAGATAGATAGATAGATAGATAGATAGATAGATAGATAGATAGATAGATAGATAGATAGATAGATAGATAGATAGATAGATAGATAGATAGATAGATAGATAGATAGATAGATAGATAGATAGATAGATAGATAGATAGATAGATAGATAGATAGATAGATAGATAGATAGATAGATAGATAGATAGATAGATAGATAGATAGATAGATAGATAGATAGATAGATAGATAGATAGATAGATAGATAGATAGATAGATAGATAGATAGATAGATAGATAGATAGATAGATAGATAGATAGATAGATAGATAGATAGATAGATAGATAGATAGATAGATAGATAGATAGATAGATAGATAGATAGATAGATAGATAGATAGATAGATAGATAGATAGATAGATAGATAGATAGATAGATAGATAGATAGATAGATAGATAGATAGATAGATAGATAGATAGATAGATAGATAGATAGATAGATAGATAGATAGATAGATAGATAGATAGATAGATAGATAGATAGATAGATAGATAGATAGATAGATAGATAGATAGATAGATAGATAGATAGATAGATAGATAGATAGATAGATAGATAGATAGATAGATAGATAGATAGATAGATAGATAGATAGATAGATAGATAGATAGATAGATAGATAGATAGATAGATAGATAGATAGATAGATAGATAGATAGATAGATAGATAGATAGATAGATAGATAGATAGATAGATAGATAGATAGATAGATAGATAGATAGATAGATAGATAGATAGATAGATAGATAGATAGATAGATAGATAGATAGATAGATAGATAGATAGATAGATAGATAGATAGATAGATAGATAGATAGATAGATAGATAGATAGATAGATAGATAGATAGATAGATAGATAGATAGATAGATAGATAGATAGATAGATAGATAGATAGATAGATAGATAGATAGATAGATAGATAGATAGATAGATAGATAGATAGATAGATAGATAGATAGATAGATAGATAGATAGATAGATAGATAGATAGATAGATAGATAGATATGAGAATAATACTGGAGTAACTTAACACTCACAACATAACTAACTAGTTTCGATAATCTGTTGCCGTATCAATATAAAGAATGTCTTGATCAAACTAGATTATATCATTATAGTATCCAATATAGGGGCAGTAAATTAATCAGTTAAATGTATTCAATTAATGTTTCTACTAATTAGATAATAAAATCACTTAGAAATTAGTTTATGATGATTCTGACCTAATCATCTGTAACATAACTTTCTGCTATTTTCAAATGTTCATTTCACTAAAGAAGCATCTAAGCATAAACATTTGATAATCTGTACATTAATTAACTTATAAGATTGGTAACAAAATGTCAATCGATTATTAATTAAACAAGATCATTGTGTTAAATTTCAATTAAAAAGTTGATATTTCCGATATGCATGTGTATATGTGAACAATAGATACCATAGCACAAATGTGTATCGGTTCAAATTGCCACACATCAAGGGAATGTCAAGATGAACACCAAATAAGATGAAGTAATAGTCACATTGACGATAGTGAGAAAAAAGTGTAATCATATACAATATGGTTCAGGCGGAAAGAACTAATTTAAGGTAATATATGGAATAATAGTAAAGTGACAGTTTGAGTGAAGACTAGACGAACATCAACCAGTGTCAGTTAAAAACAAATGAATATAATGTCATTTAAGGTCACTAGACATCAGTTACGGCTATTGTGGAGGCCCCAACCGAGTAGTTTGCAATTACAAACACGACTCAGACAAGTAGTCAGGGAATTTATGGAATGATAACATGTTTTGGTTTGGCGGTGCCTAAATCCCATCCATCCTCCTATTATTACATTTCAAAAAAATATTATTCAACTTCATTAATATCACTCAATGCCATTTGAAGTTTACTTCATCAGTGTTGGAAACACTTCATTATCAAGTTCAAGTAGTCATGGAAGATGGCTACATCAAAACGGAAATTGGTGCTATTTATAATACTCCCAATCAACAGTCAACAAATGTGTTATATATAGCATTCGCATTCATTACACAAGTCTATCATTTCGTGAGAAAGTATACTCATCTCAAAATATCACTATCACTGACAGTTTCATTTCAATCTCTCACACATCCCAAACGCATACACACACACGTTGACAATAATAACAGTGGCGATGTTGATGACATTCAATTAAAGGAGGGATCAAAATGGGGTGGGTTGTGAAAGTCATTCACTCGGAATGAAACCATCCACATACTCTCCATTTGAATTTGCAACATATTGCTTCTCACCAAATAAATGATCTAATGATGCGAAATTGTGAAATGAGCAGATTTGTTGCAATTGTTACTGTGACTTGTTAGTTATATCACTTTCGTTTTCGTCAAAGTACTTAAAGGTAACGACTCATCAGATTTTCACCTAGATATCACTGAATTTGCTTAAGTGACATAATTCATCATATTCTACTAAGAAGTGTGTAATACGTTTTATTTACTTGTTATGAGTTGCATGTATATGCATGTATATGCATGTATATGCATGTATATGCATGTATATGCATGTATATGCATGTATATGCATGTATATGCATGTATATGCATGTATATGCATGTATATGCATGTATATGCATGTATATGCATGTATATGCATGTATATGCATGTATATGCATGTATATGCATGTATATGCATGTATATGCATGTATATGCATGTATATGCATGTATATGCATGTATATGCATGTATATGCATGTATATGCATGTATATGCATGTATATGCATGTATATGCATGTATATGCATGTATATGCATGTATATGCATGTATATGCATGTATATGCATGTATATGCATGTATATGCATGTATATGCATGTATATGCATGTATATGCATGTATATGCATGTATATGCATGTATATGCATGTATATGCATGTATATGCATGTATATGCATGTATATGCATGTATATGCATGTATATGCATGTATATGCATGTATATGCATGTATATGCATGTATATGCATGTATATGCATGTATATGCATGTATATGCATGTATATGCATGTATATGCATGTATATGCATGTATATGCATGTATATGCATGTATATGCATGTATATGCATGTATATGCATGTATATGCATGTATATGCATGTATATGCATGTATATGCATGTATATGCATGTATATGCATGTATATGCATGTATATGCATGTATATGCATGTATATGCATGTATATGCATGTATATGCATGTATATGCATGTATATGCATGTATATGCATGTATATGCATGTATATGCATGTATATGCATGTATATGCATGTATATGCATGTATATGCATGTATATGCATGTATATGCATGTATATGCATGTATATGCATGTATATGCATGTATATGCATGTATATGCATGTATATGCATGTATATGCATGTATATGCATGTATATGCATGTATATGCATGTATATGCATGTATATGCATGTATATGCATGTATATGCATGTATATGCATGTATATGCATGTATATGCATGTATATGCATGTATATGCATGTATATGCATGTATATGCATGTATATGCATGTATATGCATGTATATGCATGTATATGCATGTATATGCATGTATATGCATGTATATGCATGTATATGCATGTATATGCATGTATATGCATGTATATGCATGTATATGCATGTATATGCATGTATATGCATGTATATGCATGTATATGCATGTATATGCATGTATATGCATGTATATGCATGTATATGCATGTATATGCATGTATATGCATGTATATGCATGTATATGCATGTATATGCATGTATATGCATGTATATGCATGTATATGCATGTATATGCATGTATATGCATGTATATGCATGTATATGCATGTATATGCATGTATATGCATGTATATGCATGTATATGCATGTATATGCATGTATATGCATGTATATGCATATCTATGTTTGTTGCAATTGTTACTGTGACTTGTTAGTTATATCACTTTCGTTTTCGTCAAAGTACTTAAAGGTAACGACTCATCAGATTTTCACCTAGATATCACTGAATTTGCTTAAGTGACATAATTCATCATATTCTACTAAGAAGTGTGTAATACGTTTTATTTACTTGTTATGAGTTGAAAGTTTAGAGCTGGGTTCCTTAAACTGAAGACGAATTATGCAATCGAGTGTAGTATCGTTGCATTCTCTTGAAAGCAACATTCAGTTATGGTGATTGGTTGTAAGTTGATTTGAATAAGGTACCTGGAATAATCATTAATCTTTATTATGATTATTATTTTCTGTATTGTTTCATGTTACGTATTTGCTTGAGATGTTCACTGTTATTCGTTAGGAGTAATGTCATATGATTTCTCGAGAATGTAATTTACTGCAAATGTTGAGTTTTAAGTAATTTATACAGTCAGCTAATTCATCAGTAGTTTGGTGAGTTCAGTACTGCTTCCACAATCATTGAGTTACATGCACTAACCACAATCTGTTAACTTTGGTTTAAGTAGGTAGATACTAGCTTAAAGCTGAGTAAGTGAATCTGTCTCTGATGGATAGACTGCATGATTACTGAAGTGATTTTGTAGAGATGAGACTAATTTGTAGACATTACTCGTGATAGAGTGACTTCATTTGGCGCTTATAAATCATCTGTCAATATTCGAGAATGTGCGTATAATAAAGTGTTTTGACCTTTTATTTCATCTTCACTAGGTAAGGTACACCAACCTCTAACTAACTTTCTTACTGTTTATTATGAAGTTCTCCGTTTGTGGATTTGCGTTCTGTAAAGTAGAAATGATCATCCTTGTTTTTCCTTTTTGTTAAAACACAAACAACGATTATGGTGAGATGATATGAATTCATTTCAACATTTCACGTACTTCACTTCTTCTAGATTTGCAAACTATTGTGTAAATAAATAAAGTATATGACACGTGTAATGCTGAGTGTGACAGATACATGGTAGATGCAACCACTATTCGTTGTATAAACCTGAATTTATGCCCAGTAATCGAATACGTGATTCACGTTGTATTTCTATTGTGAGTGATTTCTTGGTATCGTTTCGGTTTTCTTGTTTATTTCTTTCGCTTTCTCATGTTGGCATCTTCTATTAGCATTCTTACGCATTCACAATAGAACTTTTAATGTTTCTTCCCAGTTTTATTTTGTTCTTACATTACTCACTGAAAGATTTGATCTCCTATCAACTAATTTTCTACACAACCTTCAACTATTACTGTCATCAACATTATCCGAATTGGTGATTTTAGTCTATTTATATCGATCTTACCACTTTATCTACTGGTTACGTAATAATTGGTACATACTTTTGATATACTGGATCACATCATCACCTCTCTCACTTACTTACCTCTTTCATCTATAAATATGAGTTTGTCATTATGATTATTATTCCTTATTAAAGGTGAATGACTATTAAATGCATTTTCCATTACACTTGCCGAAAAGTCTTTTACTTATTCACATAATTTAGAGTGTATTTGGAACAATTAAAGCCAGTGAAACATGTAAATGAATTGATTTCATTCTCTAATGTTCATCAAGAGAACAAATCAATTGAAACTTGTTATTCTCTATTTATTCACCGAATCTAAGTATACCTCTTGTCTTTATCAAAATGATCAATAAATTTTGTTGTCTATTACATTATTACATTAAAATAGTTTTATACATTAATTCCTATGTTATTTCTGTGCTTAGTATATATAAAGTTCATTTTTATCTTTCTATTGGTAATACTTGACAACACAACAACAACAACGACAACAACCAACTTTATTCATTCAATAATGATTACATCTAGTTACGTAGACATTAAGTTCTTATATTTTCAACAGATGTTGATATATTCAATTTTCTTATGCTTATAAATATCTTCTATAAATTCAATGATAAACATTTCATTAAGTTCACTTCATTGTAATGCAACATTGTTTTAATGAAGAGAACAACTGTTCAATTATATTAAAATCTATTTGAAATTATTCGTTAGTTTTTTTAAAATTGTTTGCTTAAAAAAAGAAAAAAAAGAACTATTTCAGGATAACTTTAGCTTCATTCAGTTGGTTAGTTACCAAACTTTGTAAAATTAAAAAGTAAAAAAATAAAACAATATTAGTTTGATATAATCAATTAGCACTGAATTAGATAACTGTTGATAATCAGAAAGTCCTGGATAGTTGTTTCGTACTAGTATAGGACTTTTCAGCATTGAACATCTATGATCACATCAAGCGTTGAACACAAAACCTCTTTGCTTCGTGACAACCGTCTTACGATTGGACCATATATATATTAGATATATATATATATATATATATATATATATTATTGAATATACTACTTATCTCTCGTTTTCAGATGTAGGCTATTCTATGAAGGAAACTCTGACGAGTTCCATTTACGAAAAAAATATTTGATCTATCGACCAACATTATTTTCTTTATAAAAGGTAAACAATGTTCAGTATAAAGAAACTCATCTCCTAACGCATGAATGTTATATAAATTTATATCTTAATTACAATTAGGGAGGGGGTTGTAAAGATAGTTAGTTGTCAATTATGATATCACGAATTGACTGGATTGGAAATATCAACCGTTAGGAGCCGACTCGGTGGTCCAATGATAAATCGTTCGCCGCCTAGCCAGAAAGTCCTGGATAGTTGTTTCGTACTAGTATAGGACTTTTCAGCATTGAACATCTATGATCACATCAAGCGTTGAACACAAAACCTCTTTGCTTCGTGACAACCGTCTTACGATTGGACCATATATATATATATATATATATATATATATATATATTTATATATTTATATATTTATATATTTATATATTTATATTTATATTTATATATATATATATGATGTAAAAGTGGATGAATCACATTCAGACCTCGTTGGAGGAATCCGTTCTATTGAAATTGTAGATAAGACCTTTTACAACTGCTTATTAATATGAAACGTAGGTTATTTACGGTTTCTTGTCGACTACCTCTAACAGTCCAATTGATTGACAGTGATTGATTATTAATATGTGTTTTGACTAATTGATGCCTTTGATTAATGTATACTATATCATTATTCTGTACATTTTACACTTGAGTGAAGTGTTGATTAGATATTTTAATCCTTCTGAATTATGGAATGACAATAGACAATCTGAAATACTATATATTTATTGAATATACTACTTATCTCTCGTTTTCAGATGTAGGCTATTCTATGAAGGAAACTCTGACGAGTTCCATTTACGAAAAAAATATTTGATCTATCGACCAACATTATTTTCTTTATAAAAGGTAAACAATGTTCAGTATAAAGAAACTCATCTCCTAACGCATGAATGTTATATAAATTTATATCTTAATTACAATTAGGGAGGGGGGTTGTAAAGATAGTTAGTTGTCAATTATGATATCACGAATTGATCTGAATCAGACAACCATTGATCACCTGGAAGAACTGGACAGCTGATTCATCCCAGTATGGGACTCCTCAGCAGTGAGCATCCACGACCCCATCGAGGATCGAGCCCAGAACCCCTCTGGCTCGGCGGCGAACGCTTTACAATTGGTATTGGGGAGGTCGCACAACATATCACGAATTGACTGGATTGGAAATATCAACCGTTAGGAGCCGACTCGGTGGTCCAATGATAAATCGTTCGCCGCCTAGCCAGAAAGTCCTGGGCTAGATCCTCGATGGGGTCGTTGATGCGCACCACTGAGGAATCCCATACCAGGACGAAACAGCTGTCCAGTGCTTCCAGGTGATCAATGGCATTCTGGTTCAGATTAATTCGTGATATCAAAATTGACAGTTATATCTTAATGTTTTGTGATTGATGATGTTTGTATCTTATCATTAGAGACTGTTTATATTATAAGTAATAATAAGCAAAATATCTCGTGAGAATACAACAATGTTTTCATTTTAGATCATTTCTGTAACAACAGAATAGTATGAGAAGAGAAGCTTCATAATATTTTATTGTTATTATCCTACTGCTTTAAGTCTATACAAAAGTTTTACCATAAAACATTCGGAACTAAACTTTGTATCATTTGTATGTTATTGGTATGAACTTGTATATTCCCGTTGATTTGTTATAGACTGAAGCTGGTCCCACTGTGCACATCAACATTGGGATGCAGGTACATCCAGCCAATGAGTCCTAAATAGGACGAAACGCGTATCCTGGATTTCACTTGCTAGTCACAATCCAACTTAAACAACACTTGTATGTTACTTTAGGAGTTTGTAATTTTGTCCATTTAAGAATAAATTAATAAGACTATAGAACTATTCTTTGTGAGCACACAACTCTCCTTTAACAACGGTATTATGAGAAGCGTTTTTCATTTCTGAGGTGATCCTGTAACTGACACATTACATAACAAGTAAATACACTATTTTTTTAAGAATTTACTTAATCTTATAAAATTAAAACTTCATGGGGAGGAAATTTATAAAGAAATGAAGTCTTCTGAGTAGTATATCATAGAAGCCGTTAATCGTCATGAGTTATTGAACTGAGGTGGAATTGTGGAGATAGGTATTTGATTCATTCATTGGTGCTTAGCGTAGGTTAATGTCGGTTGCATATCATTAGACACCCGGAATCGCTAAGCAACCGTCTAGTCTTAGTGTGGAACTCCTCGACAGTGGCACCCTCGATTCCTGCAGGGAATTGAATTCTCTAGCCTCAAGTTCCACGGCGAATGCTTAAGGATCAGCACCACTGGGTCGGTTTTCACATACGTCAGGGCTGAAAGAGATGGCCACTGCCAGTAGATGGCCATCTCACCATATAACAAACTGATGTAAGTGGGAGGGAATGCACCAACAGATGCTGCAAACCCAATGGTTTAGATGATTAGGTGTTCACAGCGAGACGTGAAGACTCTGGATTCGATTCCCTGGTGGAAGTGGGAGTGAAACAGGATGAAACAGATGTCCATGGTTTCTAGTGATATACAAACGATATCACTTTGAGCCAAAAACAAAAAACTAAACACAAGGTTATGTCTTAACGTTCCATCTCAAATAGAAAGCAGTTTTTTAGTCAGTTTTAACTCAAATATTATTCGGTAATGTTCATGTACCGACTAGAAATTTTCAGTAAGGTAGATTTATGAAACCACCAATAGAAACCTATGGTGTGCGTGGATAGCTAATACAATAAAGAGCTATTAAGTGGCAGATTATCAAACTATAAACTGACTAAAGTTGGGAATGTAGACCAGTGATTCCTTACCAAATAACTCGTACTAACATTATAATACATAAAAACTATTAGCTCGATTCCGTGGATGGTGTCAGATGAATGGAAGTGGTTGACATGGAGCTCCAGCATCACTTTTGTGCTAGTCAGCACCTGTCATTGGGTCAGAACCCTACAAGAAAGTCATTCCTCTTTAAAGTGCAGATACACCTTTACAAGTTTCAACTAGTAAAAACCCAATGTTCAAGGGTGACTACCTTCAAACGCCTCACGTCATGCACGAGATCTCGAACTATCCATATACCAACCTGATCAATAAGATTTATTCTGTACTTAGAAGTAGACTGAAATGTAAGGAGTGGATACACGGTAACCAGTGAATTTCATTCTATGTATTATTGTCGTTACACACCTGTTATTGACAGTCTCATGCTAGGACAAATTATATATGTGATTAAAATACTCCTCGTAAAAATGATCTATTGCTTGATTAATTAGGTTTAATACGTGAATATTCAACTTGTAGTTTCACTACAAGTTTACAATATTTTGAGTGTGATAGTCTATGCGGTTAGTAATGACCCCTATATATAGCGCGACGATCATCCATTGTCATTGGTGATAACTGCCTCATTAGTGACTAACTCTAGGATGTTCCTGAAGCTCTAGTGAGAAGTCGTGACTGGTGGAGTTCAGACTTGTCGGGAGTGAGACAGTTATCACCAATGACAATGGATGATCGTTGCGCTATATATCACAAATTGATGGAAGTGGAAATTCTACCATTGGATGCCGACACAGTGGGGCAGACGGTTAGGCGTTCGCGTCAACCTGAAGCCCCTGGTGCGGAATCGTGGGTGCGCACTGCTGAAGAGTTCCACACTAGAACGAAACAGCTGTCCAGTGGTCCCTGGTTTTCAATGGTACCCTGCCAACATCAATCTGTGATATATCCAATCAAATCAAATAACCAATCTCCACAAAAATAACTATCCCAATTGAAATATTTTTTTATTAATTTTGTAACGCTTTCTTTTATCGATAAAATATGGTTAAATTTATACATTTCATACCTTAAAATACTGCCGATTATTTTAGTTGATGGAGTTTTGTGGAGATTGATTTTGGTTGGTTGCTTTTATTTATTGTACATTAGTCTTATTGGGTGATATAAAAGACGACGGGGGAGAGTGTTGGATGTTTGTTGCAATCCTAACATGAGGTTCCTTAGTAGTAGATACTTATGGCTCCACCAGGGAGATGGTACCCGTCTTCACCAAGTCTTGCATTCAACGTTTAACATCAGCTTCACTGGGTACTTTATTACAAACTGGTTGAAGTAAAAATTCTACTACCGAAAGCGGACCCAAAAATGCTTACGTTCCTTTATTCAATCACCAAATTAAGTAGTAGATGCATATTGCTAAGGAACAAAATAGTTATTCACTGTCTCATACTTCCTAATAGTGTTCAACTGAGTCAATAGAAAGAAATTTACAATAAATATAAATAACAGATTACTGACATTTACTTTTTACTGTTTTCAATAAAAAATCTTCACATAATGAATATTAAAGTTCAAACAGGATATTCAGTAGTGATTTATATAAGTAGTATTAATCCACCTGTAATTTTTCAAAAAAAAATTTGTTATGGATATTTAAAAATGTTTTAAAGAAATTACAAGAGAAATTATCATTTTCCACTGAGTTACTGTGTATAAGTATATGGTAACAGAGATTGATTAAATTCAATCTTTAGAAGCATTAAAAAGAAGATACAACCACTTTCAACTTGTATGTAGGTTGTTGTTGCAAAAGTACGAAGATTGGATTTGGTACAAACAGAATGAATGTGAATCCCATCGTAAGCATCAACACTAGGATAGTGATATATTCGTCTGACATGGTTCAAATAGGATAAGAGGGTTGTCTTAAATTCTATTATTCTTCTTTATTCTTCAATTTCTAGACATAAACAGTATTTGTTAAAAGTTTTAACTATTTGACTATTAGAGAAGGGGTGAAGCATATGATTACATAAATCAGATATCTCTGTTAGTTATAACGATTTATTCTTCAGTACTGAATAATATCAAACTAGGATGAAATAACTAACAATCATTCTTTGTTTCATAATAGTACATTAATTGAGATGATTTTCTGACACTAACTATCTATATTTTAACGTTTGAAAATCGACCTTATGTAACGAACTATTGCTTAATCACTGTCTAGTGTTATACGGTTTATTGAACATCTGAGTTCTTTGTCCTTACGTACTCGTGAACATATACTAGTATGATTATGTAAAGTAATAATAAAGTCTATCAATAACTCCATACAGTTGTATTTGTTAAATAACTAACAACAAATCAAAGTTGAAGATACATTCTCAATTTTGTCCCTTGTACTGATTAATCTACATGAAGGTGAGAGATTATAGCTACTATACATAGCTGAAGCTATCTGGATTAAGTCCAGATACATTCAGAAGAGGTATGTTCAGTCTCTCGATCCTCAATTGCCTACAAGGGTGCAGCACATTACATAAGTTGACTATTTTAAACTAACTCCACCAACGTACTGTTTTGTTTATTTTTTCGCTGTCTCATTCATAACTGTACATTCATCTTTCTAAATTCATACCAATTTCTTATCATCATTAGTAACTTGACAATATGTTTCTCAATTTGTATGAATGTTGTATTATTATTATTATTATTATTATTATTATTATCATAATTTCCCTGACAATATCTTCCCATATCATCTATTACATGTCACTATTATTTTTTATTATTCTTATCATAACAAGCAAGTCGAAATACTATTTCGCTTATTACGTCATTACTATATTCGAATATGATTTGTTCTGGTTTGTTTATTGTATTACTCAATGTAATTCAACACCTTGTAGCGGTTACCAATTTCGTTTACTCCTGATTTCAAATGACCTTCAATTATACAACATACAAGGTTTGGATATATTTAAGCAATCATTATTCGAAGTAGTCAGTTGTTGTTTTCGTGTAGGATGATAGGTTTGGTATTGTTCGTATACATTTGATCAGCAGTTAATGAAATCAATTTTGAAGCAAGAGATGAACTGTCTGCAAGGTAGAAAAGTGAATAAAATAACCGTCACTCAGCTGTAAAATGGAAGTGGCGCTCAAATGAGTCATGCAAGTTTCACGCTACATTTTCTGGCGAAAGAACATTAGCCTCAGTGTAACCTAATATGTGGTTGGTTATATCGTGGAAGTTTTAGCATTGAAAATCTCAAAGTATGCTACTGTAAAGTCTCAGAGTATTTCTGTACGTGTGTTTTATATAATATCTTTTGTGTGGGAAGTAGCTCTTGGGGGGGGGGATAGTAAAGTCAAATGAGAGGAAAAGTGATTGATTTCTTCGTACATCGATTCTGGAAAACTCGCTATATTTTGCAGGCTTGAAAGATTCGGTGTCGTTCGTATGTATTTACTGAACAATAGGTGGAAAGAATCTTAAAACTAGAGGTGAACGATCCATAAGACAGAAAAATGAACAAACCAACCATAAATTAAAGCCCAGTTAGATCATTTAGATCCTCTCAACTATGAAATCTAATTGACGTTCAAATGCTTCGTGCATATTCTAAAGTATCTTCATAAAATTTTACCTTCATGTTCATCTTACATGATGACATTATAACATTTTGTGTTAGTCCGTTTAATGTTAACATCATTTTGTATAAAGTGAAATCTTGACATTAATCAATTAGAATATTTCGTGTATGAAAAAAACAAACAAACAAACCAATGAAGTATTAGGATGAACTTGTATATTCCCGTTGATTTGTTATAGACTGAAGCTGGTCAGTCATTGTTGCTATATGTGCATCCTGAGCGGATTACCTCGATATAGAGAATTTTTTCACAAGTATTATATAAGTTGTATTGTGACTGGTGAGTGGAATCCAGGACGCGCGTTTCGTTTTATTTGGGACTTATCGGCTGGATGTACCTGCATCCCAATGTTGATGTTCAAAGTGGGATGCAGGTACATCCAGCCTATGAGTCCCAAATAAGACGAAACGCGCGTCCTGGACTCCACTTACCAGTCACAATCCAACTTATATGAAACCAATGAAGTACTTTGTAAAGTGTTTTGTTATTGAATAATTTCTTTCATTTTCAACTTATATCAAAGTTATGTGAATGTGATATTATCGTCAATATATTCACCAAATACGTCTTACTAAGTCTTCTTGTACATTTTTCAATTATAAAATTAGTGATGTATATATTTGTAAAATTCCAATGAGTAGAAATTAAAATTTCTGACGTTTCACGGCTTAGGGCAAGTCGCTTCTTCAGAGAAATGAATAACCGGACTGATTTAATACAAGATTAAATAATACAATCGAACAAATCGAAAACAAACTAAGTTCGTACAATCAAAATGTGAGTTTGATCGTGTCATGATGTCAAGTCATATGGGTCTAGGTGGTTTGAAATGAGACATGTTTGCATATGTTAGTATGATGTGAAAGGTAAATATGTAAATATGGGAGAAATAAAATTGTATGTATGTTCATGTGTATGAAATTTGATGCACTTTAATTATGGTTAGTTCATGTTGAATGGATGGAAAGGCCTTCCCTTTTGTTAAGTGAAGTTGGATTTAACAAAATGTGAATTGCTTCAGCTATTCGTCTCTCCTTATAATTGCAAAAACCTTCTTGGATAAGTTAGACATTATTAATATCGGCTATTGCTGATTTGATTTGTAATTTTTCAAGTTGAACAGGATTATTAGGAGGCCGTTTAGTGTAGCTTTCATGTTCTTTGGCAAGAGTTTTGATTTCTCGTGATAACTCTCCAATATAGAAAGCATCACAATCAACACAACCTAGCCTGTAGACACAATTCTGTGTAGAGGTGAAAGGGATCTTGTTCTTTATTTTAACCAATGCACTTAGAATAGTGTTTTTGTAGTTTTGTAGAGAGTTTGGATTCCGTGTTGTTTTAGAATTCTTTGTAATTCATCTGTTGTGTCTTGGCAGTAAGGTAGAACAGCTGTACCAATCCAAGATATTTTAACCAATTTACTATTAGTTAGTAATAAATCGTTTCGTTTTTGCAAATTTTTAATAATATTCATTGGAAAATTATTAAGCCGTAGGATGTTAATTATATTTTTGTATTCGTATTGCTTGTCGTCTTATGATGTAATGAGTCTACTGGCTCTTCTGAATAAGTTTAGAGCCAGTGATATCATTGCACTGAATAAATGTGCTGAGTTGAAATCGATATATCGATTTGAATGTGTGAGCTTCCGATAAATTCTCAGATTAAGAGTTCTATATAAATTTCTTTTAACTAGGCAGTCTAAAAATGTTAACTCATTGTGTTCATTTTCACTTTCTAAAGTGAATTTGATATTCTGAGATAGATTGTTTATTCGTTTGGTAAATGTTCTTATTTTATAAACAATCTATCCAATGCTCAATTTATTTGAAATTATCAAAGTTAACTTTGGTAATGATATGTACAAATTTTTCAATTACGTTGTAGGTGACGTATATTAAAGTGTAATTTTTCTATGATGAGTTCCTAAACTTTACCTAAATTTGTAATTTTCATCCTCATAAAATATTGTCAGATGTAGATAATACCAGAAGTTTGAAACAAAATCTTCACTAAAATGTTAACATACTAATATCAAACATTCACCTATTAAATAAGTAGTAAAATGATTTAAATGATGCATTTATTAGAAGCACTAAAACTATCTCCTGAGTAGATTATTCATACTTTAGTCACATAGCGGTGGCCTGTTTAAAATCTTGGGCTACTATTAGGATAAACTTGTATATTCCCGAAACGGACTGAGTTCGAATCCCAGTGTGAACATCAACATTGGGATGCAGGTACATCCAACCGATAAGTCCCAAATAGGACGAAACGCGCGTCCTGGATTCCACTTACCAGTCACAATCCAACTTATATAATACTTGGGCTATTATTTTTTTTTAAATATCTCAACAAGTCACTTTTTCATTTTGTTTTAATTGTTCAATCATGTGCCGAAATTTCGTAGTGTATACTCACGCGCCTATATAAGAGGTTAACGACTTATCATGAGTAATACAATGTGATCTGATCGAAGACAACACGCTGGTTAGTAACACGCCTTAAAAAGGATCAATATTCATCAAATGTTTATTCCTGAAGTTCTTAATCTCAACTACAAATCTTTTATTGAAAAAGTGGGCTACCTACAATTTCTCTTTAGTCTAAACATAGACTGTAACTGTGGTCTAATCACAGTTCAAGAATCTTAATTGCATGACTTACTTGATGATAATTTAGTATCGTTAATAGGTTTCCAGATTTTTTATCAGGACATTTCTATCACCAAGTAAAAATGTGGTAGCGGTGGTGGTGTTGTTACTTTCGAGAACACGAACTGGTATGTGTACATGGAAAATGCGTAACATGTTGAGATATTGAATGATGAAAATTTATACTGTACTCAACACACTATTGAATAAATCTATTACTGTTATTATTATCATTATTACTATTACTATGATAAAAACAATATTAACAGTGAATATGTAGTTATGTTTATTGAGTTTGTCAAAAGAATTCTCAGTAGGTAGTTCATAGACTATGGATTATCTTTCAATGCTTTGGTCAAATAAATGTAAAATGCATTCTTCAATTATAGTTATACTGTCTTCTTCAATAATAACTGAGTTTTCAATATTATACTTTAGTGATATACATAATTTATCAGTATGTTAACTGGAGAACTACATAAAGCATCATACAAATGATATAAGTATTTATAAACAGTTTTTTCACAAGATACTTGGGATCTGTTGGCCACATATTATCAACAACAACCTTCTGTTGCAAAGAACGAACCAACTTACAATAGAGGATGAAATTAGGTAAAAGTGGATAGGACAACCGTTGTGAAAAACACCATACTTCATCACAAGACATGCTTTAACTTTGAATCCTCAAGACCCGACAAAAAGAAGACTAAAGAGCATATCACTGCAAAATTTGAGGAAGATATGAAAAAAATGAACAGCACTCGGGAAGAACTAGAAAAGAGAGCCCAACGAAGATTTGGTTGGCGGACTCTAGTTGACAGCTTATGTTCTACGAGGGGTAACAGGGATTGATTGGTTGATGTTAACTAAATATCATTTTGCGATCTATTTCTAAGTTTAAATCACTTTTGACAAAAGTAATTTCACATGTTCAACGGTTAAAATTTTCCTCATACTTAAATGATAGTAGTAATTGTAACGAGTAATAAAAGCCTTCTTTATATGATTGTCACTAAGTGATAGTAGATTTTTTTCATTCTAAACAATGTTATTTTCTTTGAATACTCAGTATAACATTTTAGCATGGAACATGTGAAAATTGTCTTAAAACTGTAATATGAGTTGAAATGTACATCGGGGAAGTTCTTAGCTAAAAGTTGCTATGTCACATGGTGGGATGGATGATTCTGCTTTACACATTATACAATATCTATAGTTACTTCCAGCTTTCCTTTAATCTATTACTCAGATACGATAATCTGATAGAACGACCAAGAACCAGATAGTTCAAGCATAGGCCTGTATTTCAGCGACACCGACCGACGAATGAGACATACCAAATGAAAACGTAAATATATAAGTCACAGTTATCTATCCACTCAATTGTGATTCGTCACCTACCTGCCTAAATTTACACTAACCATTCATTACACACGCAGGCTAGATACGTCAGAAGTCTCATATCATTGCTTGATTATAGCTAGGAAACTATTGGAAATTAGGGGCACTACTCAGTTGATTTATTCTTCTGTGAGCTTTTTTGATAATGTTGGATTGTATGAGCTAGATAATTTGGTCTAAGAGCTTCTGTTGTTATTTTGGACAACAGTAACATTATTTACATCAAGTAGATGTGAACATTTTAATCATTATCCACGAATTAAATTAATGAGCTAAGATGGCCTTTTCTTCTAATGGTTGACTTTACATATTTGATTGTCTTCATTTATACATGGGTCTCCAGATGATTGTTTTCTGAATCACTATTTTATAAGCTAAATCGCGTCATGGTCGATGTATATATTGATCATAGGCTTATCAAAATCCTATATTTTGTTGAAACTCCCTGGCATTTGTAGAATTTCTTTTATCCAGAATTCCAATATTTTTCTTGACGAGATGATTACCATAGTTACCTGAATTTATTTACATAAGTTATAGCATTCTGTGACTTGTAACTGATGTTGTGATACATCGATTTCAAAAAGTCTTAAACTCCATCTGGTGACTTATGACAGGTCTTTTATTTATGATAGTTCAGTTAAGTTCTTGATTTTCGGTAGGTGAATTTTTTACTACTTCCATTTACCGGGTACATTTTGACTTCGCTACTCAAGACAACTCTGTAGTAAGTATCCATGACACATCAGGCCTCGTGACAAGTACCTAGTATTTAGATTATTCAGTCGTTTACATTTCTTAACTCAGTTAATTGGAGATACTGCACGAGCCCATCCAATATAAATGATGGATAACTGCTACACAGTCAACATGGATAAAATCCAATTATTACATTTAGTTATTATTTACAAGATAAAAGTTATGTTTATTGTGTATTAAAGAATAATCTTTATGGTAATATAAATAAAATGTTGTATATGTAGGCTTTCTCCAATCGTCTATTAGTTCCTACGGGCATCTAAGTGTATTCAACCGACAAGTCCCAAGCACGAAGTAATTTCAGTGCTAGACACAATTCAACTTTACTAATATCAACATCAATAGTATCATGAAAAATAGCACTATGTTATTAACAATTTCACCTTTCTTGTTTGCATTCATCAAGGATTGTTCATCCTTGGATACTATTGACAACCAAGGAACAATGGACAGGTTTTTTGTCCTAGTATTGGTGTTCTCGATGACACGCACTCTCTATTCCACTATGAAATAGAGCCCAGGATTTTTGGGTCTTGCTGTAAACGCTGTAAACTACCAACATCACTGAGTCGGACGGCATTCAATAATATAATTCTCGCTTTCATCATTTTGTGATACTGTATGACAATAAGTTAAAGCCATTTGTGATAACTGTCTTCATGTATATCTTAACTTCACCAACTACAATTCCTTACTAGAAATTCGACAACAACTTAAAGTTAGTCCCTAGTAAGCTAGAAAACTGTTAATCAATATACACAATTAAATTAAATACCGATCTTCTCAAAATCACCTCAAGACATTCTAATTATTTGATAAGAAACGTTACATTTTAATGCATAATTTCCATTTCGATTATGAATGGAGATCCACATATCTACCAAAACTTATTGAAAAATATATGCGAACGAAATTAAGTTTATTTATAAAGTATCGACATATACATTTTGTCGGATATATATATATATATATATATATATATATATATATATATATATATAAAGAGAGAGAGAGAGGGAGAGGGAGAGAAGGATGGAGGGAGAGAGAGCTAGGGAGAGAAAGTGAGGAAAGTGAGAGTAAAAGAGACAGAACATTCACTAGATTCCTGTGGAATTTTCAAACCGATTATTGATTTAGATAAATTTGTTGCTAAAAAAGTGTGAAAAAAAAAACTGTTTATCCTTTTAGCATTAACTTTATAGTTACAAAAAATACAGTACATTATTTTGGTTTATTTATATTTTTTGAGCTGAATAGTATAACTGCCAATCTTTCACTGTCATTCTGGACAATTACATCAACACAAACTCCTGAGCATAAATATAAAAGCTTAGATAATGGCCAGTTCATGTAGGTCTTATATAACTATGTACTGATATAGTACATTTCACATTTGAAGGTGAATATTTCAGCGATATTGATCCAGCTGTTATGAATGATCTTCTAGGATCATTACTAAGTGATTTGTTCACTATGTAAATGGTAAATCCAGCTAGAGTTCCAATGGATTAGATGGATCTTTACGAAAAGTAACGTTGATAATATCTTAGTGATTTGTGATAAATACGATGATGCAAACATTTTACTAAGTAAACTGAACTCTTCAAAACCATATTACATTATCAATCGACGAGAAGAAGAAAAACTAACTTTCATTCCTAAATGTATTACTCATTAGGTGGGAAGATGGTTTAATCAAAAGTCCTAGCTTCACAAAACCTACATGGAGTTAGTAGTATGTAAACTTTCATAGATATTGTCCAGTACAGTATAAAAATATTTAGTATAGGGTTAATTAAACAGAATCAGGGGTATTCGTACAGATAATACTATTAAAGTAAATGAAAATTTGTTGATAAGTACATTGATGTTGACTGGATACCCAAAAAAGTATGCAATTTGTTCGGAAGGTATGATGAAGTCGACTATATTTCTAGCGCCTAGGAAACCCGTTTTATCAACTTAGCATTTAGAAGTGATTCAAACAGCTTTGTGCTAAGACGAAGGCTCAAATCAATTATCCGGAGAACATGTTATTTGGTTAGTGTTAATGTAACTGAAAAGTTTAGAGTTTTGATTTCCAATGAACTCAAACAGCGACTAAACCACTTTATCACGTCCCGCTTTGTCTGTCAATTCACGAGTATGTGTGGACAAATACATAGGGATGGAGCAGTTGTGACTTACTAATAAGAGTATTTGAACATGTGCCTAAATGACTTCAAAAACAAATGACTTCTAGTGACAAGATAGAAGTACATGATAAACAGTTATCATTCCCAATATCCTAACATCTAGTTAAGACAGATCACGAAGATGGTGTCACATCAGCCTTTGTAGTGCTGTATGAGAGTGGTTTGTGGCGTATACTAAGGTTTGTTGAATCCTAAACTATGCTCACACTAAAACCTAACCTGGTAATATTAATATTATATTCAGATTATATTGTGTTTTCCTTATATTCTTATTTTATCTCCTTATTTATCTAGTTTGTCCTTTATTTTCCATATACAAATATTTTAACAAGTCTATATGTGATCAAACTGTTGGAAATGTAATACACGAAATGTTCATCACATAGTTCGTCTTCATATCTCACTATTCAAATTACAGACAAACAATATTACCTGTATTTGTTATGATGAGAAACGTAATGAGAGTATGGCTTTGTTTACTATGCTTTATAAGATGATCTACATTTACTACTATTCATTTATAATCACACAATAAATATGATTGGTAATAAATGAGGATCAACATTCTAAGCATTGTAAACATTCAGGTAGAACTAAACTATAATGACAGTCTTGATCTATTACTAAAGTGAACTTGATGCTAGATTAATGCATAAGAAAATGATATATGTAAACTATAACCTTGTATTATTATTAATAAGCAAATATAGGAATAAAGTAAAATACATATTGAATTGAAATGAATTGTGAAGATAGGTATTAAGTTTAACTGATTGAATTCATCACAGATTAATGTTGGAAAACTAGGGAGTACTCAACAGCTGTTTCGTTCTAGTACAGGGCTTCTCAGCAGTATGCACATGAGATTCCATCCCAGGTTGACAAACGCCTAACTCTTTGAACCACTAGGAAGGCATCCAATGACAAAAATTCCCACTTTCATCCATTTTTGATATATAGCTCGACAATCATCCATTGTTATTGGTAATAACTGTTTCACTTCCGATAAGTCTAAACTACAAAAGTCACAGCTTATCACTAGAGCTTCAGGAACATTCTGAAATTAGTCACTAATGAGGTAATTATTGCAATTAAATGGTGGTTTGTGATGAATTCAATCAACTAAAGTGGATATATTTAATTTAAATGACTAATGAACTTCTTCATCTAAGACAAGTAGTATACACTCTAAAGTCAACATCATTGATTCATTAATGCGTTACCACTTTAAAAATTACTTCTCAAAACTCATTGGTTTACAACTATGGTTAAGTTTTACAAAAAGAGCTCATCATATCTCTTTTTTTTCAGTTGTACATGGGAAATTTTTGTCATTAGAGGAACGAATAGATTCGTAAACTTTGAGCGCTGAGTGTATCTTGATTTTTAGTTATTTACTTAAAGAAGTTTGAACCAGCTTGACAAGTGTAAAGTTGAAATTTTCATTTTTGTAAATAAATTTTTTTTTAAATCATGCACATAAAATTGTTTACCTATAAACTTGCCTACTAACAAGTAGCATAAGAAGCAAGCTTATCGAATTTTACAAGTTTAGATACGACTGTGAAGATACCGAATGGATAAGCAAATTGTGTATTTGGTCATAAAATATTACATACATTACTTCTAACCATCAAATTGCACATCCTTTGCGTTCGCTGGTCCGTGTCGTTTATCAGCTTGCTTCTCTTGGTTGTCCTCGATTCTCTTATGTATTTTAATCGCGCTTTGCTCCTTGCCACTTTGCAACTCACCTCATATGCTGTTTACTGATTCTTTCCAATTTCCCGTTACTTTATGAGTAGTATCCAGCACACATCTAGGCAGATAAAAGTCATTATTAATTTAAATTCATGAGAAAACTCGATAGTGTCTTACTCGATTCTGATTAGATCCTTCTTATGCTGAACTTCAACTGAATGTTAAATAGACAAAGTTCTAACCTCATTAACCATATAATACGTTGTAATAAAATTTCTTATTCATATGAAATGCACCCGGTATGCGACAAAGTAACGTTTGTCATTTAACTAGAGCAACTTCTAACGACTTAACGCACAAGTACGAATAAGAAAAATCAGAAAGCAGTGAAGGATGGAGGATAAGTTATATTTAATCGTCAGTGGAACGTTAATGGGATGACAACGTCTAGGCTGACTAACTAGAGAGTGAGTTGCTTCTCACATCGTGTCATGATCTACTGGTGATACTTAACCGAGCGCCCTCAACTAGTCGTGTCCGTTAATACAAACATGGTCAACATCAATCATGAGAACGTATGGAACTATTTATTCAAAGGATTATTTACCGCTTCACATATATGATTGTTCAATCGATGATTTAATTTAGGACTGTACATTTCTTGTCTATTTGTTGGGTGAAATTCTTACATCGAATTGTACATTTCATTAAACAATTCACATAAAGATTAAGCTTTCACATCTATCCGTGTTATTTATTTAGTAAGTTAGCTATTACTACATTAATATATTCATATAATTATGGGGGTTCGTAGAGATAGTTAACTGTCAGTCATGATATCACTAATTGATCTGAATCAGACAACCACTGATCGCCTGGAAGCACTAGACAGCTGTTTCGTCCTAGTACGGGACTCCTCAGCAGTGCGCATCAACGACCCATTGGGGATCTGATTCAGATCAATTCGTAATATCATAATTGACAATATTCATATAAGTAAGTTGAGAATAACTTTAAACTCTTAAAATGATATCTTCCATAGGAAAAGAAAAACTATACTTTAACATATAACAAGTCATCTACTAACTGATAAATAAGGTTCGATGTAATATACTTTATGAATATTGAAAATGTTGAGGATAATCTCCATTATGAAATTGACAGAATACAATACAATAAAGACTAGAATGTAGCTTATCATACATTTTAGGTAACTATGTCTATTAATTAACTTGAAATACATATGTGATTTGTATATAACATTACCAAGGTTAACTATGATAATTTCAAATAAATTGATCATTGGATTGATTGTTTATGAAAGTGAGTGATGCATGCATTCGTAAAATTCCATTGACGTTTCGCAGCTTAGTGCAAGTCGCTTCTTCAGAGAAATGAATAACCGAATTTAATTAACACAAGATTAGATGATAATACAATGGAACAAATCAAAAAACAAACTCACTTCGTACAATCAAAATGCGAGTTTGATCGTGTCATGATGTCATGTCACTTGCGTCAAGGTGGTTTGAAGTGAGATATGTATGTATATGCTGTGAAAGGGAAAATATGTGAATATGTGGGAATTAAAATTGTATGTATGTTCATGTGTATGAAATTTGATGATGTGATGAAAACATTCATCATAAGTGGGGGGTATGCATGTATGATCAACATAGAATCTAGCACATGTGTACACCGGTCCAAGTTGCCATACACCTATAGCACCGAAACATTAACACCACATTAGTAGAAGTAGAAGTTACTTCAATCATGATGATGATGATGATAATAATAATAATTATTATTATTATTGCTTAGTCGCTGACCTCAGCTAACGTGAACGAAGTTCCGAAGACATCGGTGGTCAAAAACTAATTGCCCCCGAGTATCGTCTACACTTAGCCGCCACATCTCACATCCATACAGTTATACAGAGTGAACTGTTGCGCAGTACACTCTTCCCTTCGTTGAGAGACCAATATCTCGCCTACGCTATAGATGACATCAGTTGACAAAAGCCAAACAACCTCCTCAAAAATTCGTACTGAGATTTCGTCAGAGACCAGACCAACCCATTAGGGCTAACCAGACTATCAAGACAAGTGAAGTGGTCGACGTGCTCAACTACCTCATTCCTTGTCTTTAGCCTATGTGTTGACGAACACCAGTCCTGGAGAAATGGTTTGCGTTTAGAAGGGGAGGAACGTATTACAAACATGCTTGCGTTGGTGCTTATTGCTGTTAAGAGATTCCGCATCTTATCAGCGTCTTCGCCAAACAGAACCGTCATCAGCATATTCTAAGTCAATAAGTGAACCTCCTGGTAGGAAATTAATTCCTTAAAATTCAGACGATGAGAGTTCCTTCATCTACCCGGCTAGGGACTAGCAGGATCATGGACGTGCTTTCATGGATACTTTTATAGGTTTGTAAGTGATATCCATCCTATAACAATATCATTCTAAATATCAATTAACATCTACTTCATTTTAATATGCAACTCTAAAAATGCGTACATGGTATGTAATAAAGAAGTTCACCAATAAAATAAAAATCCTATACACTTCTCTTTCATTTATTTCGACATCCTAATTAGTGCATTTTTTTAATTTATAATTTAGTCCAATATCGGCACTTACTTTAAGAAAACGTTATTTTCGATGTGTCGACTGTACGACCCATGCATTTTATTTAAGCACATCATGAATGCTGTGAGTTTTCGTACTTAAAATGCTGTCAACTTATAAAACGACAGATGTAATGATTTTGTAGTTTCACTTATTACTCATGAATAATTTCATTGAATTTGTATTTTTATTCTCATGACTATAGGCAAGTAAGTCTCTATACATGTGATTGTCTGTTTGCTAATCCACTTCTCTAAATAATACTGACCTCGTGTATCACTACATATATACGACCCTTACATCTCGTTGTTGAATCTCCCGAAGCAAACTATGTGAAGTATTTTATATATCAGCAAACATTTCATCAAGTGATTCTGTTTCATAACATTATCAATGGTGGTTTGTTCAAGTATTTGGTCTAAACACCTCCTGATGGCTTTTGCATTTTATACAACTTATGTAACTCATTTGAACTGAATAGTAATACATGCTAATTGTATGTACTCATATGCTATTATAACAAGCTTATAATTCATCAAGATGTTAAACGCTGATAAATTCTAATGAAAGCTCTCCAATTATTAGCATACCGGCGTCTTTGAGTTAGAAATTCTCTAATCAGTGCGCCACCTTAACATATAAGCAAGTAACAAACAACCTTCAATAATGATTATGTATCCTTAGTGTTCTAGCAGATCGTAGGAATGTCTTTAGGCACAAGATAGAAAAAAGAACACCAGATCAAACCAAATAAGTTCTAACAACGAAACTAATTGAAAGCAAAATTTTCTTTTAAATGAACGCTGTCGAAATGGACACTAAAAAATTGTAGTCTCATACAATCAATCTTGAAAGTTCTTTACTATAGTGAAATTTATTAAATTGGGAAAAGGTGATATTTTTACAGAGGATACATTTTTGTTGAATGATTAATAATGAAAAAGTAACTTTACGAAAATTATTAAAAGCATTTTGGTTGCTGCAATGTTAGGAACACGTTATTTCTGTCATCCTTGTTTAAGCCTGGCGTTTGATTTAATATGATTTTCAAATAATCAAGTTTGACTAATTAATTATCAATACGTTATTATTACCAGTTCACCTATCATCATTGTTAAAGTTTAGTTTCTATATCATTATTCTAATTGGTCTGATATAAGATATGAATTTAGATATTTGAACAAATGAGTGTTTGAAGTATATGACATACATACAGTTGGTGATTAATGTTACCAATCTAATATTCTGTATATCCAGCACGAGAACTAGTAGCCACATCAAGGCAGATATACAGAGTAAAAGTAAACTTTATCGACAACCTTGAGTCACCATTTAGCCAATGAGAATGCACTGGTAGATAAAATCATTTTTTATTATGAAAAACGGTGATATTTTAAAAAAGAATTACACATTATACACTTGCAGTTCAATTTGCGACATACAGGAAATATCTCTTTCATAATGTTCGGTTGTAAATACCAAAAACCTATCAGTAAGATTAAAGGGGTTATTACTTATCCATTCGGTTTATACCGATCTTCCTCTATTATATTTTCGCTAATAGCTGTTTCATTTATTCCAATGATTCTTCCGACGCATACCAGCGATAGATTTAGGCGTAACACGATTTCTGAGCTTATGTTTTTGCAGTGCTGATAACATTGCACTGCTGATACTTTGCTTACATCTATAAGAAACGATGCCACCGTAACAGGCAACTGCATGACCCATAATACAACTAGCATGCAGGTTTGCCGTAGTGTCAGTCTAGACTTGCTAAAAAAAACTGCCTATTTTTATTGATTTCTTTCGCCAACAGCCACTACAACGAAAGATTACTGTATCTCGACTATCTGTGGATTGTACTTGAGCCATATAGAGCCCACAATCACAAATCAACTCTCTACGAAGTAATCCGAGAGCTTGTAGATTATAAATAATGGCGTTTTTATCAAGAATTCCAATCAAACGATCTGAAGTAAGCATTTTGAACTTGAACCAGCGCGTGATCTTGAAACAAATACCTTGATTCTGATTACCCTTCTCAAGTCCGTCGGTAAAGTTTAGTTTCATCACATACAGTTATATGACATTGGTTCTGGTTAAAATAATCATTTTCATTGTTTATATTAATTAAAGTTATCATTTTAAATGATTATGAAGAAACTTTAGAATTTAAGTAGAATAAAAAACAAAATCTCTCTTATTATCATTATTTTATTTGTGTATTTTTAGATGTGGAAAATATTTTGTCTATTGTCAACATCCAATATTTAAAAAATTTCGTATTTATCTATTATATTATAATGCATATATACTTTTTCCAATTGGAAATATTTCTGAGACAGCAAGTGTATGGTTTACTCTTATCTTATCAATTGAACGTTATTTAACTATGAGTCAAATAGGTTCAATATATCAAAAAAATTCTCAATTACATTCATTATGTAATGTATCATCTAGAAAATATAAAAATGATTTATATCAAAATGCTAATCATTATTCAATATGTACAAAACAATATCAACAATCTTTTAATGAATATAAACAACTACCAAATAATGAATTAACTAATAAACAATTAAATAATAATAATCAAATAGATCAACATAAAGTAACAATAATAAAACATTCTTATTGGTATTATAAATTATCAATTATTTTGCATAGATTACATCATTCTTATCATTATTGTAATTTCAGTAAATGTTTACAATTCTATACATGTCAACAATGTAATTTTAAATATTCATTAATTTTTATAACATTTTTTAGTATACTACTTAATTTACCATTATTCTTTGTACAAAATGTTGTTAGTATACATAAATCTAATAAAAAATTATTAAATCATTTAATAAATAATAATAATTCTTCAATACATTACAATAATAATAATAATAATAATACAATAATGTTATTGAATCAATCAATTAATAATTATGCTCAATTACAAGTATTTACAGGATTAACACAATTTGGTAAATCATATATTTATCGATATTTCTCATGGATACGTATTAGTTTAATACAAATTTTACCATTATTATTATTATGTATAGTAAATTATTATTTATTACATTTTATTCAATTAGCTAATAAACGTCGTTGTCAATATTTATTACCAATGAATATAATAAAAAAAAAATTTTCTAAACAATTTAAATTAAAAAATTCTATTACATCAATTAAATTATCTAATGTTAAATGGCAATTAGCACAACGTAAATTAACCATTTTATTAATTATTATAATTGGTTTATTTATAGCTGGACAATTACCACAAGCTATTGCTTATATTAGTATATTTGAATTAATTAATAAATTATTTAATAATCATTGTCAACAATGGAGATGTTGTCAATCATATTTAATTTATCGTTCTATAGCACATTTATTAGGTTTATTTACATATTCAATAAATTTTTTTATTTATTTTACATTAAATAAACATTTTAAACAACAATTAAAATTATGGTTTTTCATTGTATTTTCATTTTGTAATCGATTATATAATAAATCAATAAATCAATTAAATAATCAATCAAAATCAGAAATATCATTATTTAATAATAATAATAATAATAATAATAATAATAATAATAATCAATATAAATTGAAATTATCACCATGTAAACATTATAAACAATCTAAATCTGATATATTAACTAAACATAATAAACAATTAATATCAATTGAACCAATAGATTTTACAACAGAAATTGTATCAGCACCAGTTGATTTATATACTAATAGAAAATGGAAAAAAGAAATTGATTATTTACAATTAAATGAAAAGAAACAACAAACACAACAACAACAACAACAACAACAGCGACAATATTCATCTACATTTATAGACTATTCATCAAAGTGTTTAAATAAAATGCATTCAATTAATAAACATAAATCATTAATGAATACAACAAAATTGAATTATGCATCAATACCAAATCTTAATAATAATAATAATAATAATAATAATAATAATAATGAAATAATGAAATATGTAATCATAGAAAATACATGTCAAACTGATAAGAGTTTATTACATAAACCAATAGAAAGATATTCACCGGCTAATCAACAAGCAAATAACAACACCTCTAGAAATACTACTACTACTACTACTACTACTACTACTACTACTAATAATAATAATAATAATAATAATAATAATAATAAATCATTGAGTTCACTACAACCAAGTAGCTGTCAAACTGAAGTAAAATACAATGTAAATTATCCACATTATATTTATAAAACATTTCGTGCTTATTATTCACATGATTCAGTAATAAAAAATTGGTTATTTCAATTAGCTGATAATAGAATTAATCATAATTGTAATAAGACAACTTCATCATCATTATCATTATCATCATCAACAACAACAACAACATCATCATATACAAATCAATTATTAATGACAAATGAATATAATTTACAATCTTGTCAACAACAAATGAATAAGCAACAAATAGAAGATACTATTGATAATAATACAAAACAATATAGTAAACATTGTGTTAATCTTAACTTATTACATAATAATATGAATATGAATAATGATAAGTGTAATATTGTAACAAATTCAAAAATATGTACACATTCAATAATTGATTCTGAATCACATGGTGTTGGTTTATCATTTTCACATGTTTATTGTCCACTTGTCTATAGAGAAAGTGATTTTGATGTAATTTCAGTTGATGAAAACAATGAATTAAATGATACAGAACCAAATTCATTTTTATAATTAGAAAAGAAAAGAAAAAGCTGTTAATAACTAGAGTAAGAACATAGAATTAGATTATTTTTTTTTTGTTATTACCAATTGACATTATCAGTTATTATATACAATATAGTTTCTAATCATTAATATCAATGTAACAATGAAAGAATATATAGATATTGTATATGCATTATTTTGATCAATTAATACTTACACAATAACCATTCAATGCTTACATCTATCCAATTACCAATTAATATCAAAGTTATCATTTATGTATTATAATAATAATAATAATAATAATAATAATAATAATAATTTAGATCATTTGTAATTAACATTCTCAATCATAAGGCCACAGAAACAGAGGAAGACCCAAGAACACATTGCGTCGGGAATTGGAAACAGACATGAAGAGAATGAACAGCACTTGGGAAGAGCTAGAACGGAAAGCCCAGGACAGAGTTGGCTGGAGAATGCTGGTGGGCGGTCTATGCTCCACTTGGAGTAACAGGCATTGAATTGAATTGAATTCTCAATCATATTTGTAATGTTTATTTAGATAGTAATTATTGTGTATATCACAGGGTAATTTATAATAAACATATTTCATTTTCATATATTTAGTTCTATTTATTACTATCTACTATGAGCATTACTACGATAGTGTAGCTCATTATATTAATGACAAAATAAAATGTATAGCATTCAAACTTAAATTTCCTAGATATGTTGAAAGTACAATGAATAACAGTGATCAATACAAATAGATACTTCTACTTTGACTATTACATATCTCCTAAAGAATAGACAAATACATAAGAATGTTACTGTGAATACAGTAATACTAATTAGATCAATTCTGAATCCATTTATATAACATAATATATGTTATAACGCCAACTGTAATGTTTTCCCGGTCAGCTGAGAGAAAATACGCGTCAGTTCTTATGGGCTTAATACGGTTCGCGTACAATCTCTAGGATAGCCGAATTATGTTTAATTGCTACGATATTCTCGACATGATTAACTGTGAACAATACTTCAGTTGGATACCACAACTTGTTTCTCCCAGCCCATAGCTACTCCAAAAGACTGAATTTGTAGGAAGTATGTATTGTGGAGCAAAAAACGGAGATGAGACTGGCGAACGTTTTTATAAGAGCATTGATTTTTTTATATCAATTAATTTTAAATTGATGTAATTAAAGTTTACAAGTCAAGCTTACAAAAACCAATACTTCTCTTGCTTGATTTAATTAACCATTGTATTTTCGGAGATGATGAATCCCCAACAAGATGTAAATAAAAGTATCATATAAAGTTATTTTTCAATAAAGCGATTACGTAACGCCTAAATCAAAATGTAAAATTTACTTTCTAAAAAGATAATTTGTATGAACAGTTTCGTTTTGATATGTATCCAAAGTAGCATAGATCTACAACAGAACCACAATGTAGAGTATAAAATCGAATCGAGAACCGCTTAAATTAAATAATCAATTCAGATTATGGCATTATTTTTCAGGTTCTGAATAATGTAATAAATACTATTTGATTATACAATGACTTTTTGCCACTAATAGAAAAATAATTCCCCTACATATTGGTCAATTAGGTGCTGTGGAGTTAGTTAAATTTGATACAAAGAGCTTAATAAATCCCACAAAAATCGATCGCAATCAAAATCGACAAATTACTGACGATTTTCATGCCAAGTTCGCTAGGATTCATTACGACATAACTAAAATAGAAAAATCAATCGATGCAGTGTGTGAGTAATCGAAACGCTCCGTTAACTCATAAACCAAGACAAAAAAGCTGTCACGCGAATACGTAATATCTTAGGTTACCTAACGAGGAATAACGCGGAGATCTAAAATCCACGCCTTAATTATATATGATACAATGTAGATTCAAAATAAATAAACCTAATTCAAAGAACCATCTCGAAAGATATGTACAAGATACGCAACGTTACCAGAAATCGCTCTCTTAGTAAACCCGTACAGTAAGTAGCGGCAATAGGTAACAGTAGGCAACTGTTCAGACTTATCAAGGAAACGGGTATCAGAAATCCGACTATAAGTGGAACTATCTGAGAAAAAGACGGAACAATTATTCACTGTCAATGCAGAAGATTAGACCGATGGGCAGGACACTTTAGAGAACAGTTCAATTGGCCCACGGTCTCATCCCAGTTGTCCAACATTCCCAAGCAATCTGAATGGCAAATTAATATTGGTCTCCCATGTCGTAGTGAGGTTGAGGTAATAAGGAATCTAAAGTGAGGGAGAGCAGCAGGACCCGATGGGTTAACCCCTTGGACATTTAAGGATGATGGTCCAGTTTTAGCAGCAAGATTAACCAGGATCTTGGCTAGATCTGGGGACTAGACGCAATCCCATCTGACTGGCCTCAAACACTAATCGTCCCAATCTATAAGAAAGGACAGAAGTCCTCTTGTGACAACTACCGAGGAATCAGCTTAACAAATAGTCTAAAATATTGCCTTCAATAATACTTCGACATTTAACTAAAGCTCATGAAGAGCAAACTCGAGAAAACCAAGGCGGTTTCAGACCTGGACGTGGCTGTAGAAACCAAATAATCACACTTAGCCAGGTTCTGGAACATAGACACACTTTTAGACGCACAACAATAGTTGTATTCCTTGACCTTAGGGCAGCATTTGACTCTATCGATCGTAAGGTTTTGTGGCAATGTCTGCCATTGAAAGGCGTACCACAGGAGCAAATTAACCTTATACAAGCTCTCTACTTCAACACCACATGTCGAATCAGAGATTCTGGCGGATTGTCGTCAGAACTGATTACCTCAAGTGGTGCTCGTCAAGGTTGTCCGCTTTCCCCATTTTTATTTAATTTTTTCATTGACATACTTTTAGAGTTAACATGGTCATCGTCCGACTTCTCCAGTGTTGGGCTCCTTCTATGAGATAAACTTGCTGATCTAGAATATGCAGATGATATAGTTCTCTTAGGTGCAGGCTACCTTAGACATGAATGTAAGGATGTTTGGGATGCGTTTCTTCCTGTTGAAATGCAAAACGCTACTTCAGGATTGGTTACATTCGGCACCGAAGTTAGTGATAGAGACTGAAGCAGTTATCTTGGGAGCCTCATCAGTCCTGATAGTCTGGTGTCTGCTGAAATGTCTGCTCGCATACATAAGGCCCAACTAGCTTTTGGGAATTTGCGACTTCTATGGTGTGGCAAGACATGCGTCTACTGCGAAGCAGCTCGATCCGCTCTACTTTATGGATGTGAAACATGGGCATTAAGGATACAGGATATTCGAAGGCTCCTAGTATTAAATTACAGACGTCTTCGAAGCATTGCTCGAGTTTCCTGGGACCACCGATTAAGCTATACATGAGTTAGGAATAGAGTACTAGGTAAATACGGTAAGTCTAAGTAGTAAATCTTCAACAACTGAGGTGGTAACGTATGCATGACCACCGCCAACATTGACGAGCAATGCTGTCTGGTGTAGAAGTGGGCTGGAAGAAAGCTAGGGGTGGTCAAATCAAAACATGGCACCAGTCCATGAAGTTAGGCTTAGCCATGTTGATAGGTGTAAACAACCTAGAAGGTGATCGTGATGCTCGTAACAAATGAGTAAAGACTTTAGGTGATATGGCTCAAAATCATTCGCAATGGCGCAGGTGCACACACTTATTTTCTTCCTGCAAATTTTAAGTTTACAAATCTGATTCATAATTAAATCATATTCATAAATTCATAATTAAACAAATAAATTACAAACTCTATTCCTTTTTATTATTAATAACTCAGTGACTACCACACATACAATGGAATTTGATACGAAAGAATAGGCGTTATATGCAAATTAAGGCATGACAAATTGAATAATTGAACGCAAGAAAAGAAGTTCATCTTCGAAAGGAATGATGAACAGTCAATCAATATCAGACATATTTCAGATGATAAGAAAAGCAAAAGGCTAAGTTAGATAATAAATTCATGATGTATATATACGCATTAAATCAATGAACAATTTAAATAAGTGACACCAGTTAACGTCGTTCTCTTGACAACGATCGACTATAATGTCGAGGAGAGGAAGGAAGACGATATCGGTCGTTTATTCTACGCGGTGACCGCCTGTCACGGCCAGATGAAAAGGAACGAGAACGCCGTCCATTACGTCGCGGAGTAACTGATCGTCTGAAAAGTTAAAAATGAACTCGTTTGCAAGAATACGGTCACGAAAATATTGTCATAAGATAAATGATGCATGCAAGCGATACTAATAATTAGACAAAAAAAGAGGTAGGCAAAATTGAAATACAAAAGGAGTAATTGATTACCCGTGTCTACACTCAACATTCATTTTGACACAACTATCAACGCATATAATAAACTACACATACACAGACTAAACCACCGAAATCTTCCACAACATCAGAAATATTCATATAAGACTGATTCACAAGTAGTAAAAGAATACTAAACAGCCTCCTCAAACAATACATTAAATCTCTGTTGTATACTTCCCGGTTACAATAATTTCATTCATTTCATCATTTCTCCATGGTCTGCTCGAATGTCTAGAAACTCGGAATTCTACAATTACATGTTTACATCACCTGGCTAAACCCAGATAAGCACTCAACCCATAATGGAACCACGCTTTATGGACAACCAAATGTACAGATAGTACTAAAGACACATGAATGTCACTAGCGACTATCTACTCTAATATGGCATTTTTGGAGACCAGAACAACAATGCCCTGGTACTATGAAAATGCACAAAATGTCAACACCTCAATCTGTAACCATGTTGGGATAATTCACAATAGGTAATAACCTTACCAGTAAAACTGATCCTTTCAATGTAGCATTCCTATTACACCTGACTACGATCAGGCTCTAGCGGAATGCATAAAAAGAATCACTTCAATATTAATATATAATAGCAATCTTAACGGGTTGCAATGCTTACCGCCAGTGATTGCTCTGTTCATTTTAGCATCACTAGAACATTAGGCCTGTCAAACAGTCCTTGTTCGATGCGCTTCACTAGACTTCCTGACAAATCAATTAGCATACTTACCCATACATGCACACTTCAATGCCTGTCATAACAAAGCACATTAATCGTTCTTCTTAGTTGCACATTATTACGCTCGCACAAGAATACAACAGTAAATCCCATCCAATGTAATGCACTCTCCCTCAACACATGCCAAAAAAATCCGCGTCGATTCCAATAACCTAGTCACTGCGCAACACAAACATAACGGGTCGGAGCTCATCACTGATCCCCACCCCACCAATCGTTCAACCCACTTAATACAGAACATATCTATTCTCCGACAACCATTCACATGTTCTTCTCCCGTAATATTCGCCACCAAACTGTCTTGTGACTCAAGCGTGAAATAGTGACCCCGTTAGGCGAAGCCTAGTAGCCAAAAGCTAGGTAATGACCAACCACAAACGTTCGACTACTTTAAAACGATACGTTGAGGGGACCACAACAGTCCCACCTAACAAAAGTCACTACACAAACTAAGTGTTACTGTTGCACTGATTCAACGAGAACATGTAAGTGACTACAGCTCATCTCAGTCTACCACTGCTCACAACTACAGTCATACTGACGGTGCACGTGGATGCAATAGAATTCATGTAGGAGCTATTTCAGAAGCAATATTGCCTCTATAGATTTACCCCTTTTAATCTAGCATCCTTCTGACACCTGATAAAAATCAGGCTCTAATAGAATGCAAGGTGAATTTCAGACACATCATCAAGCTCGACACAACTACTCGCAATCACTGCATGCTCACGTAACGCGGATACATGTAAAACTTATATAATTCAGACCAAAGACTTCGTGCAAAACACAGACACTAAAGCCCCTACTGCCCGGCAAACACCTTTTATGCGGTTTGTTGCATCACAACCGACAACACTGAATGTACGTGGTGAAAACACTCATCATAAACGGGGGTATGTATGCATGATCAACATAGAATCTAGCACATGTGTACACCGGTCCAAGTTGCCATACACCTATAGCACCGAAACATTAACACCACATTAGTAGAAGTAGAAGTTACTTCAATCATGATGATGATAATAATAATAATAATTATTATTATTATTGCTTAGTCGCTGGCCTCAGCTAACGTGAACGAAGTTCCGAAGACATCGGTGGTCAAAAACTAATAACCCTCGAGTGTCGTCTACACTTAGCCGCCACATCTCACATCCATACAGTTATACAGAGTGAACTGTTGCGCAGTACACTCTTCCCTTCGTTGAGAGACCAATATCTCGCCTACGCTATAGATGACATCAGTTGGCAAAAGCCAAACAACCTCCTCAAAAATTCGTACTGAGATTTCGTCAGAGACCAGACCAACCCATTAGGGCTAACCAGACTATCAAGACAAGTGAAGTGGTCGACGTGCTCAACTACCTCATTCCTCGTCTTTAGCCTATGTGTTGACGAACACCAGTCCTGGAGAAATGGTTTGCGTTTAGAAGGGGAGGAACGTATTACAAACATGCTTGCGTTGGTGCTTATTGCTGTTAAGAGATTCCGCATCTTATCAGCGTCTTCGCCAAACAGAACTGTTATCAGCATATTCTAGGTCAATAAGTGAACCTCCTGGTAGGAAATTAATTCCTTAAAAGTCAGACGACGTGAGTGTAATTTCCAACAGTAAATCGACTGTGAAATTAAACAAAAACTGAAACAGCGGGAAGCCTTGGACGGATGGAAATATCTTCCTTATGTATCATACACCTTTTGACAAAATGCATTGCAGTGATATGCACCGTCGAGACAATAATCAACTATACAAGCACAACAAACTTCAACCAACAAGCCATACGACCACTGGCCAACTTGAATAACGTCTGCACATCCATGACACCTCATTACACTGAAAATTCGGATTGTGGAACCAATACTTCGATGTATTCATTATACTAAATAGGAAGCAGTTTTTAATAGCTATTTTCTAAGGTGAGATATAACAGACTATCTTTGTGGACAAATTCCAGCATAATCACTATCCCATGGAATATTACAGATGGACCAGTCTCCAAAATAGTCGTATCACACTACCTTCATTAACGCACTAGTTAGTTGCCAAAGCACTTAGACTGAAAAACTAATGGGCATCGGTATTCAAATAAACAATTAAAACTAGAATGTTGTTGGATGTTCCATCAAGCACAAGGAGAGCTCTACTAACTAAACACATAGAAAGTGCGACGTGATTCATTCGCCAAGTACATGTTTATACTGTTGGCATGATATCGTGATACTACCCGACTGAAGTAGGTTAGACGAGGCTTCAGTCTTTACATTAATTCGCTGAACAGGCGACGTTGTAACACCGAAGCAAGCATGTACAGCTAAGCGCCAAGAAACCTCGTTGAAAATAAAAACAATTAATAGTAGTAGATAGTAGTGGTAACCGATACTGTACACACGTAATGTGCAGTGGAGGATGGATGTGTAATACCTTACCGTGGACGTAAACGCCTGGGACACTCCATATATCGGTTATGTTATATATTTTGGAAAATGTTTTATCAATTATTGTAGTTGCTTACCGTACGCACCAGGATCTAGGCCCGAAGAACGGGGTTAGAAACAACTTTTTCAGCAATCCTGCTGCAATCATGTAATCCTGCCCACCGCTCAAACAACCTTCATCGTAAACAACCTCGGCTGTCAACACCAAATGTCTGCAAGCAAACAGCATGTTAATTCTGTTAGCGCTTTGAGAATTGACTGTCTTGGTAACCCTGTATAGTAAGTAACCTTTAAACCTACACCGACTAGTCCCCAAAGCACATAGCATGTGAACAGCTACAGCACCATAGTTCAACCTTGCTAACCCCACCACCACCAGGAAGCCGCTTTGCCGGGATGATTTAACTGCAAACCAGCACAAATATGCTTCCAAATTAACAGCTAAACTCCCAATCAAAAAATCTGCAAACAGCTAACTGGTGAAAACTGTCTCGCCTGACACTGCAAACAACACCAACCTCCCACGAATCAGCATAGCACACAGCCAATCCATACCGGCGGGATTTTAGCTGATAAGAAAAGCAAAAGGCTAAGTTAGATAATAAATTCATGATGTATATATACGCATTAAATCAATGAACAATTTAAATAAGTGACACCAGTTAACGTCGTTCTCTTGACAACGATCGACTATAATGTCGAGGAGAGGAAGGAAGACGATATCGGTCGTTTATTCTACGCGGTGACCGCCTGTCACGGCCAGATGAAAAGGAACGAGAACGCCGTCCATTACGTCGCGGAGTAACTGATCGTCTGAAAAGTTAAAAATGAACTCGTTTGCAAGAATACGGTCACGAAAATATTGTCATAAGATAAATGATGCATGCAAGCGATACTAATAATTAGACAAAAAAAGAGGTAGGCAAAATTGAAATACAAAAGGAGTAATTGATTACCCGTGTCTACACTCAACATTCATTTTGACACAACTATCAACGCATATAATAAACTACACATACACAGACTAAACCACCGAAATCTTCCACAACATCAGAAATATTCATATAAGACTGATTCACAAGTAGTAAAAGAATACTAAACAGCCTCCTCAAACAATACATTAAATCTCTGTTGTATACTTCCCGGTTACAATAATTTCATTCATTTCATCATTTCTCCATGGTCTGCTCGAATGTCTAGAAACTCGGAATTCTACAATTACATGTTTACATCACCTGGCTAAACCCAGATAAGCACTCAACCCATAATGGAACCACGCTTTATGGACAACCAAATGTACAGATAGTACTAAAGACATATGAATGTCACTAGCGACTATCTACTTTAATATGGCATTTTTGGAGACCAGAACAACAATGCCCTGGTACTATGAAAATGCACAAAATGTCAACACCTCAATCTGTAACCATGTTGGGATAATTCACAATAGGTAATAACCTTACCAGTAAAACTGATCCTTTCAATGTAGCATTCCTATTACACCTGACTACGATCAGGCTCTAGCGGAATGCATAAAAAGAATCACTTCAATATTAATATATAATAGCAATCTTAACGGGTTGCAATGCTTACCGCCAGTGATTGCTCTGTTCATTTTAGCATCACTAGAACATTAGGCCTGTCAAACAGTCCTTGTTCGATGCGCTTCACTAGACTTCCTGACAAATCAATTAGCATACTTACCCATACATGCACACTTCAATGCCTGTCATAACAAAGCACATTAATCGTTCTTCTTAGTTGCACATTATTACGCTCGCACAAGAATACAACAGTAAATCCCATCCAATGTAATGCACTCTCCCTCAACACATGCCAAAAAAATCCGCGTCGATTCCAATAACCTAGTCACTGCGCAACACAAACATAACGGGTCGGAGCTCATCACTGATCCCCACCCCACCAATCGTTCAACCCACTTAATACAGAACATATCTATTCTCCGACAACCATTCACATGTTCTTCTCCCGTAATATTCGCCACCAAACTGTCTTGTGACTCAAGCGTGAAATAGTGACCCCGTTAGGCGAAGCCTAGTAGCCAAAAGCTAGGTAATGACCAACCACAAACGTTCGACTACTTTAAAACGATACGTTGAGGGGACCACAACAGTCCCACCTAACAAAAGTCACTACACAAACTAAGTGTTACTGTTGCACTGATTCAACGAGAACATGTAAGTGACTACAGCTCATCTCAGTCTACCACTGCTCACAACTACAGTCATACTGACGGTGCACGTGGATGCAATAGAATTCATGTAGGAGCTATTTCAGAAGCAATATTGCCTCTATAGATTTACCCCTTTTAATCTAGCATCCTTCTGACACCTGATAAAAATCAGGCTCTAATAGAATGCAAGGTGAATTTCAGACACATCATCAAGCTCGACACAACTACTCGCAATCACTGCATGCTCACGTAACGCGGATACATGTAAAACTTATATCATTCAGACCAAAGACTTCGTGCAAAACACAGACACTAAAGCCCCTACTGCCCGGCAAACACCTTTTATGCGGTTTGTTGCATCACAACCGACAACACTGAATGTACGTGGTGAAAACACTCATCATAAACGGGGGTATGTATGCATGATCAACATAGAATCTAGCACATGTGTACACCGGTCCAAGTTGCCATACACCTATAGCACCGAAACATTAACACCACATTAGTAGAAGTAGAAGTTACTTCAATCATGATGATGATAATAATAATAATTATTATTATTATTATTGCTTAGTCGCTGGCCTCAGCTAACGTGAACGAAGTTCCGAAGACATCGGTGGTCAAAAACTAATAACCCTCGAGTGTCGTCTACACTTAGCCGCCACATCTCACATCCATACAGTTATACAGAGTGAACTGTTGCGCAGTACACTCTTCCCTTCGTTGAGAGACCAATATCTCGCCTACGCTATAGATGACATCAGTTGGCAAAAGCCAAACAACCTCCTCAAAAATTCGTACTGAGATTCCGTCAGAGACCAGACCAACCCATTAGGGCTAACCAGACTATCAAGACAAGTGAAGTGGTCGACGTGCTCAACTACCTCATTCCTCGTCTTTAGCCTATGTGTTGACGAACACCAGTCCTGGAGAAATGGTTTGCGTTTAGAAGGGGAGGAACGTATTACAAACATGCTTGCGTTGGTGCTTATTGCTGTTAAGAGATTCCGCATCTTATCAGCGTCTTCGCCAAACAGAACTGTTATCAGCATATTCTAGGTCAATAAGTGAACCTCCTGGTAGGAAATTAATTCCTTAAAAGTCAGACGACGTGAGTGTAATTTCCAACAGTAAATCGACTGTGAAATTAAACAAAAACTGAAACAGCGGGAAGCCTTGGACGGATGGAAATATCTTCCTTATGTATCATACACCTTTTGACTAAATGCATTGCAGTGATATGCACCGTCGAGACAATAATCAACTATACAAGCACAACAAACTTCAACCAACAAGCCATACGACCACTGGCCAACTTGAATAACGTCTGCACATCCATGACACCTCATTACACTGAAAATTCGGATTGTGGAACCAATACTTCGATGTATTCATTATACTAAATAGGAAGCAGTTTTTAATAGCTATTTTCTAAGGTGAGATATAACAGACTATCTTTGTGGACAAATTCCAGCATAATCACTATCCCATGGAATATTACAGATGGACCAGTCTCCAAAATAGTCGTATCACACTACCTTCATTAACGCACTAGTTAGTTGCCAAAGCACTTAGACTGAAAAACTAATGGGCATCGGTATTCAAATAAACAATTAAAACTAGAATGTTGTTGGATGTTCCATCAAGCACAAGGAGAGCTCTACTAACTAAACACATAGAAAGTGCGACGTGATTCATTCGCCAAGTACATGTTTATACTGTTGGCATGATATCGTGATACTACCCGACTGAAGTAGGTTAGACGAGGCTTCAGTCTTTACATTAATTCGCTGAACAGGCGACGTTGTAACACCGAAGCAAGCATGTACAGCTAAGCGCCAAGAAACCTCGTTGAAAATAAAAACAATTAATAGTAGTAGATAGTAGTGGTAACCGATACTGTACACACGTAATGTGCAGTGGAGGATGGATGTGTAATACCTTACCGTGGACGTAAACGCCTGGGACACTCCATATATCGGTTATGTTATATATTTTGGAAAATGTTTTATCAATTATTGTAGTTGCTTACCGTACGCACCAGGATCTAGGCCCGAAGAACGGGGTTAGAAACAACTTTTTCAGCAATCCTGCTGCAATCATGTAATCCTGCCCACCGCTCAAACAACCTTCATCGTAAACAACCTCGGCTGTCAACACCAAATGTCTGCAAGCAAACAGCATGTTAATTCTGTTAGCGCTTTGAGAATTGACTGTCTTGGTAACCCTGTATAGTAAGTAACCTTTAAACCTACACCGACTAGTCCCCAAAGCACATAGCATGTGAACAGCTACAGCACCATAGTTCAACCTTGCTAACCCCACCACCACCAGGAAGCCGCTTTGCCGGGATGATTTAACTGCAAACCAGCACAAATATGCTTCCAAATTAACAGCTAAACTCCCAATCAAAAAATCTGCAAACAGCTAACTGGTGAAAACTGTCTCGCCTGACACTGCAAACAACACCAACCTCCCACGAATCAGCATAGCACACAGCCAATCCATACCGGCGGGATTTTAGCTGATAAGAAAAGCAAAAGGCTAAGTTAGATAATAAATTCATGATGTATATATACGCATTAAATCAATGAACAATTTAAATAAGTGACACCAGTTAACGTCGTTCTCTTGACAACGATCGACTATAATGTCGAGGAGAGGAAGGAAGACGATATCGGTCGTTTATTCTACGCGGTGACCGCCTGTCACGGCCAGATGAAAAGGAACGAGAACGCCGTCCATTACGTCGCGGAGTAACTGATCGTCTGAAAAGTTAAAAATGAACTCGTTTGCAAGAATACGGTCACGAAAATATTGTCATAAGATAAATGATGCATGCAAGCGATACTAATAATTAGACAAAAAAAGAGGTAGGCAAAGTTGAAATACAAAAGGAGTAATTGATTACCCGTGTCTACACTCAACATTCATTTTGACACAACTATCAACGCATATAATAAACTACACATACACAGACTAAACCACCGAAATCTTTCACAACATCAGAAATATTCATATAAGACTGATTCACAAGTAGTAAAAGAATACTAAACAGCCTCCTCAAACAATACATTAAATCTCTGTTGTATACTTCCCGGTTACAATAATTTCATTCATTTCATCATTTCTCCATGGTCTGCTCGAATGTCTAGAAACTCGGAATTCTACAATTACATGTTTATATCACCTGGCTAAACCCAGATAAGCACTCAACCCATAATGGAACCACGCTTTATGGATAACCAAATGTACAGATAGTACTAAAGACACATGAATGTCACTAGCGACTATCTACTTTAATATGGCATTTTTGGAGACCAGAACAACAATGCCCTGGTACTATGAAAATGCACAAAATGTCAACACCTCAATCTGTAACCATGTTGGGATAATTCACAATAGGTAATAACCTTACCAGTAAAACTGATCCTTTCAATGTAGCATTCCTATTACACCTGACTACGATCAGGCTCTAGCGGAATGCATAAAAAGAATCACTTCAATATTAATATATAATAGCAATCTTAACGGGTTGCAATGCTTACCGCCAGTGATTGCTCTGTTCATTTTAGCATCACTAGAACATTAGGCCTGTCAAACAGTCCTTGTTCGATGCGCTTCACTAGACTTCCTGACAAATCAATTAGCATACTTACCCATACATGCACACTTCAATGCCTGTCATAACAAAGCACATTAATCGTTCTTCTTAGTTGCACATTATTACGCTCGCACAAGAATACAACAGTAAATCCCATCCAATGTAATGCACTCTCCCTCAACACATGCCAAAAAAATCCGCGTCGATTCCAATAACCTAGTCACTGCGCAACACAAACATAACGGGTCGGAGCTCATCACTGATCCCCATCCCACCAATCGTTCAACCCACTTAATACAGAACATATCTATTCTCCGACAACCATTCACATGTTCTTCTCCCGTAATATTCGCCACCAAACTGTCTTGTGACTCAAGCGTGAAATAGTGACCCCGTTAGGCGAAGCCTAGTAGCCAAAAGCTAGGTAATGACCAACCACAAACGTTCGACTACTTTAAAACGATACGTTGAGGGGACCACAACAGTCCCACCTAACAAAAGTCACTACACAAACTAAGTGTTACTGTTGCACTGATTCAACGAGAACATGTAAGTGACTACAGCTCATCTCAGTCTACCACTGCTCACAACTACAGTCATACTGACGGTGCACGTGGATGCAATAGAATTCATGTAGGAGCTATTTCAGAAGCAATATTGCCTCTATAGATTTACCCCTTTTAATCTAGCATCCTTCTGACACCTGATAAAAATCAGGCTCTAATAGAATGCAAGGTGAATTTCAGACACATCATCAAGATCAACACTACATCTCACAATGATTGCATGTTTATGTAATGCGGATACGCTATATTCGCTGTATTTGGAAGTGCTTCTGTATTTTGTACAATTTCTATTTCATGGTATACTATGTTGGCCCATAAATTCGTTTAGGTCGGTAGATAAGGGGTGAATAAAAGCGGTAACTTGTTAAGTTCACAAACCTTCTGCGATTTGGTGTTGGTCTTCCATATTTTGCCCTCTGAACCCGAACTTCCCTTCCGTCTACCTTATGGCCATCCATACCCCGTATAGCACAATCTGCCTCGCGGTCAGTGCAGTAGCGAACGAAAGCAAACCCTCGGCTTTCGAATGTATATGGATCCCGAGGTATGTAAATATCACCTGCGTTAAATATTGGCGATGATTTAAGAGGACATATTTTGGGGCAAACAAAACTTACCAACTTCACCAAATCGGCTGAAAACTCTTCGCAGGTCATCAATAGTCGTCCTATAAGCTAGGTTGTCAACTTTCAGTGATACCATCCCATCGATTCTTGGAGGAGACCTGCCATACCTATTCATGGTTCGTCGTTTGGTGACCGGATATTACGGACCGTGACCCTAAGTCCTATTGAACATTAAAACAAATTCTGATTTTTAGAAATTTATTTGAAATGTAGCCACTAGTGTATCTTTGGTGAGCCAGTTCGGTCAAATTTATTTATTTGCGCTAGCGTCTTGATGATAGAACCATGTTTCTTGTCACTTTTAGATTTATCAACTATACTTATCTCCTGACAGTTGATTTGTTTGCTGTAAATGTCACCTTGCAGGGAAATCGGTAGGTCGGATGTGATGCGGAAGCAGTAGGTTTATATTGTTATTAGTTTGGCAAATTCTTTGAATGGTTCAAATGGTTGTGGATAGAATAGAAGATGCTTTTCTTTACAGGCTTGAGTGTCTGGTAGCCATGAATCACTAAATCTGCTAGGTGCGAACCTAGATAGACAAATATGTTTAAATAAGAGAAGCCTTAGTGGCTTAACGAGGAAATTTTGTCTGATTCCTTAATTGTAAATTTAGTCTCGATAGGATTTGTATAAACTGCCTCTACCGGTAGGGGCATTCCAGGAGTCCACTGTTCACTGTTCGTCACTGTGACATCGTGCAGCCTACGTGAATTACTAGTTTACCATCACCTTGAATTACCTATCATAGAGAGAAGGCCTCAACCAGTTTGTTGATGAGACGAATGTGACTAACTCAGTCCAAGGCTTTGGAGAAATCAAAATATGCTACATCTACTAAACCGTTTCAGTCAAGGCTGCTGGTCCAGTTTCCCGCCACAGACAGCAGGTTCGTGGTACAGGAGCGTCTTTTCCTAAAGATATGCAGTTGGGGTGATAATAAATTAATAGATTCTAGGGGTAGACAATTATATAATAAAATGAAAAATAAAAATATAAAATAACAATAAGGTGAGTTCGTGAACTAGACCAGTTGTCGATGGTGGCATATGCCACAGCATTAGGTATGTCGTGTAGGAGGTTAATAAAACATGGTCGGCCTTGGCTTAGGATGCAAAGGGGACTCTGTGAATGTACACGTACTCGTCCATCTGCTTTCTAAATGAGCTTGGTGAGTTAGCTTAGTTCACGGTAGTTGGTAGAGAATTGTAGACTGGTCAGACCTGCAGTAAGAAGAAGTGCAAGCCGACCTAAATTATTATTGTTATATTCTGAAAATGATTACGAAATTCATGCCACTTTACAGGCATATGCGTAGGGATATTTAGCTGTTCAACGAATACATATAGTAAAGGAACAAGAGTACCTTAATGTACATAATGCAAAACCCACAATAAGTACGATACAAAGTTAGTTAATTTACATAGAATAAAAATTGTTGTTTTAAATTGGCATTCATGTAACATCCATTGCAAATATGATCTTGGAGCAACCTTATGATAGCAGATGGGATTCAATTTTCGACATGGCGAGATCACATTATGACAGACGTAGATGTTCAGCGTTTTTCGTGGTATGAAGCGACATCTAAGTGCGGAAATGTAAGAGGGAACACAAGCAGTAGAATAGTAGAGAAATGTTAAAACAACTGCACTATTCTAGCTGTTTAAGATCATTGTTACCCAGACCTTGTGAGGATTGCCCGAATGTAGATTATTAAAGGCACGAGGTAGGATTGCCTTAGATAGGTAGCCTGTTTAGGACCCTGTAAACTGTTACTATATGGCTCCTCATCCTCCCTCAACTAAGCCAGAATAGACCGAACGAAAGAAGCCTGTCTTCCTACATCCATGACCCAGTTCTCTGACACAGTTCCTGGCCTATATTTCCACTATTCCATCAGGTTCGCGTCTCGTTTAAGGATGCATGGAGCTACCATGTTATATACCTCGAGATATGGTCGGATGTGGGTCCCTTTGGTAGCAATGAAGAGTTCAGCGGTGGGCTTCCTAGATGCCTTTAAGAATAATAAATCTAAGCATTAGCTTCAATTATAACCCTTTTTATATTTGTATTTATCAACAAGCGTGTTTTCTCGTGTGTTGTTAAACATTCATTGTCTAAATGCTTGTGTATATTTATGACAGTGATAAATGGAGGTCATATATTTCAGACTTGACACCTCGCCAGATATCGTTAGCCAACTTTTGTTTCACGATATCAGGTGGGGTTGTACTTGCCAGTGGAGAGTAAGGTATTCGTTATATTCTTTCTGAAGCTCGAGAGGAAAAGCTTAAGAATTAAAAATGGGAGTAGTCAAGGAGTCACTGTAACAATATTGTCCCTCAGTACCTAGATTTCATAAGTAGGTATCGAAGCTCCTTTCGAAAATTCAGTGTAAGACGCCAATAGTATCTCCTTAAGTAGGGTTTCGAATTTCATTGTTTAGTCCAATTATCTTTTTAGTTGCTCTTCTGTGAACATGTTCTTGGAGAACACTATCCTAATTAAGGTAAGAGGACGAGTTACGAGTTCTTTACGCGTTATGGTTTTAGGTAGTTACTAGAGATAGTAATAAATAATTTTAGATCTAAACTTCCTGACTTTCTAAGGAGGACAGGCTTTATTCACTACCGGATGCTAAATGGAAGACACCAGCACTGTATCACAAAGGGTTACGTTTTCGCTCTTTCCTGAGACAATATAAATGAAACTGAGACCAGAAGACTGTATGTGAAGGATGCATCCAGATTGTTTATATAAGCATTTTGCATTTAATAGTATTCAGTAGCAGGAAGTTACTAGTTGCCGAGTGGAGCATCTTATCCAAATCCTCTAGAAGGTTCAAAATATCAAAGGAGCATTCTATTCCTGTTCATAATTCTAGATTATGAGGTTCTAGAAGAGCTTGCTTAGGCTTGCGTTGAGCAGGCTGGGGCATGGACGTGTGGTGAATTCCAAAAAGAAGTTCATAAAGATTTAGACTATCTTACGACTTAGATACACCTACATTGTACTTTTTTTCTTATTCATATCACTAATGTGCATCCTCGTTCATGTCTCTAAACGTGTGACTGCGCAAGTATCTGTCGATCCATTCTCTCTTTTGCGTTAATCTGAGGTAATAAAAACCATATGTCGTTGGTTTGTCTTGAAGCCTATTTCCCAAGTTTGCCCATATTTAATATTTAAGCATTGGGTTATATACTTTCAAACTATCTATGCGATCGCTTGAACAATTATAGCAAGTTTGTCCACTACTGCTACTGTAGTATACGTTATTTTCTTACTCTGCTATTACTGTTGCAATTAATACATGTTATAGTACCGTATTCAGGAGTTACAAACATCCAACCAGCTAATGTCAGCAGTATAAAAAAACCCCTGATAAACTGACGTCTGGAAAAAAACATGTGATTGTCTAATATTGTGTGTCAGACATACGACATTGATCAGATCTTATATGTATATGTATCTTGTGTATTATTGGTTATAATATATTCGTGTGAGTAACAAGTGGGCTACTTAACAATCAGTCGGATCTTGTGTCTGTGCAATAGACTAAGGCAAGGCTGGGTGTTAGCAATAGGCAATAGCTCGGCAGATAATAGAATCGATAATATCGGCCATCCGTGCTTCAGATGTAACATGAACAAAAATTATTTTCCGTTAATATTATTGTCAGTCTACTTCAAGTATGCTGAAAACGCCTTATTTGTATTCCAATAACAAACAACTAGGCGATCGTGGTCAAATCAATGATAGATCTTATAGACTATGGGGTGTGCTGGAGGTTTCGAGGTACCATCCACCAAGTTCTAAGGAAGCCATAACCACTGCGGCCCATAGAGTTTTTGTCCTATTTTATGGCAGTGCAGATGATGTCTACATTATTCCATATATCGGAAGGACTGTCGCGGAAGTTAAGATGTATTTCAAAGTCATAATCGGCAGCCGCATGCTCAGAAAAATGGAAGGATCACGCGCGTATATAAAACCTAGCTAAATAGCATTTTGTGGTCTGGGTATAGTTGTAACAAGTAAGTTACGTGGTGGTGCGTACTGAACCAAAGCATATCCCACAGTGTTCATAATAAGGGGGTAACTGTAACTTCTAAGTGGCCACCTGTCGCAGTTCATTTTAAATTAAATGCATGAAGACGGAAGACGGAGGGAATTCAACCCCAGGAGCATGGTATCAAAGCGAAAGTTAGGTATGTTTCTTCAGATTGAATGGGAATGTGGATAGCATTCTTGGAATAAAAGGCCAGGGTAAATAATCGATTAATATCTTTCAGTTACTATTCTCCACATTATTCCATTGGTTTAGACAAAACACAGATACCAAGTATGCTTCCTTCTAAGTTAAAACTCCTGACGGAGTCGAGTGGTTAGACAACTTGCATCAAACGCATACAATCACCTACGATTGACTGGTGCCACTAAGACATGGACGAAGAAATTAACTGGTGGGTACTAGCTCATTATAAACATAATCGGTTTCGAATTATATCAAAAAACGGATATGCCTTGTTGACAAACATTGTGATTAATTATGGAAATAATGAAAATTCGTGGCTTAATTCCACGATTTTTGTTTTATAAAAATGAAAAGTGCAAATAATGCTGCACAAAACAAGAATATATTCCGGTGAAGAACCCTCTTTTCAACGAAATTATTTTAAAAGCATTATAATCGCTGACATATACATTTTACGTAGTAATAATAAGCAACAGTAAGTATGGTGATTACTGAAAACGTTACTTTTAGGAGACCAAAAATACAAGCGTCAAGCAATCTAATATTCACTAGAATGAGATGATAACGGTAAAGATTATTGGTTGCGGAAAATAGTCGTGTAATAATAATGATAATAATTTATTTTCTGATGTCAGGATCAAGTCACTTTTACAAGCAAGATCAACATAAACATATCGGACCATAGCAGGACTGAGTTGTTATACGAAAGAATTAGACCGAAATAAATAATCGTCCTGGGTTAAAGTGTATGGCAATGTGGTAAGACATCTAGGCGTCTGGACGGTGATTGGAATGAGAAAGCTTTGCATGCACGTGGGTGTAGTAATTGAAATCTACATAATTTAAAATTTCAAATTATGCGGAGCCGTAAAATTGGACATGCGAAGTGTAGTATTTCTTAATAGGGATATAACGGCTGATAGAGTTAGATTGTTTGTAAATGGATGAATATCGTCTGATGAATGCTGGTTTTACAAAGACTACCCTGTCCAGAGAGGTATGGGAAGAGGTTTTGAGAGAATGGGGTCAGTTTCCCATACAGCTTCTAGTGGAAAATGGGTTTATATTCAGAGATAATATATAGAGTAAAAGCGAAAAGTCTAATTTTAAGAAGTGAAGTTGGTTTAATGTACTAGTTGCTTTCTTTTTATGTGTTTAAAATACAAGCTACTAGCATATACGTCAAGAGTGTGGGAGTCTACTCATACATGTATTAGCATATACATACAGAATAGCACCTGTCAAGTAAGCTATTTGGATAGGCCCGACTGGTCGGATTTGTAAGCCATCACAATACTAGTTATTCTAAGTCCAGAAGCCAAATTAAAGGTAACAACACTTATGATTGTATGCGTATGTTATCGAATCAACCAGAATACTTGATAATACAGCTCTCGTAACAGCATTACAAGTTCTTTGACTTTGATAAGGCATAAACAAGTTTCTGAACGCATATTGGCTACCACTTCATTCCACGAACGTCACAACCGGTTCTATACGGGAAGTATGGAGGTCCAACAAGGTGCGACAGTTTGACCAAACAATGTTTAATAATGTCAATGTGCTAGCTCCCTTGACAGCCCCACTACATTTGGATATGTGCAAGTCACAGATCAACTAATGGAAGCGAGCGAAGGCATTCAACTTTTATTTGGTGCCTTTCCTACAACCAAACTATAGACCCACACGAAACGTCCTGCTCCACAGCCATGGGTGGATTAAAGTTATTGTCTCCACCATCAGGTAGGCTGGTTAGTTACACCACCCTCCTTCCTTTTGTGTTGTAGACCATTTTTTGACTGGGGACACGACTAAGTAGTTAGTTCGACCCTAAACTCCGTATCGTTTGCGTTTTTGGAGTTCGTTTTTCTTTACAACTACTATGGTACACGTTGATTTGACGGCTAAACTACGTGACTAGGTAGCTATGTGGGCATATAACTTTATTAGATGAATTAATGAAGTAATGGTAGAAATATGCGACAATGGACTAAGGGTGGATAGAAAGATTAGTAGAGTGTATATTATTCTACACTATTATTAATAATGGCAAGGAATCGTGTGTTGCTTGGCACATTAGTCGGCTGAAGGCAGCCAGGTGTATAGTAAGGGAAGTTTGATTATCAGATATATTCAAGACAATAAAAGATAATGTAGTACCCAGTGGTAAATGCTCATTGTAGCCAGCAATCACGTTATATATTATTGATTCATCTGATCCGTAGAATGATGTATTATCCTTGTTAGAGGTAAAGATAGTAAAGAACCTGTCTATATAAAATACGAAACGACATGTGTCTGTAGGATAATTTAATATTTGGATAAATTATGATAAGAAGATTGGGTGTCAAATGTGAGAAGGATATTTTGTGGGTTGTTTGGATTAGTAAGGGGAGGAATGCAGAGCAAGTTGTAACTAATAAGCGTGTGATGAGAGCTATGAGTACACACTCTGGGTGTGAGGTCCGTGACTTAACGTGTTAAGATTTCCAGGTAGCTCAAGAAAAAGTTGTTGTATACCGTCGGTATCGAGGAATAGGTTAATCATGAGCTTGTACTTTCATGAGTTATCATAGAAGCAAATAGAATGTGGCAACCCATTTCATAGGTGGTTGTAGAGTAATATAGGAAAGTTAGGTCGTGACCGGTGGTTGAAATTTTTTGGTATGTAGTGTTTAAGAAAGATTTCTAAAGCTGTATTAGGGTGTGGTTTCTTTAATGTGGAGAGATTGTTAAGTAAATGAGACCATAAACTACCATACAACAAAGCTTTAAGTTTTTTTTTGGCGGCTTATGTGGATGGGTTATAACGAGAGCAAGCAATATCTCCCTGTGTAATTAATACCACAATAATACCCCAGTAATTATCGAGTGAAAGTTTTCTGAGGAACTATAATTTGTATGGTATTTTGCAATTCATACTAGAGAAGACAAGTGAGCAGTACTCTAAGGTAGGACGTACACACATTATATAATACAGGGTTGGTTTCCTCGGTGTAAAAATTTCGAAGAATAAAACCTGTCGTCCGGACTTGGGTATGATTGAGGATGTATGCTCAGTGAACTTTAGGTTTTTCTTGTGGTATATACCGAAGTCACATATGAAGCTCAATGTTTGGATTTTATATTTGTTCAGATCGAGTGCTTGTTTAATATTATATCTCCCGAAGTGCATAATCCTGAACTTACTGTGGTTGAATAGAAACTACTCTCTCTGGCTCCAAATCGATAGTTTATCAAGGTCTTTTAGGATGTCTGATATGCCTCCACTTAAAGTGCCAAGCTTAAAGCTGCATATAAGCATGACCCGCCAAAATTCAAGACCATCTATATGCATGATATGAAGTTGAGGACCTAGGACACTGCAATGAACGACCCCACTGGTAATAAGTTCGGGTGAAGGGAAGCGGTCATTATATCTAACAAGCTGGCTCCTTCCTGTGATGAATGCATTGACCTAAGAGTATAGCGATCCCTCAATTCCGAAAGACTTTAGTTTATAGAGTAGCTTATGATGTTGGACTTTACCAAAAGCTTTCTTGAAGTCAAGAAAATCAATTGGTACGACCAACCCCTTATCGTGGACAGTTTATAAAGTATGTATCGCATGACTTTATCCTTCGAAATCCATGTTGTGAGATAAAAATGAGATTCTGTTTTTGCAGATTCTTTAGTATTTCAGCTTTAACTACTTCCCATCACTCTTGTGATAACAGACGTTAGGTTAAGTGATCTGTAGTATTCTACTTTACAGCTGGTCAACTTTTGATTTTGGAGTAAAATGTGTGATTTTCCAGGTTGATTGGTAGCATGCAGTAGAGTGATATTGAAAACAATTATAGAAGTAATAGGTTGAGGTTTTCATTACCGTTTTCATAGCATGCTTGCTAGGATACCATCAGGCTATTAGGTGTTTGAGTACTTTAGCGCCTTTATTGTTTTATCAATATTCTGTTTAGTGAAGGTTACAGTCATCAGTTCCAATGATGGCGTTATGGTGGATTCGTAGTCATCTAGCAAATTTCCGTTCGTTAGTGTTACACTATAGTGTCTAGTTAACAATTCAGCAATATGTTTGGAATCATCGTACGCTTATTTATCACTAATGAAGAAACTTCAACCTTCTCTTAGTTTTGTTTCTAAATACGTCAAGGAGAGTAGAGTGATTTCTTCTGTTTATGATAGCCTGTTTTACATTTGTAACGGCCCTTTTCATGCGTTTCTTTGTAGCTATTACACATATTTCTGTCATAGTAACTAGTAACGTCTCTAGATTTTTAAAAATGAACAGCGTGGTAGAGAATATCAGTCGATTTCTTAACACTGTTTTCATCAAAGTAGCTTCGCTAGTTGCGACTGCCGATATAATTTTGAAAGCTCATTCAGTCTTATAGCTTTGAATTAAAATTCTCGTATATCGCTTGCTTCCAAACACGTATCTCTTATTTTTATGAGGAGTGCTCGGCCAGAAATATTAAATATCACCACACTGCATGATGGAGTAATTCATTTTTATTGTTTTTATCACAACGAAGTCAATCAGACACGGTCTTTGCATGGTTTTCAAGGTTTTTATCGTCATTATGATCTCATATATCTAAGTGGTACCAGTTGGTTTATTTTTAAGCGTCAGTTCAGCTAAAGATTTTTGTAGTGATAGTATTTCATGATTGTTACGTACTCTAACACGACGAGTATTATATGTTAGAAGTCTTAACCGGAGAACTAATCAGAGTGCAAGTATGGAGATCAGATATGGGTTTTGTATTTTTATCTGGGTTAGATTATTTCACAGTTTTGTGTCACGGCTTATACGTTTATTTATTCTTGCCATTTTACAACAACGTCATGTATGCTTTTAATAGTTTGATATCTAATAAGATATACCCTTTTAAAGCACCTTGACTAAGGAATCAGCAAATTATATCACATAAATTGAAATCTAAAAACCACGTTTAAAAATGCTACAACCTGTGCTCATGATTACATAAAAGTTCTTCGAAACTGAGATATGTGTTAAAAGATAAATACGGGAACCGAAAGTAAAAATTAGCCGGTCTCGAGTACCAAACCTACAAGCAGAGGAGAAAAATGGCAAGTTTGGGAAGAAAAAAGTAAGCCTTAAACCATGGTGCAAATAAAATTTGAATACTTTCATCGAAATACAAATTTCTGGTTTTATTCAATATATACCGCAATCTCCAAAGATGATAAGTAGATTGATGGTTAAACACTTAATTACTAGTCAGTTTTATATTAGCAAACAAGCCTGCCCGCCAACTGTTAGGAGGGGCTGGTTGAAGAATTTATCAGAAGGAGAGAAGTAATGTGAATGAGACACTATGTACTAAGTGGTCCCAAACCCTCACTTATGAGGAGTTAAACAGAATAGACAATTACAAATAAGCCAGTAAAGTCTCGTGGTAAAGACCATGAAGTATAATCCTTTAGCATTGATCAGGTAGATGACCTTGATTGCAAATTCAATTTGATCGACTGACCTGGGCAAGCTTGATTATTCGTCATCCTAGGGTTTCCGTGATATCGTAATCAGTTATCGTGTTATTACTGAAATCATCAAGAGTCAGCTATTGTTAAAATTTACACTATCTAACTTAGATATTTTAACTGTACGTGCATGTTAAACTTTTATGCATGACTGTTGGTTGCACTAAATCTCGCAGCTTCCACAGAATCACAGGACTTATTTCTTTTGGAATTACAATTTATATAGAACTTTCTTGTTTTGATACATGCCACTATGAGTTTTATAAGTGATGATGATTACATTTTGTTATCGTTATGAACGAACTGCAGTGTAATTACGTCATCTAAGACCATTTAGGTAATCTGAGTCTGGTTGCCATGACTGTGAATGTTCCTTGATGTTTTATGTTGTTTTTACTTTATAGTGAGCAAACTATAAATCATTGATGTAATATATTCATATTTTGCATGCAATAATTGTATAACTCCGATTAACTTTTTTGATTTACACTCGCAGATGGTGCTAAGTTAGCCTGATTTTGCCTCAATTAAGTTGTTTAAACTTACGAAGTTCCTGCTAAGCACAAACTTATGAGAGTAGTGTGAGTGAGATTTTAGTAAGAATGTTGATGTTATCGCCCCTTGTCTTATCCTCCCATTTGGCTAATTAACTGTTAATATACACAACTTATTGATGAACTATGGTTAATTAATTGTGTATATATACTCTAGATCACATGTACTATTGCTTTTTTTGTACTAATGTTAGTTTCCTAATTGGTTAGCGGTATGGTCTGACTTTGTTGGTTGGTCTATCGTTTTGTTCTTTTATTTCCGGCTTGGGACTCAGCGGGCATAGAGAAGACGAGCATTTATTGACTAGGCACACCCAATAGGTGTTTCGCTCAACCGACTAATTTCCTTTGCGCCATAACAAGTTGCATCTAAACTTCGGTGGCATATCCTTATCAAATAGCAAGTGCAGTTATTTGAGGTTCCAGAAGTTAGAGACACAACTGCACTGATTGGTAGTGAAAGCAATCATCTTACTTTGTATTACTTAAAGCTTACCAAAATTATATGATCCATTCCACATATTTGATGAATATTTACTTGCATATATTTTAATACAGTTTTTTCATTGTGGCCTGTTACAGCGAATACAAAGCGGGGAAGTAAGTGTTAATTGCACAGTGAACACATGATGATATTTAGGATAACTACGTTACGATGTGTATAATGGCACATCACATTAGAAAGATTACGTTTTAGAATGTCATCCGAAGTTGTTACTTAATAGGCTACTAACTAGGAAGTAGCACTCCTTTCGAATATGTTTTCGCTTTTATGCTAGGTTCTTTTAGTATCAGCTTGCCTGACATGTAATAATCTGTGCATCCATGTAGTGAACGATTTCGATACATCACAGAGTCAACTAGTTAAATAACTCAAGTGACTTGTTAAACAAGAAGTGTTGACATCCTTAACTGTATTAATAACATTTTGACTGCGAATAACAATAACGCTGATTATGAACAGTTGGTGTAACTTGTACCTAAGATGACATCACTCACCTATTAATCCAACAACAATCAAGCTTGAGGATCAAGGCGAGTAAGCTGTTCGAATAGGTCATTGGGCCTATCACTAGAAATACACTTATGTGCGTAAACTACAGTAGGCGAATATCTTATGATTCACAATACCGTTAACCTTGCACTACGAACCCTAATACATACCACTCCAAACTACTGTAAACATGGGAATAAAAAAGGCCATTATTTAGTACAAACCATTTATTATAAACAATTAGTTAATATTGGAAGGTACAAGCAGAGATCTTCAGTGAATTAAATGATTAAAAAACTTGTAGAAAATAGAAAAATATACTAGGTTATGGGACAGTAAGAAAACTTGTTTTATGTCTTAGAATTCCTTTTCTTATAGTCTTAAATCTTTGTAAACACCCACATTACCAAACTTTCACCAAACCTTGGAAAAATCAATTTTCCATTCATGTGTGTTTGTCATTCTTGCAGCAATTCTTTGGACGGCTTTGGAAATAGAGTAACGCAGTCCATTGAAACACTTACGTCGGAACTGTGTATACAATATCTTAGCATAATTTCAACTGTCAACTCAATAAATCATAACAAAAATAACTCTTATCATTAAAGGTACTGCACTTTAGATGTGCCAGCAACATATAGTTATAGTTCATCTTACGGTTTGTTTCTCCGACTAATTTCATGAGATTTTCTTTCAATACCAAATGTGCATTTAAAAACGACGTAAATGTATTTAAAAGTGAGTGCAGATAATCTACGACTGAGTTAAATCTACTTGCCTTACAGACTGAAACTCTCCAGTTGCTGGTTCTAAATCATCCTAAATTAAAAATCGTCAACCCAGCACTATATTTTTAAACGCTGCTTTCAGATCGTCATTTCCTTTGATGAACAAGCCCGGCAACTATTATGCAATCAGAAGATTAGTAAAAACTGGAGACTCACTCATCAGTAGCCATATTCCTTCACAAATATGAGTGTTGTGGTGATTTCTGAGAATCACTAGTGAACGAGCCGTCTGCCACGTTGTTAATGAGAAGATACTGCCATGGGTCTATCCTCTCAAAGTCACAAAAATGTTATTTTGCGGGAATTTGAACCATGATGATGATTATCTTGTGCCGCCTGGGCTCAAAGGATGTTCAGTGGTTAAACCTCTTGTAGATCCACTGCCTCCTCTTGATCATATCAGATGATGTTGTTAAATCGTCTTGGATAAGGTGCTTATCCTACGACCTATGTAGCAAGCCCCTCACGAACAGGTAGACTGATTAATGGAAACGGAAGTGGTCAGGGTTTATTCTTTAGGGTGTTGTTGAACATGAGTTGACTGGGGATTATCAACTATAAAGTAGCTATGAAAAACGTCCATCTGGATGTATTAAAAATCCATCCGTTCAAAATATGCACAGATTTATCACTGCTGAAATTAATGGTCATGCTAAGCGTTTTATTTAGTATGGAGTGTTATGTTCATAAATAACCCGACCAATGACATCTGTTTAAACGCACATTACTTGAACTCAATCCGATTGTATAGACTATTTTTGCTCAATAAGCAACCAAAGAACTGTATTATTTTTGTAAACATAACGAATAATCATGATCAATCATTGTGACGCATTCCCCATCCCTGATCGGCATTCTTTTTTTTCTGGTCCATTTTTGACTGACTGTATTGATTGTCATCGTACTAATTGTGTTACTATACGTTTTAGGAACAGATATCTCTACGCCAGGTACCTTCTGTTTGGCCGCAATCAAGCCCATACTGTGAGTCATAAGCTTTGCGGAAATTGATTGGAAGGTTATCTATAGATTTAAACACAGTCTACAAAGTTGTGAACAGATCTACTCTCATCGCAAAGTTAAAATGCAATATGAGCGCTAATAAGATTGCATACTCATGAATCACGGACTCATAGTAATGATCAAAAAGAAGGAATTGGACATAAAATTAAACTTACGTTAGAGTTAGATCTAACCAGACTACGCGTAGCCAAGTTGGGTAAGGAAACTGAATTAGAAAACTGACGCTAGAATACGAAAAGAAGTTTCATTCAGTACGCGGGACTATCTTTGGACAAAAATGTTTACTTTGGACCTGATTTAGTCAAAAACTTATTAGGCGTTTTCATTAAATTTCATAGACAGCTAATCGGTCTCATAGCGTACATTGAAGCTATGTTTCATCGGATATTTATCTCGCCACAAGATCATAATATCTTCCGTTATATATTGTGACCGGAACGAAATATGGAAACTGATCCTGAGACGTACATAGTAAAAGTGCATTTTTGCTGAAACTTCATTGCTTTGTGGCGCCTTTTGCAAAAAACTATTTTTGATAATAAAAAAAGGTTTCTAAGGTGTACTATACAAACGGCCATAAAACAATTCCACACTGACGATTAACTAACAAGCGTTGATACTATTGAAGAGGCCACGTTAACTGAAAACGTTATGGTTGTTTATTTACCTGTCTTTTCATTTCAGTAGTTTATATCGAAATGATGTATACCCTAGACACCGATTTCTTCCCATAAGCGCTATCGAGTTTCTTTGCTAGGAGAGGAAATGCAAAGCATGTATTTGGTGGAAAAGGCTCACATTTTACAGGTACAAACGCCAGTTTGAGAAGGATTGTAGGGAACTTGATCAAATCAAGATTTCAGACGCTCGTTATGTGAAAACAAATGTGAGTGGCATTATAACCCTCCGTGAAAAAGTCACCGAGGCGAAGGTGGAATCGTGTCATAAAGTCTGTAGGGAGGATTCTAAAATTACTTTCGTACCGATAGGTATTAACCAAGTGGTGCAGAAGCTCCATAGCTGACCATCTCATGATAATCTTTTACAAATGAAGCTGCATATGTGTTGATACGGCTCCCAGAAGCCTCAACATAGCCTCCAAAACCTTTGAAAGAGCCTTAGACATTCTATCCAATCACTCATCAACAGAACCTTCCAGAATTTCAACGTTGAGCGTTCTGATTGGGTAATGGTTGGAGCTTCTTAGTTCGGATTGGATGGATTATAACACACATTTTGTTGTTTCAAGAAACTGTAAATATACGATTATTTTGTACAGAACGGACTTTTCATTTTACTGGAATAAAGTTTCCAGCCTACTTGTCTTGTCTTCTGAATTCGCAACTAGGAGGGTTGAAGGCGTTTGTGTGCTAAAGTTGTTTGCGGCTAGTCAAGCTACCACGTACGAGATATAACACCCTAACACATTTGCACGTCGATAAGTACATGATTTATTCGTCAACTGGGCCATACATTTTTTCGTCCCGCAAGTAATTCTGAGAGCAAGATATAGTATGCTCGACATGTTGCTTTCAGGAAAACTAAACTGCACCCGAGAAGCTGCTGAAATATTAGATACAGGACTGCAGAATGTTTGTGACTAGGAAGTCATTCTGTGAATCACTTCACAGTCAACACTGTCAGATGCTATGTGTAATTGGCAGAATGATTCTAAATGTCCATATATTTTTTGGAGGTGGTCTCTCATTTCAAGCTATGCTTCCCTGAGCTCTCTATCCTAGAATAGATCTGAAGTCCATTTTAGTTATCTCCAGTATTAGTCCACGTTTTATAGAACAAAAAGAGAAATAACAAATAAGATTCATTTAATGCGACAAGTACAACTTAGGTTCAACTGCAAACTACTATAAGTGATTAGTAATTTGTGTCCTCTCGCTACGCTGCTTGTTCTTTTTTCTTCCTTATCTTTTCAGTCCCTAACCGCTGTGTAGTGTTAAAATTATAACCTAGCATCTACCCTGAAAAGAGAATTGCGTTTTTATGGTTTGATCAGAGTACCTTAATGTAATGTTTCGGATCTCCATCGTTCTCTTACGAGATGCTGTCCACACCAGGTAGCGTTCATTCTGGATGCTGTAATTAACTATTTAAAACAACCATCGTCTGTCTAAATATCCCTAGTTTCACGCTTATTGCACTCCTTACTGCCGCTGATTGCATTTATTAATAAGTGTTTTCAACTCATGTATCCATAAGCACCCAGGGAGGGTCGGCCCAACTGGTGGTTGACGGTTACTTACTCCTATGTGATCTCCCTATAAATTAATCTAGTGTATTGTTGATGTCATTGCTGTTCATGCACTTATTTTCGTAAAACTTTACATTCTTTTGTGTATGGGTTAACCCTTCTGTATTATTGTGACCTTGCCCGTAAATTGGCTTAATTTATGTACTAAATTTCGGAATATAATAGTAACGTATAATCTATAAAGTACACTCGATTTGCCTTAAGTGTAGCGAGCGCTTAATGTTCTTTAATAGTACTTGTGTACAATAATCAAAATTAAGCGTAAAAATTCACATATTAATTGTTGGTGTGAAGACACCAATATAAATCAAAAGTCTATAGCATCTAAATCATTTGCGTAAGCTATAACTCAAAAATCAGAAGGCAGAATAGCAAAAACCTCGCCACATTTTGATAATCCATAAACACGGTGTCTGAGATATAGTGCGACTGAAATGTGGCATAAATGTGTAGAGAGAACGACGGATGCGACATGCATGTATATTTAGTCGACGGCCGCTGGTGCGACGTGCATATAAAACACGGCAAGTAAAACCTAAAGGCTACAATTGTATCATTATTGCGTTTTAACGAAACTTTACTAATGTATTCATCCAAAGTGGTGCAAACACCAACTTAGGTATCGACATTAAATCGCGAAACCCTACCTCTATCCATTATGACACTCAAAGCCTTTAACGAATGTTTACACATATTTTGCACAAGGATGAGTCGTCCTCAGTAGTTTCCAAAAACATCCAAGAAATTGTAAGTGACACGTCCGTTAGTACCGCCAAGAGCATAAGAAATGCACCTGTCACGCATAGTGGGGTGAAAAAACGTGCTCAACGAGAGATAAGCAAGTAACTACTATAGCAAAGAACAAACACGACTCAGTGATTATAGATACACATTGTGTTCAACTCCAGTAACTAGTAGCTACCGTGCCCTCGAATGCGGCTGCTGCAGTAAATGAATATACTGCAACTACGATCGGACAGTTCCAAATTAATATTATGGTAATATGATGTCCTAGTGTAAATAGTTTTGATTTATATGCTCATCGCTCAGGGATGCCCCTTCTTTTAAAGTACCCATTAAAATCACCTGAGCTACAACTTAAATAAATAGCACAACAACAACATATGTCGGGGGACTGGCAACAATAGCTGGTTCGAGAGAACTAGACAACAATACATCCTCTCTACCGCACACTCGTCAACCTTACCCATATCACATGTCAAGGAAGGCTCTAAATATACTCAGTAAAAGGAATAATGTAAACTCCTAAAGATAAATACAACACCATTTAAAATGTGTAGGCCTTTCTGTTGAAAAGGCTTCAATGAGAACAAATCTCCGTCTATTGAGAGTTTATTTTTATTCTTTTGAACAAACTAAGAAGACACTTGTAATATAACGTAAATTAAAGACTATATAGTCCTCAAATATAAGGCTTAGTCCCGACAGACCATAACCACTCTAGAGGTATTCGCGAAACAAGGACATAGAGCGGTTGATTAGGAAAACGTGGTTGTTCATGAAATCTCAGAGCTGTATAACCAATCCGCAAACGAACAGTACGTACACAATAACCTCTGGTGTAGGTGGTTGTCAACGCATCATAGCGTGCTTAATGTTACGGTAACAAAAAAGCAGCAGAAACAGTTGTCACTAATCTGTCAGTAAGTCCTGAGAGACGGGTCTTGAACTCGGCATCAAACGGCAAGCATACTTATAAGAGAGATATGGAGTCGGACCCAACTGTTTATCCACAAGGGCCAGTCTCCGAAGAACTGGTCATCTGAGTTATAGACATCATTAACTACCCATCAATCAGCACCTATCATTTTCTTCGCAGGAACCTCACGTAACAGGAACAATTGTTAAATTTTCATATAATAATGTTAAGAACCTCCAAAGTGAGATACCTGAGCTTGGACACTTGTCTATTTAAATGATTAAAGGTAAGCCAAAAGAATAGCATCGAACTCAACTTAATGAAATGTCATGTGACGAGTATTCCTCGATAAAACATGCATACAACTGCATATATTCTGCATAGTCACCCATTCCAAAACACATTAACAAAATGCGGCTTAAGTTTGACACTCACAAATACCTAAGATAAGGAGGCGAATTATAAGACTAGTGAGGTCAAAGTACATGCTACTCTAAAGATTACATGAAGACAACTTGGCTCACTGACCCCGTACCTAATCCTAACGCTTTTCAAAACTTACATCAAGCCTCACCTAAGAATAATATAATGATGGATTTACCGACTAGAAAAGGTGACCTATGCAAGTCGAGGGGGCTCAGAACCAAGCGACTGACTGGGTAGTTGGACTGTAACACATGCCATTTGATGATCATCTACGAGACAGGACTCATTTCTTCATGACCCAGAAAAATAATAGAAAATCTTATTTGGATACACAAAATAATCCGAAACCCAGACCATCATAACGTAAGAATCTTCTTTCAAAGAAACTTTAATAAACCATAAGATAGCCTCTTAGAAATTGTCCACCAAAGGACAACACAAATGGATTGAGGATGCGCTTCACTTAGAATACCTTGTTAGACTGTACTACGACAGCCACATCGGTGATGAGCTTCAAGAAGAGGCTAAACGCCCAAATAACGATGCACTGACTACTATCTGCTATATGGAACAGGGTAAAACTTACTAACCCTCCTACTAGCAACATTCATACATAATTCCTCACTAACACTTACTTACGACCTTTTCTAAAAAAATCATCAGTTTATTTGCATTTTTATTCTCTTCTACTATGTGCATGCATACACTATGTAGTGTATTACTTAGTAATCAAGCAACTTGCTACTTTATGTCGGGTTACCGATAGTCGTTATAGCTAGGTCGACCCGAAAAAAATAATTAGGCAAAACAGCTGGGATTACAACAAACAAACCTCGCAATTTCCCGAATAAGCGACTAAAAACCCATGCAGATATACCATGATGCGAGAGCAAAGTAATCAATTGGTTTGTACAGACTTGTCAAACATATTGGATATTAGAAAGCGCTCTTCTCAAAAGTGTTGCCACAGCTATGGATATGGTAAGTTGGCTTACGGATACTTCATACAGAGGAGACAGAAACAAATTAGAAATACTTCGTGGTTATTAAAATAAGCGTTCATAGTAACAGTTAAGCTAATAGGTCACTGATTTTTCGGTATGTTTGCAAAGTGTCATCCCAGTTTAATAGCCTACCGGGAATGAAACGTTTTTGTTAGAAATAAGACCTAATTTATGTGAGCTGCAAAAGATACATATCCTAAGCGGATTAACTATAATTTGCCCCCTGAAGTATTTTAATCGTTAATTAATTGTGAAACCACGATTTGTTTCGTTCAATGATGGCCTGTAGTTAATCGGGCTTACTGGGAAATCTAGGTCCAACATGGTTTCGACCAGTAGTTAAGGTTTACATTAACTGGCGCTTTCTTTTGATTTGGCTGCCCATAGCTTTTTTGATTCTACTCCGGTCAACGTTGAGCGACGAGTCAGGCTGTGTCGATTGGGTGGGATACAATTCGTCCCAACCATCTCAGTCGATGAAGGCTTACAACCTCTTTGAGTGATTTGCCGTGTTTTACTAGCACTCTGTGCGTAACGCCATTTACTCGTTTCATGGTATACGGGAAACGTCACGAAGAGTTCTATGATCAAAGACCTGGGGCCTACGTATGTCTTCTATTTTTACGACTCGTGTTTCATATCCATAAGTTAAAACAGAGTGGACTCCTGCGCAGCTTTCTGAATCCGTGCTATGATTTCGTCAGACACAGACCAGAGTTGGCTGATAAGACTGCCGAGGTACGTGAAGTGGTCAACGTGCTCAACTACTTCACTCTGTATGATCAATCTAGGCGATGATACAGACCAGTCGTGGAGTTGCATTTTGAAGGAGAGAAACGCATCCCAAATATGCTTGCGATGTGACTCAAGATTTTAAAGAGACTACATATTTACTGAGTAGGACCATATCGTCTGCATATCCTAATCGACTAGTGGACTTTCGGGAAGCAGACTAATTCTTGGAACGTCAGATAACGAAAGTGAGTCTTCTAGGAGAACATCTGTGATAAAGCCAAGCAAAAGAGGGATATGGAAGTAATGTTGAAAAGCTTCACTTGAGGCTGACAATTCTTCTGACAGCTCGCCATATGGTCTGACTGAACTTGTTTTATTCGAGTAGAGGGCATTCGTTAGGTTTGTATAATTTTGAGGTTCATTTTTTGTCATAATACTGCCACGCAACCTCTAGATCTGCAGAGCCAAAAGCTGTCTTTAAGCCAAGAAATACTACTATTGTCGGACAATGGTAAGTATACTCATGTTCTAGGATTTGACAGTAAATTTCTGGCCAATGCAACCTCTTTCAGATCTGAAACCAGTCCGATTTTCCCCAGTTTGTTGTTCTCTAGATTTTGATAATCGTTGGATAATTACATACGTTGTACATGAATGAAATGAAATTATCCTTCTGGTGCCAGCAACTACGTGAAGTTAGTAAATACTTGACAGTATCTTGTAGACGCCCTTCTACAGAAGGGCGTAGACTGTCAAGATCAATAGAGTAGCCTACTGAATAAGCTGAAGTAGTGTAGATAAGGAGGAGCTTTTTCGCGATTAAATTTTTTGAAATCTCCAGTCACTAAAAACTAATTTCTACACCTCACCGCCACGTGACGTAATGTCTGTTGCAAAATCCACCATTCCTGTTATCCAACCTGTCATGCGGAAGTGATTAATCCTCGTTAAGAACAGTTTTGATCCTTGCAGTTATTAAACTTAGTTGATTGGTGATCCTTAAGTAACTTTCAATATAATTAAAATGCATACAAGCTATCATATGTTAAAACATTCTCGCTATTGAGGTACGGGTTAGTATACATCAGTTACTTCGTAAACATTTTTAACCGGTCGATAACGGGATTGTTTCTATGGTCATTATTTTTTCTAAGTTGACTTCACACTCAAATCGGCGTCTTGTAGCTGATTAATAACCAGTGTTATCTATATCATTTCTTGTATTTTATTTTTTATTTGAACATCCTCATCCCCGTAAAATATTTGTAACCTATTTTATTTAAGACCAATCCTCTTACCTGTGTTATGGATTTGATGCGGCGTTTACCACCGCAAAAGATTGATCATACTTTAGTGGATATAATTTCGCTGACACCAGAACATTGTGAAGATATTTTAAGTTCAGTCGATCAGCCCTTAAAAATCGCAAGAGATGTACATGCAGATCGAGACTACTTATTGTGTGATTATAATAGAGACGGAGATTCTTATCGATCACCCTGGTCAAATACCTATGATCCACCGTTAGAAGATGGAACCATGCCAAGTGAAAGTCTTCGTAAGCGGGAAATCGAAATTAATACAGCCTTTGATCAATACAGAGAAATGTGAGTAATTTCACTATTAACTGATGTATGAACCTAATTCAGTAAGGGGATCACTAAGAAAATGCAAATTTCTATTTCAAGCTAGTCGAGCTATGGCTTACTGGGTTAGGCGTTCGGATTTTGACCAATAGGTTGCAAGTTGGAGTTCCACTACAACTGCTTTGGTCAGGGTAGGTGGGGCAATCGTATCACTTGCCACTACTAAAATTGTAACTCAAGTCGAATATACAAATCTGTACTTGGCAAATGAGTTATGTGATAATTATCTACTCATCAGTATACTGTTTTAATTAATCGGGAATAAGGACTCCTTAAAAATCGACAGTTGCACTGTTTCGTACTTAGGTTAATCCATGTAATCTGTCTTTTGATTAATAAAGTTAGACATTCACTGCTGACTTGATCTTAGTTAGTTATTACTTAACGTCAATTCGTGCACAGATGAGTATGCCCCTAGGACGACAAGAAATTTGATATATGCTATTGACGATAACTGTTATAATGCGCGTTCAATATATTTAAATTGCGATCTACTCCTAACTAGTGACTTTCAGTGATTGGGTCGTAAGTTAAAATATATATACCTGTGATCTAATGGTTTAAAGTTAAGTGTCTTAGCCGTTCATCTACTGTTAAAATCAAAGCGAATTTGGTAAATAGTGTAGGAGTATATGCTACGAAGGTAAAACCTCCATTATCACTAAATATTGAATATGTATTCAAACTCTTCTTATGCATCAGATTTGGCATATATTAGAGAAAACTGGTTTTAAGAAGCTTGTAATATTGGAGTGGATATTCTTGTAATGTAGGAGTGATTTTGCGACTCACTTAGTCAGTCATCTACGACGTAGAACTTAATGCACGTGTACATCAGTTAAAGTTGCCATGCCCTAACTAGTAGATATAGAGTAAATTGTAGGACCAGATCCCGGAGTAGTGGAGGTAGCAAGAGAATCAGTATTAATGACGAGATCGAAAATAAGATCTACGAAAATACGATTCATTTAAAGAAAATTATGATAAGTTTAGAAACTTAGAATTTGGAGGAAGACAAGGAATGGTTGGATCTGCGTTATTGCCAACGATTGTGAGCCATATCACCTAAAGTCTCTAACCATTTGTAACGATCATCACGCTAAACCCAACCAGGTAGTTTACATCTGTCAACATGGCTCAGCCCGAATGTCAATGACTTCATGGACTGGTGCCATATTTTGGTTTCGCCATTCTTTCAGCCTACACCTACACCAGACAGCATTGCTCGTCGCGGTAGGCAGTAGTCATGCATACGTAACACGTGTCCTAACCACCTCAGCTGATGAATATTTATTACTTCATCAATATATTTATCATACTCACCTAGTACTCTATTCCTAACCCATGCATTTCTTAATCAGTGATCCCAGCAAAAATGAGCAATGCTTCGAAAACATCTATTATCTAATACTAGAAGCTTACGAATATCCCCTATTCTCAGTGGCCGTGTTTCAAATCCATAAAGTTGAACAGATCGAACTCCTAGATAGTAAACGCGTCGTTCGGTCGGGATTACGTCCAGTTCCCATATTCTAGCCAAGATCCTGGTTAATCTCGCTGCTAAAACTGGGCCACCATCCTTAAATATTTTAGGGGTTAACGCATTAGCTGCTGCTCTCCCTCGCTTTAGATTCCTTGTAGCCTTCTCAACCTCACTGAGACATGGGGGACCAATATTAATTTGCCATTCAGATTGCTTGAGAATGATGGACAACTGGGATGAGGCCGTAGGCCAATTGAACTGTTCTCTAAAGTGTTCTGCCCATCGGTTTAATCTTCTGCATTGACAGTGAATAATTGTTCCATCTTTATCTGAGATAGTTTCACTTACACCCAGTTTACTAATACCCGTTTCCTTGATACGTCTAAGCAGTTACTTACTGTTACTTCTTATTACTGACTTTTTCATCCCTTTAACTTTCACCACCCACCACTCCTCACGATCATTGCGTAAGCTCTTAATCAACTTGTGTTTTGAGTTGCCTTCGCTCTTCATCGTGTTTAGAGCCAAAGGGGATGTGTTGCCGATCATCTGTCGGTTCATTAGATGCAGCGACTCAGTGGTTTGCGAACTTGATCGTCAAACTTTTGTCATGTGTTGCAATTTATTTCAGAGGATTTTAAGTTTAGATAATTGGGTGGTGTCTTTAGTCCTTCATACAATATATATACCTTACAACTTACCATAACAGCCGTACCTTTTTATTTGCATATGAACTAATTTAGAGAAAATATTAAACGAACCATGAAGAAAGAATAACCTAAGCTAACTAATTTGATTGTTTCTTCGGTTAGATCCGTAATTGTTTCATGATAAACTTCCCTTCATTACTGATTTTAGCTTATTTCTATATTTTATCCACCGGTTATACCTTATGATGCTGCTTCTTATGTTCGGGTTCCCACTTTCGATAATATTTTCCATCGTATTCCTGTTATCCTAATGATTTATTATTTCTTTGTTGAAATGAAATGTAGCACCTTCGAAATATTTTTTATCTATAATTTTAAGATTTTAGTACAGTAGGACACAAAATGTGGTACTAAATGACAACAAAATATCGTGATGAAGTAATTGAGGAGAAGTCTCATATCATTTTTGAATGAGTGAATAGAAATAATATTCAATAAGGATTACAGTTCGTTTAAAAGTGCAACCAAGAAAGGTCCTCATTTAAAGGAGTTCATCGTATACAGTGAGTTTCCGAATATTAAACTCAGAAACTGTATTTTCAAGCAGAAAAGCATAACTACTCTCACCAACGCGTTGTATGCCGTACATTTTGCAGATAAATTGACATCTAGAAGACTCCAAAAATGGCTTTGATCAGCATAAATCACTGTGCACGTCATTGTATACAGTCTGATTTCATCTTTCATAACAGTGCTAAAAACCATACAACTACTCAGATGTACTAACGTTTTATTCTTTCCTAGTGGTTTATTACGTAGTGAGTACAGGTCTATGCCCGCTTTGCAGCAGCATTCTGCATTTCAAAGTTGCTAAGTACATACTTTGTGTATGAATACTGACAAAGCAGGAATACCTACTTGTGTGTACGTTTTGGGGAAATAAAACTTCTCGTTGTTTTTAGCACTATCCTTGATTTAGTAATAGAATTTTGTTTCTTGTTTTTTAAGAATACTTTTAACAAATGACTTTCAAGGAACCTCTTACATCCATATATTTTATTTTTCATAGTGCATTCTTACTCTACATCTGTTATAATTAACTAATAATGTGTTGATTACTTTCTTGGTTTTCCTGTAGTTTTCCTATTTTAGTACTATACCGACTTGGTTTCATGCTGTTGCTTACTATTATGATTTAGTTGTTCTCTGAGCTGGTTGGTTTTAACTGCGAAGAGTTCATTGTCCTTTTGAACAACATCATCTCTGCTTACTTCTGCATAAAGTATGCTGAGATTTCTAAATGGGATTGTGTAACAAGTAACCTTTAGTTTTTTTTTTTGCATAATAAATTAACTTTTAAAAAAGTGCTAGGCGATAGAGTTTTTGTAAGCTCTAGAGGTCAAACGCTACAAGCCCAATCTATATGTATTAAATAAAGTTGACCTTTGATTATCTTTGTGACCGTATTTTCATATTCATTAACATTATTTTATATTCTGTGATCGATCAACTATTATTGCTGAGTTGTTCCCGTCATCCAAATAATTACCAACACTTTTGTATCATTAAGTTATCCATCCATATCATAATCATCTTAGTTTATTGTTGTTCTTTTTTATCTAAATGGTTACAAATAATCTGTAGGCTTTTATAAAATGACTATTATCGTTAAGATTTTCTTATTAATTATACAAAAATCTTATTGTGAATCTTCTTCTTTCTTCAGATTTTTGTATTATTTTAGTTAATTGTCAGAATTTTAGCTAGAAAATTCTTAAAGTGGTTAGTACTTTTTCATACAAGTCGTTTTTATATAGAAACATAAATAAGTTCTTCAAACAGGTGGCGTATCAGAATTGAGTGAACAGAAAGTTGTAACTGGAATAGTTTCAAGTTGCGCTTCTTAACAGGTGACGAGTTTAAATGCTTACTATTTATTGAAATTCTTCAATTACCAGAAGACACTAACATCAAAATACCACTTTTGTTTCAATTTGACCAACATCACAACATAAAACTCAGAACGTTAACGGCCACCGAACATCAATTATGATAATACATTAATCATCCAAGTATATTTAGTTTAAACCCACTGAAGTGTAAATGCAATTATCAAGTTACAACCTCCGTAACCGAAATCTCTCGAACTGATTTCTAACAAATTGACTAATACCCGTTAGTTACGTGGTGAGTGACACTATGTACGATTCTGTCCATTCAAGAAGCGTCAGTATTAAATGTGCTGCAGAAGTAGGCATAAAGGAGGTTATTGTCCATTGAAGCCTAAATACCTGACCAAGAGAAACGTAAATGTAATTGACATAAAATGAAGCCATTAAGAAGTAAACCGATCCTACGAATGTGTTGGGAGGATACATTCCCGGCTAATGCATATCCAGATTATGCATTGATTGACATACGTTGATTTATCCATTTCCGGTCAATCATTGTTAGTGAACAATCGGAAAAATGCAAGTTTTTCCATAAATTTTAAATCATCTCTAATTCTAGTGCTGTCATAATTAGAATGTATTTTATTTTCTACTCACTTATTCTGATTTGAGTCAGTGAAATTATCATGTCAGTTGGTCATAATTTTCAATAAGCTTACCTATGAAAGAAGGGTTTAAACGTACAAAGTGATATAGACAGATCATACTCACTAATTACTCAGTTTATTTTGTCTTTTTTCATGATATAGAAACCAACTCATAGTTAAGTGTCACAATTCAATTATTTGAAACACTTTTGGGCTATTGATATGTAATCATTAATATTCTGTGATTTTAGTGCATACAATGATCATCTGTTCTTTCATAGTGGTCTTATCACCTTACTTTTTCTAGAAAGTGATATTTAGTGTGGTGAACAACACACAGACTTTCAATACAACTGATATGGTGCGCAAAACGTATGCCTAGTAATTATGCTTTACTTTCATAAGTTCGCGAATAACTTACTGGATCATTATCTAATAGTTATTGGTGATTTAAATGGATTTTGATCACGTTGGTTTTGTGTCAATTATTTTATTATATAAAACGGCTATTATTTTACTGACCAGTTATTGTTTTCTGTCATCTATTCATTAGAAGAATTGTATCGATCAGTTAGATGATTAATTATCACTAGGTTACAATCTACTCAGGCTATCGATCACTTATCTTACAATCAAAGCACATTCATAAGTACTTTCCCTCCATTATATTAACAACAATTTAGACATACACATAAGTGAAATAGTTTTGGAAAATCTGACTATGAATCTTGTGGGAAAACACTCAATATACAAATATACTGTTAATGTTGCAAAGTCACTTCTATTGTAGCGGTACTATTGCATCTTACCCCCGTCTAGTATTCTAAGATACGACAACTTTACCGACTTGGTCTCAAATTGGAACAAGATTTGAGCAAGTATCAAAATATATTCAGAAATAGAACGCCAGAATGTAAAGTAAATAAACACATTAGAGTTTATATAAAATCCTTATGAGTATGTCTTAGTACCTTCTCAATTGTTTATTAACGCTGATCGGCTTATAATTGACCAACAATCGTACAGCTTCGCAAACATGTGTTGAGTATGCCTTAATCACGACTGTGTCGTGCTAACAGTTATTCATATTAATCGACTAGTACTGATAAAACTAGGTGCACAAACACGTCGGCGCTATTTATACATATTTTGACACAATGGCTTTGTGCCGGAATGTTTTCTTGATTGACATTGCAACGTGCATAATAAATCTACTCAAGTTGATTTCAATTAAATCATCCCAGACCTTAGTTTTTACACTACTTTTTTGGTGGATTGAACCAACATATTTTGAGTTTTTTTCTGAAAATAATCTTGATTCGCCTTTATTTAACTGGCCTTATAACAATTTTGACTGAAATTTATATTCAGCAGTGATGCTGAAGTTATCCGTAACATTATGCCCAGCCCGTTTAATCGTTTTTCCGTTCATTTAGTCAGTTAGTGCTGGATATTAGAATATGCTTTTCACTAAGAATTTCAGTTCTACCTTTTGGAGTTATCCGCAAATGCGTGGTGCAGGATGAAGAACACAAATCTAAGAAATGTTAGAGCTTAGAGTGAAATATTTAATAAGGACTACTTGTTAATGTGCAATACTTATGTCATGTACTTTTGTTATACTACTTGTCCTTATTAAGTTGATATAGTTTTGTGTCGATCTACTTCAAGACTTCGAAGTTCTAATGTAATGTAACTGGTGAAGTTTAGACAAGCCGAGAATGATATTAGCTATTACACATGACACCGTTGAGCTTTATCACAATTTGATTGAAGTTAGACTCCAGCGGTACTAACGGTTGGATGTTCACGATGCAACCCGAACATTTTCAGTCCAGTCCTTTGTGCGATCGTGTTTGCACATTGCTGAGCAGTCCCATACTAGAATGAAACAATTCCCCAGTACCCCCTTGTTTTCGATGATATCCAACTAAAATCAATATTTGACAAATGCTAACAATTTCTGCTAAATTTTCATTTTACCTTTTATTTGCGTTTCATCTATCTGTTCGTTGAGAGTGTTATTCAGTCGTGTTTTTTTCAACAAATCAGGTATTATGAAGGAGGCATATCTTCAGTTTACCTATGGGATATGGAACATGGATTTGCTGGAGTTATTTTGATAAAGAAAGCTGGGGATGCTAAGTTGGCTAGTGGTTGTTGGGACTCAATACATGTTATTGATGTTGTTGTGAGTTGGTGGTAATATGTAATTACTTATCCATTCAAACGTTATTTCGTTTTTAACTTAGTTTCATCAATAATTATTACGGTATAGATTTATATAGTTATGGAGAGGTGGATTAATGATTAAAGTATCTGATTTTCAACTAATCGTTCGTAGGTTTAAACATCGCTTCACTTACTTAAAATTCAAAGCAGTTAGCTAGTATCATTAGCTCTCAGAAAATCAGTGTAAATGAAGGTTGAGCATTTGAATCTATGCTTGAGAAATAATTTAAATTTTATACTCAATTTACTTAGCTTGCATAAATAACTTCAACATAGCATTGTTTAATTAAGGCTGGATTGTGATTAGAAAGTGAAATCCTATTTGGGACTTTTCTGTTGGTTGTATCTGCGTCCCAGTGCTAATGTTTAAACCATGGCTCGAACTCAGTTTGTTCGTTCCACACACCGTATTCTCCACTAAGCTCCTGAGTCTAGATAAATACACTTGTACAGTGGGTATGTGTACATAACTCGAAAGTATTTTTATCTTCCCATTGATGTAATGGACTGGAGTCGATTAGTTTCTTTTGCCATACGTTCATCCTGAACAGATCGTCGCAATACAGTCTTAATCATATTTGTGAACTTCTACTGTATCTAGGCAATCTGCTCTGTGTATACACTTTTTTAGGAAAGACCCTCCGCTAAAATATCCGTATATAAACTTACAAGTACTGTTATGCTATGGCTTCAAACCCAACGTGAATCTGCAGGTTATTTTAATCTTGGTGGTAGTCTTTCGAGATTCAGCGAACGCGAACTGCCTTTGGGTGATTCCGGCGTTCCAATAACTACATCACATATTGTTAATATTGGACGCATGGTTGAAGTAAGTGATATTTATTGTCTAACGGTTATATACTTTAGTGAAATTCACTTTTTGTTAATTTATCATTAGTACATTTGGGTTGATATATGGTATGTGGGGTCTCTCCATTCGAAGTCAGATTCTCTTATTCATAGTATACTGTATATGCACATTTAGAGTCACAACTTTTTAAACATACTATAGTGCTGTGGGCTTACAGCTGTAGTTTAGAAATCTATTTGAGATGACAGTATCTTGTGTGGTTATCTCAGATCCGAGTGCACATAGTATGGATGACAAGTACTGTTAATAACGGTACTCTGACTCCGTAGTAAAATGTTCTTATAGAAATCAGTATAGCTGATTTAGTTATCCTTGATTGTATTTTCGATAATATTCTGTGTGAGAATATATATTAGCTTTGCGAATTTAGAATTGCTTCTGTTATTCCGTTTCGTTTGTAATATAGAATTTCACATACTGAATATGAAAAGGCCAGATGGATGTTCTTGAACAGTCTGAAGGATAACCTAAATCTAGTTTTCATTCTGTTGTTGTCAGAAATATGTACATTCACTCTTCAGGGAACTGATGTTCTCGGGTGGATTCGATCCCAAGTCATTGCGTTGCACAGATTTCTTTCATGAGCACTGAGTTGTTCGGGCGACTACTAGTCCGTAGAATATTTACATTGATTGGTCAGTGGGTTGTAACCAGTGTGGTATTATTACAAGTACGCCTTGGTGCTTGACAAAAATGACGGATTTCCTACTGACTACCTCAAAATCACCTTCAATCACAACGTAGTCGCCGCGGCATCGAATCACTCAGAATATTAGCCACATTACAACTTTGTCTTCAAAATTCACCCAGCACTATAAAAAAACTAGACAAATATGATATTGTTCACTGCAGTTAAGCTAACCGTTCATTCAAAGCGCTAGTGCCGTGTCGTAAGTGCTCTGGTTGCGGTTAAAAAATGTAAAATGACTACGAACGATTTCTAATACCTGATATTGTATATTTGATGAAGTTTCAGAACCTCTTAAGCTTGTTTACCACTTTTGCCCAATTTTCTATAATTATTTTTCGTATTAGTCACCATGTGGCTCCTGTAACCACAGAACTTTGCTTCCAATATATCTATAACCACTTGGTAATTTATACATGTCGTTTACTTTTAGCGTTGATAGTCATCCAAAAATGATATATTGCACTACAGCGAACCTGAACATTAACAGACTGGCATCACCGATACTTAATAGATGGTTTCAAATCCTGCGGGTATTATCAAATTAAACTTATTTCATTTTTCGTTTTGGTTGGTATCTACTTCATAGTTGTTAGATCTGTGATTGTAATTTATTTTACTCTCTTTTTGATAGCATTTGATAATTAGTACTCAAGTGGTAAGTAACAGCCAGTCGTATAATCTATTGTTAAATTTTAAATTCTGAGTTGGTTACGAGGGGGGCTGTAGAGAGAGAACATATGAAGTAGATATTTCACCTTAACCTAGTTTACAGTCATTATCAATTGAAAAATACTTTTAACTCATAAAAGATGTACTTTTATATTTTTATAACTTCTTGTTTCATTTATTTGTATTATTTTTAGGATGTTGAAAATTCAATCCGTTCAACTCTCAATGAGGTGTATTTTGGTACAACTAAAAATATTGTAGATTCATTACGTTCTATTGTGCCGTCTTCTGAAGAGGAAAAACGTCGTCGTTTAGTTCAAGAAGTACACACAGCTTTACAAAATAAGTCTCAGTTATAAATATGTTTCGTTTCGTCAGTTTTAGTTTTATTAAGGCTAGTAACTTTATAATTTTCACTTATAAATACTGGATATTCCAAGAATGCTCTGTATTTCATTTAAATGATTACTATTTTCTCCCTATTTTACATACTATTCTGTAACTTACAGGATTTCAGAAGTTCATTCAAAAATTTGTTATACATGTTTGTCTACATACTATTTCATCTTACAATTCCTTTCCACGTCGTTTCTTGAATACGAGTTAAACGATGAATCTGTATTCATGTATTTCATTACCTTACACTAGTATTTCCACTTTGTCAAATAGGATCACTATCAATCTGCTGTTATGTTAATGCTAGGTGTTGGTAATTCGTTTTTCTTTTTGAAAGACTGTTCTGAACTGTATTGCACGATTAGAATTTAAAAAAAAAAACGAACGAGCTAATCAAGTTTATACTCAGTCGATTTTCTGCATTCGTTTCTCAGCCTAATTTTGATATAACTTTATTCATTGGTTTGCACTGTTAATGGAAAGGTTTTTTTGGTATTTTCACCACAGTATTTTTAATAACAGTGGCTCTTTTTGTAACTGTATTGATTTAAAATATGTCTTTTTCTGTAATAAATATTATCGTGGTTTAATTGTTTGGCTAGAAGTCGGTTTGTCTTCTTTTAAAACTTAACGGAAATAAAAACAGACATTAAGGAAATCGAATATATTGAGGAAACAGCTTTCAGACTATTTGGGGTGATGTGTTCTGATAACACTAGTACGCCGACTAGTTTCAGATCAATTGGCGTTCTTCCAATAACTGACGTTCCTACTATAACTCTAATGATCTCTCCAACTAAGTTAATCAGTGTGTGTTGATATGAGTGGTAGCATGTTATGTCTCACTAAGGATTTCTGTTCGCCTGTTTGGTAGTGTTGCATATTAGGTCGTTATGATCCATTTCATTGGACTGTTCCTAAGAGGTGTGTTAATCATACATCGAAATTTACCAAAGGTTTCCAAAGGCTTATTTACCTAATATGTTGTTGATGATTTGCTTCCACCTCAAATTAGGCTCCTATTCTTCTAGTTGGCACCGAATATCCCCTTGGCAACTTTTACTATCCAACTTCACAAACGTCATCATACGTGGATCTGTTGTCAGTATTTAAACCTACTATAGATGTATAGCTCTTCTCAAAGGTCAACAAGCAGCCATAGCGTTTTTACACGCTTTCCCTGTTTTACCATACTAGGTCTATAGGAATCGATTTGTGCTGATTGAATAAATAATAATTCCTTACTTGATACGTGATGTTATGCGTTTTTGCCCAGCCTGTAGAGACCGTGGTTACCCCCTAACGTAATCATGATCTTCGTACTGTCAATTCATTATTAGTATGTGTGCTAAACGTTAGACTATACTGTACTATTGAAGCTTTGGCACCTCATGCAAAATGTTACGTTAGTTTTAGGGCTCATATATATATATATATATATATATATATATATATATATATATAATCCGTTGCATCTTTGTTCTAGACCTGTTGATCATACGCGTACTCTACGATTGTCGTGTATGTATGATTCATTGTTATTGACGAAGTTGAAATCACTGGTAGTATATATGTGTATTTGTTGAAACTAACAAGGTTACGAATCCAGCCGCACAACCACTCTCAGATCGCAACAAAGAAGTGGTCTGAGGCAAACGATATGATGCCACGGCTCACACCTTTCTGGACTTTTTCAATATGAACGTCCGTATAACTATTTATATTCTGAATGGCCAGTTTAGCACGTAGCTTAATATAAATCGTATCTTTCCTATGCGTAATCATAACATTATCCATATGCAGTTGGCCTCACTAAAGGCCAATCAATACTTAGCTGGCAGAACTTTCTACTACCAATATTATTTTAACGACGTTTAATGCCCCAAAACCCCAGATGTTGGAAACAGCTTAGGAAATATATGGCTTTCGGATTCATAATAACTAAGCAAACTTCATGACTGCATTTCTACGGTAATGTAACATGAAGCTTTTCGCGCCTAGGTATATACCGACCTAGTGACAGAAGAAACCAGACTACTATGGAATAGGTCCTTATTTTGGCAGCGTGGGCAGGAGACAGTGGAGCGCGGTTCTAGTTATTCAAACACACAAACACTTCTCAACGTTCAATATAAGATGATAGGAAATATAATCCCTATGCATAATAAGGAGGTAAATGAATACGTTTTGACTTATGCTTAAGGTTTAAAGTAAACTTTTAACTAGTCAACCTAAGTTGCTACAAGCTTACATATAGCTGGCTGAGCCCTTTCGAACTCAATCACACATCTCGGTCAGTCCAAGAATAAACGATTCAGCATGCCTGACGATGAACCTATTTCCTTAATTTCTGAAACGCCTTCTATTGCTAGTAATCCTGGATAGTCAAAAAATAATTACGGCCCTCCTACATATCAGGTGCAGTGACTGTTATTATTTTGTGAAAGCATCAAGATCATGTTTAGCAGGCCCAGATGTACGTGAGTAACAGACATGGTGTGGGGGGGCATATCCTCTGCCTCACACAACTAGTTGGCAGAGACCTGGCATTGAATTTTCACCCAACCATTTCAGGGGATGGGATAAGGCTATACATCATAACAAGAAATAAATATTTCCAAATGACATGTTCTAAGGAAACTCGGAGGGGGGGATTCATGATTATCGGGGATATTTCGTTAACCATGGGCCTCTTTTCTAAGAAAACTTTCCACACATACCCAGGAAGTTGGTGACTACTTCCCCTTCGCATATCTATGTGGTAGCGTGGAAAGGTGACAATCAAGAATTCTAGAAATCAGCGATCTGTTATGTTCTAGGTAGCTTAGCGTGAACGCCTTGTATGAAACCTGGAGGAATAATAAAATCACAGGTGCAGGATGGCACCTCGACAACTTCTGTGACTGACCTGATTTGTTGGATGGCTCTTTATCTGTCCTCGATTGTGGGCCACCTAAATTCAAGGTTAAGTTACTAACATTATGTGTATGACTATTGTTACCTGTTTTTAATGTCTTTGTCTATATGTGTCGAAATAACATACTTATCTCTCAGTTGTTGTGTCAAACTTTTTAACACGTAGTAGAGACCCGGTATTAGTCATTTTAGGTGCCGTCGCTGTGTTTCAATGAGTCCGTAATACGTTATCTTTGTAGCGGTAAATAATCCCCAAAATAAATAGTTACATAGGTCCTCGACATTGATGCTGACCATGTTTATTTTAGCGAACACTACTAGTTGAAGGCGCTTGGTCACGCATCATTACCAGATCACGTCACGCCGTATCGTGGAAAGCATCTCTCCCTAGTTTGCCAGCCTAGACGTTGCCATTCCGTTGCCGCTCTATTCACGACCAAATATAACTTCCTTTCCATCCTTCGTTGCCTTCTGATTTATTCTCATTCATAAGAGTGGGTTCAGTCGTTAGAATGTTCCCTGGTAATACCGCGAGCGTAACTTGGTCATATATCGGGTGCACTTCATTTTGAATCCTCATTTGCTATAAAAGACTACATCTTATTATTAGTAGAAACGTGTTGTGGTATGCGAGGAAAGAAACTTCGTTAATTCTTTAAAACTGGGTTTAATCTTTATTACTTCAACTGGAGAGTGCTATACAGTAGATAGGATAGACATTTACATTAGGAGCTCTCATTACCACGGAATCACCTTCCAACAACAGAAAGCAAACACCAAAACCCCTACTGGTTTATATTAACTCATGACAAAATATGAAGTACATTCTGTATATGACCATGTAACGTACGAATAAAAACAAACCAGGAGACAGTGAGTAATAAAAGAGAAATCACATTTGATCGTGAGAGTCTATGGGATAGCAGCGTCTAAGTTAGCTAAATAGAGAGGGAGTTGTTTCCTACCTCGTGTCGTAATCTCGTGGTTAGTGCTCGACCAAGAGCATTCAACTAGTCGTGCCCGATAAAACAAACATGGTCAGCACCAATGACGATAGCCTGTGGAACTATTCATTTATGGGATAATTTTCTGCCACAAAGATATGGCATATTAGCTTGTGATCAGGTATCAATCCCAAAAAGAACAGGGCCTTTCAATTTTGTTTTGTCTGGTTAGTGTACCACGCATATGGGCCGTTTATTTTTTAAGGTAGTCTTCTTAGTAGGTAAAAGTTAGACACATCAAAATGATTACGACATTGTGAAAGGTTATCTGCTTGGTTTTCTATTAGTAGTTTGTTTTTAATGGATTGCGAAACTAAACTGTTCCAACTTGTAACGGACTAACCTAACTAGAAGGTCAAATATCTTTGTTTTGCTAGTAATACCAAGGTATGGTACTACTCCTGAACAATTTCTGAAATGATCGTGGGCCGGATTTAGCCAATGATGAAGCAGGACATGTCTGTAATACGTTTTTACCAATAAAAAGTGACAAAAAAGGAAAATAAAAATCTTTGCATAACGTCTACACAGTTAACGAGTTTTCCAAATTTAATGAGTGATACTATGTCTTTAAATTTAAAGAGACAAGGATACAAAATTTAGTTTATATTGCTGCAAAACATTTTGGCCTTGATTCTTGTTAGGGTCCGAGATGTATCCCTAGTCTACTCCACATCCCCTCACATCATTATTCGTATGGACTCGTGTCACAGAATTTACAAAGCAACATTGCTGAGTGAATACGTGATTTCCGCCTACTTGATGGCTAAGGTGTTTATACAACTTTTAGTCATATGTACACATTTTTGTCTATGCCTAAGCATACTAAAACCGATTTACATACTTCACCCATTCTTATCTGTCCCCTGGATCATCTATACTGATATCAGAACTAATGATATCATCCTACTGCTTATATCTGGCCTCAATAATTTAAAGTCTGAAATTACGAAAAATTGTCCCACAAATCAACTACTTATTTCGGTAATACGTTACTGACACAAATTCAAATAAATTAGAAAATGTGTTTATATAGAACTAGTATGCAGATTCTTGACTGACGTCAACTCTATTCTATTTAGGTAATGTAGTTGATTGAGTTGGTGGACTTGCGCCAAAGCCTGTGGCACTTTCATCGTAATGTCCAGGATTTCCTGTTCCACCCATGCTTTCTGTATAATAGGCAATATTTCGAGTTACAGTATATTAAAGGTATACATACAACTGTCCTAATTTGTTCTGGAATCCGACTGGTCTGACTGTAGTATTTCTTAGAATTTCGAATAGCAACTGTCCTGACAGATCAGGCAGTAATCATGAAGACATAAAACACAGGTGAAGGTAATGTGCATTTTTAAATTCAATAAGCACACACACCAACGTACGATTCCACTACTGTTTTATACAAACACCACACTAACAGTAGAATTTAGTCTTATCTACTTTATAAACAGAAAGGCCTGTATAAACTTGGAGAGGATAAAGTGACTTCACGTGTTCAATAAGACTGGTATGGTTTGAAATAGTCTTATCCATTTCAGATTCATATTATGTTCCAAGTAAAGGTTTACCTATATGATATTGGTCCATATTATTCCTTGAGCCCTTATGTAGTGTCAGGAATTCATTTAGATGAAGTCAATACACCTAGGTGTTTTGGGTATAAAGTCTGGTTTACGAAATGTCCTTGATGAATAACAAGATGATGAATCTGGCGAAGTCTCTGTAGAGTATGGTAACCTCGCCAATCATCTGTAAACGTTGCTGTCCCAGGTGATACGTTTGTTTGAATAGTAGGGAGCAGCATAATCGCCGTCCTGCTCGAGACATAATAAAGACGTCCCTTACTTAGAGTTTTACTGTAAACCTCGAAAACCTAACAGTAATGTTAAAGCAATCAGTACAAACCCATTCCGTTCTAACATCCCTCTACAACATCATATCCAAATGTGCATCTGATGCCACAAAGTTTGGTAGTGTGTTGACGTCTTATAAAGTAGATTTAAGGGGTTATTAGCATCCGTATGGTTTATATGACATCCATCATGCATGTTTATTGAAGTGTTATCCTAGAATGAATAATAAGACTATCCGTTCTGCCTAATTTGTTTTTAAGCACTTCTTACACGGTAAAACACTTCCACAAAGAGTGCCTGTCAATTGCGAGATACCTATATCGCCTCTACAAAAGCATGGTAATACATGAACTAGTCTAATAAATAAGTAATCAAGCAGAAGCAAACATTTATAACCTAAGGATGCTTGACAAAGTGCCCCACATCAACCTAGTCCATAAAGCAGCTGAAATAGGCCTCGCAGAGCCATTGCTATTCGCCCTAGGGAACTATCTTTAAGTGAGGGTGTTCTTTACCACGGTGAACAGGATTTATTCAAACTGGATACCATGAAGAACTATAAATTAGATGTTTCTAAGGCGTTTGCTGCGGTACACCGAATACATAAGCAGCTGAATGTAATGACACTAGAGATGTTCTTGACAATATTTAAAGCGTGCAGCAGACAGTACTTGGAAACTGGCAAAATTGTGGCTCCCTCCTCTTTCACAGATATTGGGTATATACGCGACCTTGAAAGTGGCACATCTTTAACAATTTTTGATGCCCCTACTTTGAATTGTCATTTTTGTGCTAATTGCTCTGACTTTTACAATAATAGCATTTGTCTTAGTCGTTGACCAAGGTAAAGATGGGGAATAAAAGCATTAGTTTTCATATCTCTCGATCTATAACTTTTATATGTTTGCTGTCGTGTAAGTTTTTCATTACTAGGGCGGTTTTACATGAGATTACAGATGCTGTGGATTAATCTTAATAACTTAATAAGTTACCAAAGGTTCTTTTTAGCCAGTCCAGGTTGCAATGCTTCAGCTTTTAAGTTTATAAAATTTTATCAGTTTGCTACCCATCTTTTTTCAATATATGTTAGTCTTGTCATTAGCCATAACTTAACGTTTCCCATTCATTATTGGTAGTTGCATCATCTTAAGTACACGTAGTTATTCAATAAAGTATATGCTACAGTCTCATTTTATTTTAAGTGATGGTGGATTAAAAGGCCGGACTTCGTAGTTTCGTCAATGAGCAGTTTCCATCCCCATCTAGTGTAGGCTCAATAATTATTGAAAACTGAGGAACACTTAACGGCTACTTTGTCCTTGTTAAGTACTATTCAGGAGTACTTACTGTTTGCTCTTCTATGGATTAGTTTCTGATTACTCATGTCTCTAAACAGGTGCTCATCTTTCTTACCGATTCATAATCCACTGATCCACACTTCTAACTTGTCAGTCTGTAATGTAACGCGACGACTATATGTAGTGATTGGTGGTATATGTTTGATTCTAAATATGGTTAATTCGTATCAATTATAGCTTCTCATTAGACCTTCAGTACTTTATGTCACTAGTGTGTTTATTATCTAGGTATAGGTTAACTCTAGTCATTTCTTGACGAAAATTCTGCTACAAGTTCAAACAGCCCGGATTAATCATTTGTATCAAGTCCCTAATAATTGCGTTCTCAAGCCCGGTATGGTAACATGTATTTCATTGCTTATTTGACTATATTCTTAATTTCCGTTGTGCCCGTACGACAGAATTGCCCTGTTTGCTGATCAGTTATGCTGTTTTATAAATCAGCACAAGTAATGTGAGGGGACTTTCCGATTTATGAGTACTTTATAAGTTATTTCTATTGTGGAAATATTGTTTCACTCGTAATATACCATCCAAATTTCCTGAAACTCCTCACTATTTTTAACTTACAAAAAGGAAGATTGAGTTAGCATTTCTCTTCTAATCTTAGGTCTCATAAACTAAAAAGTACTTTCTCTCGACTGACCATGTTTAATTGGTCACTCTCTGTTTGTTCTTCGTATTAATGTAGTCGTGTGTATATCTGCTTAACTTATAATGGAGGACCAACTACTCTTCGAAAACTTGGACGAAAAGTTGGAGGATGAAAATGGATTTGTATGCTTACTTATATGTACTTTATAGATCTTTGTCCCTTAGATTACTGCCAATTGGTTGTCGGTCACTTTCGACCTAAATGTAGATGCATCAAGACGGTAATTGATTATACTCTTTATATATGTATTTGTTCAGTTTGATGGAGTCATACCTTCAGTCACGTGATAACTTATCATCTGTGTATCTACTAACTGGCATCAGTACACACGGTGATATATTAGTTAAGATGGCGGACTCTGACCAGTTGTCAGTGGCCAAGCAATCTTTCACATTTCCACCTAAATGTGTTGTTTATAGCATACAACGCCGAAAATGCAAGGTGTTTCACTGTTGACAGATAATGTGATAATTAACTTCTAGGATTCATTATCATTAGCTTGCTATGATTTATTGCACAATATTTCTGGAGATCAGTTGAAAAGGTTAGTTTCTTCTTATGAATAAATTGTTCAAATGCATAATACTTGAATTCTTGCATGCCATATACATTACTTTGATTACATATTTAGACTAACTAGTATTCCGTGGGAGCCATCTACTAGGTCATCTCGTAAACCATTATCCGGCCAAGAAAATCAAGAGCCTGCGTTGCATGTATTGAAAACCCCTGTTGATTCTCCCGTTTTACCAAATCTTGCTTCTAGTAGGTCTCAATGACATCGCTTGACAACAGATTATAGGTGGGCGCAGTAATAAAATCAGAACTTCGGATTTCAAAAACTTTTTTAACAAAGCTGAAAAGCCTACTCAGGATGGTTAGTTATTTATTTATTCTTTATCGATTTTTTTAAGAGAAAACACTCCAAGATAATTTGAGGCCCATCACGGAGACTAACGTGTGAGTAATTTAAGTGTTTATGCTATATTTATCAATATTTTAGGAAGCCTAAACCAATAGAAAGTGCGAAACTAAGTGATGTACTAGAGGAAGATGAATTCGGTCCAAAAACTACATGTAACATTTTAATCAGTTATGCTATTTATACGTTCATTTAGGTTCTTCACAAAAGCGAAAACGTATTGTCATTGAGTCCGATGAAGATGAGGTAGAAAGTACATTGTCTGGAGATTGTTTATCTTCTAATTTGCTTAATTCTAAAGAAAATGCAAAACACGTTAATAATGTACAGAAAAAGAGTTCTATTCGTAATAAAGGTAATTCAATATTATTTTAATAACAATTAAAAATATTCAAACTAATCAAATTAGAGATCGGGTGCGCGCTTAAGGCTAACACTGTTAAAATATTGATCGAAGAAGAACAAAGCAACTTAATTGTAGATGTATAATTTCTGACGCCATTAGGGTATTACATGTGTACATGGCAGTGGTATTAATATCACTAGTCTTCACAGAATCTATGACTCGAAGCTGAGTGCATGAATCTGTTTAGTAAGCGATTTCTATTAATCAATATACAACCAACTACATGTGAGCTGTCGAAAATGAGTTGAAGTATTTGATAAGTGTGAAGTAAGTATTAGGGTCTAATACATACACCAGCAATAGATCAAAAGTCACGATGACCTCATTCAGACGTAATTAAACTTTTTGTTTGAGATTAGGGAATTGTAAAATTTGTGGTTGTTGTTTGTAATGTAGTGAGGATCAGTGATTGGTGAATTTCCGCAATACGAGTGAACCTCACGTTGTAACAAAGGAATCTAGATTTTTGGCTGCCAATTGTTAAGCTGTAGTTCTCAATCTCATTCTGTTATGTACTATGTATTTGCAGGACAATAACCACCAGAAAATTGCATCACATAAATAGAGTGAAACTTTTGTGGAGAAACAGGACAGTGAAATACCATGGGAACTCTAAATAAATGAGTAGAGGTAGCATCTAACAATAGTTACAGTTCAGTTAGCAATATAACCAAGAAAAAGTTCTTTCAGTTAAGGGAGCTTATCTTACTAAAGCATGATCGCCCCTAGCTTTTATTCTGGTCTTTATATGGCAACGTTTGTAGCAAACGAATTGTACAATCCCTAGTATCCTAACTAGAGAGTTATGATAGACTGATAGGTTGCAGTTGCAAAGTAAGCTAGTCACCTCTCCACTTTCTTGCCCATCCTGTGTCGGAAAATAATGCGCAATAAGGAGGCCTATTGGATGACATTCGCAAATGTCCAGGATATTAATACTAATAATTATCGTTACGCATTCGAACACACCTTGATTCACCTTGGTGCTACTGACATAGTGTTGCTGCTGATTGTGACTTATTCTCCAAAGACAACAGTGATCGAATATGGAAAATCCTCATAAATCACAATATAAATAACAATCATTTAGTTTAATTACTGTGACTCGCTATGTAATGTTTTTGAATTGTGTCTCAAGCTTAAGGTTATGTATCTTCGACTCATCTTTTTCAGATAAAGTGACATTATTGGCTTCAGATTCAGAAGCTCAGTCGTCTATCATGAAACCTGCAAAACGGGAAAAATCACCCAACCATGGAAGTATAGTGGGTGTTATTGATTCATCAACACCGATGAAGTGTGAAGAAAACCCAAACAATAAAAAGTCAAACAACGCTGTTCGTCCTAATCGTATTCGTCATCAAGTAATGAAGACGTTTGCTGATGAAGATGGTTTTATGGGTAAGACAGACTTATTCACAAACACTTAATATTAATGATGATAATTAATTATGTATTTGGGTGGACATGACTTTTACGACCGTACCAATAAGGAACGACCGAAACATCTCAAGGTTACAGCGAACACCTGAGAATATTATGACATTAGAGGGTCTTCTCAATCTAATTCGCGATAATAAGGTTGTAATTCGTTTGCAAACTATTGTATTGTTAATAAAAGCACTAACTTGTAGATGTGGAACTGAAACGACAGTTTTCAAAAACCTAAGCAACTCGAGATTGATATTATTTTCGGTGCACTGAATGCTGGTGTAAGAAGTTCATCAGATTGGATTCTTTTCTTACTCATTTCAAATTAGAATTGACGCAAATTCTAGTATTAATCACCCTGTGTAGACTAGTAGAAAAATACATCCTACCTGGAACAATAATTTATGGTGACAATCGGTAACCTAATGGGTCATTTTAAAATATGGGCTACGCACACATGGTCATAGTGCACAAGAAATGCTTTGTTGATCAATCAAAGGGAGTTCATACGAATAATGCTAAACCAGTGTGGAATCGTGTAAGGTGTCATTTGCGACCGTACTTTGAATCTCAAGTTGTCTGTGTCACCCAGATGAATACTTACATAAAATACATTATGAAATTAAGTCAAATGAATACACGAATCACTTGAACAAGTTTTTTGATAAAATGAAAATAGTAAACTCTACACACATTTCACTTATGTACAATTTAAAAGAAATTTCAGATTGCGGTTAAGCCTTATTATCTTATATATCTTGGACACATACATATTTCATTGTTTACCAAAGATTTTCGTGGGAGGGAAAGGCATATTACAATTAGTTTTGGCTCAAACTTCTTTAATAAACTACTAGAATTCTTGGAAAAGTCGTTGATCCTAGGTAACAGAGCGGTGATTGGTTCGTTCTGGTTAAGGCTTTCAAGGTCATTTACAGTCGCTCAACCTCGGCCGTATGAGTCATATCTACCTGTAGTTGATATGGTTTGTGTACTGGCTGAGGAATAAGTGGAAAAAAGCTGAAGGCGGCCAGATCGTCTTAAAATTATAACTTAAAACCCGTCTCACTGGTCCAAGTCTGTTCACTTTTTTAATTCACTTAGATCCTGCAATTTAAGGCTATTTCATACCTCCTTTCCACGAACCAATTCTTTTTTGAATTCTGTTTTCTAAGCGTAAATGTTTCTTCCACTTCTACTACTATGGTATTCATTTTTCAGCGCTGATGTTATGCGGTAATTTAAACTGACGCACATATGCACGAGGTTCATACATTATTTATGAATGACCCACTATCCTAATATTGAGTTCTTACATTATTTTACATACTATATATACATTTCTATAGTTACAGAGAAAGGCTGGGAAAGCGCATCCGATGATGAAACCTCTAATAAACCGACGACATCCTCTCGTTGTGATGCGGACCAAGGTCAGAAAAATCAAGTTATTGATCAACCAAAAATTGATAGTCCTATCTCCCTAACTGCACTTCCAACAATCCAATCTACTGTAAGTTAAAACTAGAATTAACATTTTGATTTTCCTAAGTCTTTAGGAAAGTGATATTATGCAAAAGTTACTCGCCTTGCTGAAGTACTAGTAAATTTCCATCCTTATTATGCCGGAAGAAAATAACCTCAATTTTCTTAATTATTATGCTTGATACTTAATTTATTATATTAATTAGTGAGAATGAAATGTTTGTCAATAGTGTATAGTACTATTGGACAAGTATTTGTTTATTGATACCTTCAAAATCACAATCGGATTCTCAAATAAACAAAGTTATGTATACTTCCAGGCGATATTAGTAAATTTGTTTATGAGAAATCATGGGATAAATTTTCTTGACTATGCCATGTGTCTTAAAATTCTAAGCCTCTAAAAGTCGGATAACTCCAAACCACGTTGTTGCGTGTTCAGTTTCATTTCATTAAAGTTGAGAAGTTGTGTAACATAATTTCTCACCACACAATAGATATTTCTGGTAACTGATTACATAAGTTTCTTTTCAGTTGTTGAAGGAAATAAATTAAAATAGTTATTTTTGTGTAAATACCCTGCATCTGTCTCAAATCATATAAGGACACTGATATGATATATCCCATTAAACAGACAACGAGTTTGTTTAGTTGTAAACAAGAAGTTTCTTCAACAGAGAAAGTCTCAAAGGTTATTTCTTTCTCAAAACTATTCTTTTGTGATATATATAAAATGACAATAAACGATATCCAGATATAACAAAACAAATAGAAGAAAATAATCGTAAAAACACTTATTCTTATTTAGAATGCCATAGTGATATATACAATTTCGGAATTGCATTATGTAAAACATAGGTTTTAGAATAGATGGAGAACGATAATTATGACTGTAATATTCAGAGAAAAAATTTTTAAACAATGATGATTCAATAGTTGGGTTGTGTAGTCAAATAAATGTGAAGATGAAACATATTTGAAATTAGGATCGAAAACAAGAGTTTATCATTTTATAACAGAAAGCGATTGATACATAGAAAAAGGATAATATAAGGAATTTCTAAACTAAGCTGTGTAGAATAAAAACGAAATAATAATGTAGCTAAATAAATTAATGTTTACGTTGTAATCTGTGGCATGATATGAAGTAGGACAGGTATACATAGTCCTGGTTTCTCCATGTGTGTTTAGTGAAGGCTTCAACAATACATTGTAGACGAGAGAATGCTCTCTTGGTTAGGTTTCTGTTGGCTGCACAGAATACTTTGAGAGACGAATGTGTCTTGATTGAATGGCCAGTAGTGATGAGGTATCTCATAATAGCACTTTCGATCCAACTATTGCTGCCTTTCTGTAATTAGGTATGTTAATGTTCTTAACTCTCGTGGATAAAGTGTTCATTAGACGACCAATATATCTTGCTCTATAGATGCAAATGAATTGATGAATGGACATCAAAAGATCGATCCGGAAACTTTTTCTTTGAGTTATTTGATAATACGAATCATTCTGAAGATACTATTTTTTCGGAGTTATTAGAGAAACTGTTTTGATAGTATTTCACTATCCTTCTGGATTTTGGCAAATAGATTGTCTCTTACTTCATAGTTCATATAGGGTATCTTTGTAGAAAATGAGGCTTTATATTGTCCAGAAGGTTTTGATTTTATGTTTAAACTTAGAAATCTTAATCAGAGCTCATTTTAAATTAGTGTTTTTCTGAGAAAAGTTAGTTTTTCACCACTAACATTAGAGGTGCAGATCCTTCGTCTTTTTGAAGTGAGTAATACAACAAAACTCCCGTTATTCAACCATAAAAATTCATCGACGACTCTTTCACATTGGTTGTTTTATAAATGGATCTGTATAATGTTCTGTCGGATTTTTTCTCTAACTTAACATTTTGAATGTGGAAATTTATCATATTTACCATCTCAAGAGAAAGTTTGATTGATGGGTGGGGATTATTAAAGACATGGTTATTTTACAGACTGGTCGCGTATCAATCTGTTTGTAGGGAACCTATAGCTGACTTTATAGTTTTCATAGCTTAATCATAAGTGTTCTGCTCTTTACCGAGTCTTTCTATATGCTTTACTGCTTGGCTCAAATAATTAATCACTAAGTATCTGTAATCACAATTCTCAACTTACTGAGAATGAGTACTACAAAACTGTGCTAGGATTTACGATAGTTATGAGTAAATTTGATCAATTACCAACACCTACTTTGGTTACAGTTAAAAAGTTAATCTTCTAATCAGTTTTTGAGGAGTTTTTCCACTTAGTATATACGGTGAATTTTATAATTATTATCCCTACTACTACTTATAAGTAACTAAACATTATATACAATTAGGGGAGTTTGTAGAGATAGTTAACTGTTTAATTCAATTTTGGTAGCACGAATTGATCTGAATCAGACAACCATTGATCACCTGGAAGCACTGGACAGCTGTTTCGTCCTATTATGGGACTCCCCAGCAGTGCGCATCCACGACTCCGTCGGGGATCAAACCTAGGACCTTCTGGCTCCGCGCGCGAACGCTTTACCATTGGACCACTGAGTCGGCTTCTAACGGTTGATATTTCCAATTCAGCCAATTCGTGATATATTGCGCGACCTCCTCTATGCCATTGGTGAGTTACTGCCTCACACCCGACACGGTTGAACTCTACTGGTCACGTCTTCACACTAGAACTCCAGGAATTACCTCAAGGAGCTAGTCACTAGTGAGGTCCTGGGTTCGATCCCCGACGGGGTCGTGGATGCGCACTGCTGAGGAGTCCCATACTAGGACGAAACAGCTGTCCAGTGCTTCCAGGTGATCAATGGTTGTCTGATTCAGATCAATTCGTGCTACCAAAATTGAATTAAACAGTAAACATTATATGCAATAACTTTAAAAAATTTTCAATGTGTATTTATTACTTTCATTCATTTTGCTTTATAGAAGCCAACTAAACAGTCAAATAAAAAGAATACAAATAACAAAGCAGGAAGTAAACAAGCTTCATTATCATCATTTTTCAAGCCATGTAATACTTTAAAGTAACTACTTTATGATTAAATTGTTAATTACAATGTTAAATATTACTGATTTTATGAAGAAAAAAAAAACAAATTCTGTTTTTTAAAACAATAGAGTATATTTTTATAGTCTAGTTACTTGTTTTACATTTATTAAGTTGTAATAAGTAGTCTGATTAGGTTGGTTGTGTCAATTAAGAAGATATCTGTTATATCGGACCACTAAAGAAGAGTGAAAGAACTTCTAGGACTGTATTTTGGAGGACTAATTCATTTATTCTGATCGTGTGTAATGTAATCATTACATTTCTATTATTGTTATGTCCCTCTTACTCTATCCTCCAGTTTAATATATTTGCTGTTATTATATTGTCTCTTATTATGGACTACATTTAATTAGTTGTGTACAAGTTACCCCCATTCAGTGACACAATCTTTTCTGTTTCGTACTAGTGTAAAATCCCTAATTGGTTTGCTGTGTTGTCTGAATTTGTGTATATGTACAGGCATGATTGAAATACAATACGACCGGAATTGGACTGGGTTAGATTATGTCTGGTTGACTCGTGAGTCGTTGTTCTCTCTATTCCGTCTTGGCGGTGGGGACTGGTAGTCACGGGGCAGACGTGTTTGTATACTGATTGGCATTATCAAGGCCACTGTATATTATTCCGCAATACATAACAACATTTCAAACATCACAGTTAAATTACATAAGTGAATATTAGAATGCATCGTTTGAAATTAAAATTCTGTTGAAAATGATTTCTATTTTGTTTAGTCAGTATATTTTCAGACTAAAGAAGCGGGTCTTATGAATATGTGTACTTTATCCACACAGTCTGTTTTTAGTATATTTCATTATATTTGCATAACACGAGTACTTGATACGTAAATACAGTAATTTGTATTTTAACTTAATTGATGATAAATAGAATCACATTAAATGTTTCATTCACCTACAAGTCTATTGACCAGCCCTACTTAACTTTGAATCGGATGATCTCAGTTCAGATTCAAAAAGCTCGTTTGGCTTTGGCCAGTTTGTATCACTTGTGCACAGATTGTAGGTGCTTTTGAAGCACCACTCACATATCGTTGGACGACCTAGTAAATAGAGAACTAGGCAAGGATAGTGAGTTGGTTGGTGATGCAAATTTTAATCGATTGAGGCGGTCAGGACATATGTCATCTAGGTACAACCATCGCCTACCTTAACACACGATGTTAGCTAGTGTAAATGTAAGATAAAAGAGAGATGTGAGTATCAGTTGGTAACATTTTTAACTGTTACTATGAGCCATATTGGTAGGTTCAGACCACCCTGGTTGGGTTTCTCTCTGTAGTCTTTGTCGGTGCCTGGAGAAACTGGATGATATATTTCAGAGTAGGTGACAGTGGTTCAGGGTCATTCGTGTTGTTATTTCAATATTATGGTGTATTTTTACGACCACTAAGTACTGACGAGGGAATTTTTACCTCAAAATATATCCAACGTTTCTTTTCATGCGTCTAAAAGTAATTTTTCGTCAGATACCAATAAATCACGACAAAATGAACCTTACAGAAGACTGGGATTATGGTTAACTTTGCAGCTATTACATGTAAGCACATTCTGTTGATGAGTTCTAAGTAGGACGAGATGCACCTTTGTTCCACTGCTAGCCACATTTCAACTTTATTAAAAGCATGTATCTAAGTGGCTGCCTCCAAAATTCCACGGTAAGGCCAAGGGTAAGAAAAATTCACTCCCCTTTCAAAGTGCATTCGTCACTATAGCCTGTATCAGGAAAATCCTACTGACCGCCTTCTCACAGCGGGTATCGTTTGCAAAAATGAGAGGATAAGAGCTCAAACCAGGTTGGTGGATACTAAAAGCTCATACGGGAGTTAGAAAACCTTAATTATAAACCAGCGATGCATGTTTATCCCATGACCTTGAGGGGGGAATGGCATATTAGCCTTTTATTGTTGACAAGCTACCACTGAACCTCATCTGCTGATGACGTTCCACTGTCTTTTGGATTGGACTTGTAGATCAAAGGCTTAGGGTGCGGCTCCCTAAGAAAACCATCTACTTCAATAGTGGAGTTCTGGGTAGTGTGTGGGGGGGGGTAAGTATTCCAGTTCATACACAATTATTGTGGTTTATGTTTTCGAAGCATAAGATCATTATTGATTGTATGGAAAATACATACATAGTGTTTATTTGTATGAAGCTGAAAATCACTTGTAAAGAATATCTCATAGTTCACTTCTTTCAGAAGTTTCCTTTGATAAAGCCATTCAGACCGATGGTGAAAGATTTTCAATTACATAATCCAGCTCATAGAACTCAGTATAACCATAATCACCTGTACCAAATTGTGTGCGTTTAAGTAAATAAACGAATATGATAACATCAAAATAACAATATCGGGCAATCTGTCTCAGGATATACATATAGCAATAAACACTGATCAATTGTAGTCCACAATACCAACAATGTGGGAATTTAATCCTTTACACATATTGTTACTTAACATTAATTTCCATCATTCAATTAGATGAATGTACATTCTCTTCAGTAATAATAGGAATATATAGTTACTCAACCTGTTAACCATGTGGATAACTTTAAAGGTAGAATGCAAATTGATTAAGTGGCCAGTTGTCACGAGATGTTCTATAACGGTGCTTCTTATACTATTGTTATTTATCCATACAGTTGTTTACACTGTTCAATTTATACTACTTATTTTCATTGTGATAATTTTATAATGCTCATTTAGTACTGAACATATACTAGTCATACGAATGTTTCATTTATGTCATACAGAACACGATAGATTCCTTAAATAGAAGTTTGATGAAGTATTACAGAATTATAACTATTGAAATAGTAGTTTTTATCACGTATTCATTAAATGATTATAAACTATTCTTCATCAACTGTTTAATCATTAGTATTAATGAAAATAATTTAATCATTTAATTAGCACAAAATAAATGTAAATTATCTCATATTATCATACGATATCAACTAGACGAGATATAAAATTAACATAAGTGGTACAGGAACTGTAACTATGTAACCGTAATGTTGTTATGTATGATTAAACATTGTAAATATGATTCGAGAAAAGAAATTAAAAAAAGATGTATCTGAATTTAAAATATGTTGAAATATACAGACTGCATGTGTCTGCCTCAGTGAGTCATGTCATTCATCTCCAACTATTAACCAAGGTTATAGCGCGGGCATACACCGCTTGGTCTGCATCTACTTAAGCGACTTAGATCAACAATCAGTAACTTTGTAGTGTGATACTATTTCTTGGTTTTCCCTCTAAGTATCTCCCAGCCTACTACGCGAGCCAACAGTACACTCTCATACAAACGGTGGTTATATATGCTTAACACATTCCAATCACAGTCGGTGTAAATGAATAGAAAATAACCTGGACTATTCTTCATAACTTTTTATTGTTGGGGAAAGCTGATTTTGTCCATACAGTCACTCGTGACCGTTTCTACTACTTTGACGTGGTGATCGAACTAGTCTATTGTGATGAATTAGTCGGACTACACGGACTGGAACAAATGCTTCTTAATGCGGTGACATGGAAGAAGACATGTGATTGGCTAATATTGTGTGTCTGACATACGACATTGATCAGGCTTTATGTATATATATCTTGTGTATTATTGGTTATAATATATTCGTGTGAGTAACAAGTGAACTTCTTGATAATCGGTCGGACTAAGGCAAGGCTGGGTGTTAGCGATAGGCGATAGCTCGGCAGATAATAGAATCGATAATATCGGCCAACCCGTGCATCAGATATAACATGCGGATCGACTAGAGTTCGGTAACAATAGGATCGGCAAACTTAGGATCTGAGAGCGAATTCGTACTGCCGACTGTTCGAGAGCATGATGACAGTAAGATATATCCTTCAGATAACCAACATTGAGCCTTCTCATAAATGAAGGTTGAGGGATAGTAAACATCGGCCCTTAAAGTGTACATTTCACCGCGATTCACTGATTTCATTTTCTGTGAGTAAAGTTTTAACAAGTAGAGAACTAACACAACAAAAATCACTCAAGAGGCCGTATATAATCGGTCTTAAACAGAGGTCGTTTGCATATTGCGGTCATACTGCCAAGCCAATAAAATCAAGCTATGCCAGTTTCCTTTTTTGACGCCTCAAGTACCAGATCTCTTTCACGGTCTAGGTGTTGGGACGGCTCTCAGGAACCTCAACAAAGCCTCCAGAGCCCTTGAAAGAGCCAGGGACATTCCATCCAATAACTGATCGACAGAACCTTCCAGAATTTCAACGTGGCGCGTTCTGATTAGGTAATGGTTGAAACTTCTTAATTTGGATTGGATGGATCGTAATATTGATTTTGTTGTTTCCAAAAACTATAAATATACGATTATTTTGTACACAACTGACTCTCCATTTTATTAGAATACAGTTTTCTATCTTCTGGATTTGCGACTAGGAGGGTTCAAGGCGTTCGAGTGTTAAGGCTGTTTGCGATTAGTCAAGATATCAAGTACGAAATATAACACTAAGCAACTGGGAAGTGATGATCACCCTCATGTTACTAGTAACACTGTAGTCTGTTCGTACTGATATATGCAACTTGTAAGAACGCAATCTGACAGGGATTAATGAGTTCTTGTTGACTCATAACAGTCAGGTTGTTTAATTTGCTGGTAAAACATACATTTTAAATTGATATGGTTTGTGGAGATAGGTATTAAGTGTATTTGCTTGCATTTGTCGTTGACTGATATTGGTTTGGTACTATTGGAAACCAGGAGGGGCACTGGGGAGTTGTTTATTCCTAGTATGGCATCCTTGATTTTGCCAGGGAATCGAACCTAGGACTTTCAGGTTGAGAAACGTTCAACCCACTGTATCACTAGGACGGCATCGAATGGTAGAATTCTCAATTTATGATATAGTGCAATGATAGAATTAATAGCATCGATGACAACTGTCTCACTCCCGATGTCAACTTGGCTAAGCTAATTTGTTATGAAAAAGCCGATAGTGGAGCTTTCAAACTACGTAAGTCCTGTTTCAGACCGAGGGTGAACCTTGAAGCGCAGTTGACCGTAACCGTATTATTCCTAACCAATCAAATGAAATAAAAGACACGCCGGTACGATATATTATATAATTTCACCACTGAAAAGAGGATCGAAGTCTATAGCAGTACAACAAATTATATACACAGATAAAGTTATACTTCTAGACGATATCGACTCCCAGCATCAACACAAACGATTTGCTTAATCAATTCTAGAACCAATATCAGGCAATAGTGAAATCCATTCTGACTAAATAACGTTCAATAGTACCAACATACCATTTTCCTTGACACCCGACATACTTGAACTTAAGTTTCGACTTCCACCTACCAGTTGTCACATCACCAGCAGGATGTAGATACATTCACTTAATGAATCTTAAAGTAGGAGAAGACGTACGTTCTTGCCAGCCACAATTTAATCCTATTGTCAATCACTGTTATTAATCAAGAAACATTATGTAGTTTAAGTTAAATAAATAGTATGATAATTATATAGTTCATTCATAGGCTTCTTACTTCAATTGTTTCTTAATAATAATTCTTAGATATACTAATCGTATTCATGTTCAAGTTTAGCACTACATTCGTTTTAATAACACTGAATAGTTAGAAAGACTCTGGCGGTGGATAGGACACAGATTGACGAAATCACCAAACTGCGTCACAAGATAAGTCTTAACTTGGAATCGTCAAGGCCAAAAGGAAAAGAGAAAAACCAAAGAACACATTGCTTTAAAAATTGGAGGCAGATATGAAAACAATCAACAGCATTTGGGAGGAATTGAAAAGGAAACAGTTGTTTGGAGAATGCTTCACATGGGATAACAAGCATTGATTGATTGATGCTACTTAGGTTAATTTCATTAACATTAAGAAAACATATTTTCTGGACATTACTAAGAAGAGTGATAATGAATGAATTGATGTTATCGATGAAGAACAAAAACAGAACATTCTGATTGATTAACCAACATCATGTGTTTTGTTTTAGTAGAAATTTTAATGATCCATTGAATATCTAGTAGTGTTTATCAAAGCATAAAGTAAATCTGACAACAAATTCAACATATCAATTAGTTTATCTGGTAATCAATTCAATGTTTCGCTTAACACAGATTTGCATTTGAAGTAATTCCACTGAAATAATTTTGTATATTAATCATAGTCTAGTTAACATGCAATAAACTTTTAAGTACCTAAGTATTATTTGTAATACATCTGTAATGAATGAAATTACTTCATGGTAGTCTAAAGAAGAAAATGAAAGAGAAATTAATTTATGCTTTTATCAAGATCACAATCTAATTAGGATGAACTTGTATATTCCCTTTGATTTGTTAGTGACTGAAGCTGATCAGTCATTGTTGGTATATGTGCATCCTGAGCGGATCGCCTCGATATGGCGAATTTTTCATAGGTATTATATAAGTTGGATTATGGCTGTCTGGACTCAGTAGTCTAGTGGTGAACGCGGTGGCGTTCGACACGAAACGGACTGATTTTGAATCCCATTGTGAACATCAACATTAGGATGCAGGTACATGCAGCCAATGAGACCCAAATAGGACGAAACGCGCGTCCTGGATTCCGCTTGCTAGTCACAATCCAACTTAAATATCTAGACAAAATGTTGAACACTAAACACTTTTTGTACAGTTTAGATATTAACCTACCCTTTTTTTCACATTCATTTGCATAATGAGTAGATCAACTGTAAGAAACGTCTCTTGCATTTCTGTGTATTATAATTATTAATAAAGATAAGGCTACATTAAACAAGAGGATGTCTTTTATTCATTATTTAATTTGTAAGTTTAATACAAAGTTGTTAAATCTATGAAGGGTGAAATGTCAACAAAATGAATAATTGTGGATGATAGTATAATAGTCCCATAATTATTGGTAAGCAGTATGTAGGTTAGGAATAGAGTACTGGGTAGATACGGTAAGTCTATTGAAGAAGTAGTAAATCTTCATCAGCTAAGGTGGTTAGGACATGTGTTACGTATGCCTGACCACCGCCTACCTCGACGAGCAATGCAGTCTGGTGTAGGAGTAGGCTGGAAGAAAGCTAGGGGCGGCCAAACCAAAACATGGCACCAGTCCATGAAGCCTTTGACAGTTGGGCTCAGCCATGTTAATAGATGCAGACTACCTGGTTGGGGTCCGCGTAACGCACGTAATAAATGGCTAGATACCTTGAGTGATATGGCTCAAAATCGTTGGCAATGGCGCAGGTGCATCCACTCCTTGTCTTCCTCCAAATTCTAAGTTTCTGAACTTATCATAATTTTCTCTTTACTGAAACATATTTTCTTAAATCTTATCTATGATCTCTATTCCTTTCCATTAATATTAACTCTGTTACTACCTCCCCTACTCTGGGATTTGATCCTACAATTTAATCTCTATCTGTTAATGTCGGTATGGCAACTTGAATTGACGTACGCATGTACCAAGTTCTACGTTGTAACTGTCTGTCCATAATTATTATTATAAATAATTATATAACTCTTATTTTGGGCGAACAACCATTTGTTAGAACTATGTTCTTGAAGAATATTTCAGTTGTTTTAGTTGTGTGTAATGCAAATATTTTATCCGTATCGTTGTTACGTTCCCCTTGGTGTATCCTCTCATTTAACACATCTATTGTCAGCAATATCATCTCTCATTTATGAATTACAGTTAATTGATTGTGTACACGTTATCTCAATTTATTAACACTATCTCCCGCGTATTGTATTATTGTCAATTTTCTACTCTGTTGGCTATGCGGTCTGATTTGTGTATATATAAGGGAATGCTTGAAATATAATACGATTTGTCTGGTTGATTCATCGGTTTGTGTTTTTCCTATTCTGCTCTAGGATTGGGTGGGCATCAGGCAGACAAACAAAGACCAACTAGGCACCTTTATTAGAATTCGCTATTGTAACTTCGTGCGCACAAAGACGTATCGACTAATTAGTCGTACTCCGCCCATCGTAACAGCTTTTCTGACGTCATATCACCCCCCCCATGAAACATCTTTACTAAAAGACAAAGACTTAATTCATTTTACTTAAGGTTTATTTTGAGAAGGAATGATATAATGAGCCTTATTTCAGTAATGATGCGAAAACCTATTCCCAGATAACATTACAAGTAATCGTGAATATTATTTTCTATGTCGATCTCATTATAACACTGATTATAAATTTGCATCCTAACAGTACAATAAATTCAATGTCCTAAAATACTAATTACGGAATTAAATTACACTTTAACCTACATTTTGTTAATTTTTGTGCATCCTTACATCACTGCTGAATTTAAGTTTAGTAATATGATTAGGAACTCAAGCTCACTAAAAAAAACGCTAATCAGATTTGCGGCCTATGCTTCGCTGTGAGGAGTAACGGGTGTAAGTAAGTAAGTAAGTAAATAAGTAAGTAAGTAATATGATTAGGATGTAAGACTGTAGAAAGCATTTATCGTATTGGTTAATATAACCAATAAGACTTAGAAATTTAGCAGAAAATCCACTCATCAACTATTCTTACCCTAAAATCTAACACTAAAAGCCTAATTGTGACTAATACACTTAGTCTTTAACCTAAATACTAAACCTTCCTATAATCTATTCCTTATGGCATACATTTCTACCTCATATTCAAAGTAACTCTGACAAAATAATAGCTCATCTTACATTTATTAATTATGAAATTTATGATAATCATTTAAGTATTGCATACGCCTAGTGTACTGTCGCTATAATGTGATGTTGAAAATTTACAACACAATTTATATTTGTCAATCAAACATTCATATAGGAATATAAATGAATTACAAGAAGACAAAAAAAAAAGAACGTAACCATAAACAAATAAATCACAATTCTTCACTGGTGACACAATGTAAAACGCAAAGTAGCAAATGTTAATCTTAGTAATCAATGTCTATAGTTTTCTTAATATGCATTAATATGCATCAATAAGAAACAAACAGAGGAAATCATAACGCATAATGATGGCATTAACGTAAGATAAAGACTTATCAATGATTTGTAATTATTGAACTGATTAACAAATCATAAAGGCAGCTCTGTTTTAAACATTTATAACATTTACAGTATCTACTATTGAATAAATTAGTATTTCAATCAAGGTATGATTATGTAACCACTTGATTAAACTATTCATAAACAATATGATGAAATAAATAGATTTGGATATCCAGTATGGTATCAAGTAATTCTAAGCATTAGTTAGGATTCACTTAAAATGAAAATTAAACATGTTGTTTAACATCATAGTGGTTAGTTATAGTCAACTGATCAAAAGTAATAAAAGAATAGAGAAAGAGATATGGAAAAGCAAAATAATGTAAAAAGAAAAGAAGACAGAATGAAAACGATTACAATAAGTGATGTATCTGAATACTTCATCCAGTTGAACTATCATCCGCTTGTTTCCATAGAACACTATCAAGAATGGAATTAATTGTTCACTTATTAAATTACATGAATAAATGATTAAAAGTATAAAGGGTCATTTATATTCTCGTATAGAAATGCACAATTATGAAAGACAAATGGTTATTCTACAAACGGAGGAAAAGAAAAGAAATTAGAAGTAGATTCCTTCTTCTTTTTGTTTTTTTTTCCTTTTTCTTTTTAAAAAGTACTATTAAAATAAAAGACAAATAATGCAATGAAAGAGAAAACAAAGAGAAAATCACAATAAAAACAATACAAGGTATATATATATATATCTGAATAACATTGGATATAGATAAGAATATACAGAAAAGAAAAAAAAACAAAGAAAATGAAAGAACTAAAAAAAATAAATTTTTTTTTTTTTCGTTTTTAAATTTATGACCATAATTCAACAGTACAATGTTTATTTGAACTTTTATTATTTGTTAATTGATAATGTTTAGCATATTCAGTTGTAATAGATTGTGGCATTTTTTTAGCATGATAATTTATTTTATTATTAATTTTTATATTTGATGTAGATGAATTCATTAAACGGTTATTATGATTGTTACTATGATTAACATTATGCATAATTGGCATACAAATAAATTTTAAAAAATTATGATATTTACAATGAGTTAAATGATGAAGTATAGTATGATAATTTATTGATTCATAGAAATTAGTACTTTTTGATAGAGTTACATCTATAAGAAGCATTAAAAAGAAAAAGAAAAAAGAAAACATCGAATTGTTGATTGATTTAATAAGTAATTGTGATAAGTGTAATTGGAAATATTTAGTGATACAGTTTTAAATTAATGACTGAAATCATCATTATCAGCAACGTAGAACCGGGCACATACGCCCGTAGATTCAAGTTACCATACTACATTAGCACTAAGAGATTACAGAGGTAACATAATAACAGAATACAAGACGGAAGAGTAAAGTAAACGTGTGTGTAGCAAATAATAATAGAATTCAAGATCTAGATGACATTGAGTAGTGAATACACTTGCGCCACTGTGACCGATTCTGAGACATATCGCCTAGTGTCTCCAGCCATTATTGGACTATCATGCAGACCCCAACCAGGGAATCTGTATGTACCAATATAACTTAGACCAATAGTCAAAAACTTCCAGGACGAATGCCATGTTTTGGTTTGGCCGTCCCTACCCTTCTTCCATCCTACTTCAACCCTAGCCAACATCGCGCGACGAGGTAGGCGATGGTCGGGCGTGCTCAATACATGTCCAAACCATCTCAGTCGATGAAGGTTAATTACTTCTTCGATTGATTTACCATGTTTCGCAAGAACCTTTTGTCTAACCTCAATATTACTTATTTGACTGTTCTATGATATACGAGCGATGCGACGAAGATTTCTATGGTCAAATACCTGGAGTCGATGAATATCTTGGGTTTTCATGGGCCACCTTTCGCAGCTGTATGTTAAAACGGAGGGGACTGTTGCACAGTACACCCGGCCTTACGTTGAGGCACAGATATCACGTCTGCGCCACAAAAGGCGTAAATTGGCGAATGCCATTCGGACTTTCTGAATCCGCGCTGAGATTTCGTCAGACACTGACCCACCAGGGGTGATGAGACTCCCGAGATAAGTGAAGCCGTCAACGCATTCAATTACTTCATTCCCTATAACTAATTTAGGAGGAGAAGCAGGCCAGTCCTGGAGTAACATTTTGCATTTGCGAGGGGAGAAGCGCATCCCGAATATGCCTACATTGTTACTCAACGTGTTCAAGATACTCTGAGTATTGTTCGCGTCATCACCAAATAGGACTATGTCGTTTGCATATTCTAAGTCGACGACAGAAGGAGGCTAATTCCTGAGGAGTTGAAAGGAGTGAGTGAGATTTCTAAAAGTACATCAATGATGAAATTAAATAAAAAAGGGGATAAGGGGCAACCCTGTCGAACGCCGCTTGAGGATGAAATTTCTCGTGACAGTTCGCCATATACTCTGACTTGCCCGGTGGTGACCGAGTAGAGAGCCTTTATAAGGTGTATGTACTTTTGAGGTGCGCTTTTTAATGACAAACACTGCCACAAGACTTCACGGTCTACAGAGTCGAAAGTTGCTTTCAAGTCAAGAAATACAACTAAAGTCGGACGTTAGTACATATGTCTATGTTCAAGGATCTGACGCAGGGTGAATATTTGATCAATGAACCCTCGTCAAGGTCTGAAACCAGCCTGGTTTTCTTGGGTTTACTCTTCTCTAGTGTTGAATAAACGTCGGATGATTACAGAGGCTTATATTTTAGATACTATATCAGTCAAACTGATTCCTCTGTGGTTATCACTAGAGGATTTCTGTCCCTTTTTGTAAATTGGAACGATCAGCGATCGAGACCAGTCAGATGGGATGGTGTTCAGTTCCCAGACTTTGACTAACATATCAGTTAACCTACCAACTAACATTCAACCATCATCCTTAAAGTTGTCGGTAGACAACCTATCAGGTCCTTATGCTTTTCCTCGCTTTAAGTTATAGCCTTTTCAACCTCACTGAGAGTTGGAGGGGACCTGTGTCAGTCCATTCAGGTAGCTTGAGGATAGTGGGTAAGCTAAGAGTAGCTGGGAGCCAGTTGAACTGTTCCTGAAAATGTTCCGCCCATCGTTCTAATCTTCTAGACGGAGAGTGAATCATAGGCAGATCTTTTTGAGTGATAATTTCACCGTCGATTTCTTAATACCGGTGTCCTAGATAAGCTGGAACAGCTGTCTACTATTGCCTTTTCAGTTGACCTTTAGAATTCTATGTTAGTGCTTGTCTTGTGACAAAGTTTGATAGTTTCCTCAATATGTGTCCGATCCACCTCCATTGTCTTTGCCTAGTTTCTTCCTCGGCTGGAAGTTGATTAGTTCTCTGCCATAGAAAGTTGTTGTTGATGGTATCTGGCCAACGAATCCAAAGTATCTTACGCGGACAGTTGTTTATAAATACTTGTATCTTCTGAAGGGTACTTTTCGTAGTTCTCCATGCAAGTTTCAGCTCCATACAACACAACTGTCATCATATTTGTGTTGAAAATTTTGACTTTAATATTGACTGGTAGTTGGTTTGAGTTCCAGATGCTTTCAGTTGTGGAAATGCTGCCCTTGCCTTGCCAATCTACGCCTTCACATCCCCATCAGACCCTCCTTGTTTGTTGATGATGCTGACTAAGTATGTAAAGATTTCTACATCTTCTAGAATTTCTCCGTCAAGTGTAATTGGGTTAATGTTTGTTGTTTTGTATCGAAAGATCTCGCTTTTCCCTTTGTGTATGTTGAGGCCTACTGCTGCCGAGCCTGCTGCTATATTGTTCGTCTTCATCTGTATTTGTTGGTGTGTGTGGAATAGAAGAGCTAGGTCATCTGCAAAATCCATGTCATCTAGTTGCATCCATGTTGCTCACTGTATTCCGAGCTTGCCTTGAGATGCTGGAGTTTTCATGATGACCAGTAGAAAGAGGAAGGGCGAGAGTAAGCAGCTTGTCTGACACCAGACTTTACTTCGAATGAATCTGTGAGCTGACCTCCATGCACATCATTGCAGTGTAATCAGTTGTAAGAATTCCGTATCATATTGACTATCTCTAAGGGTACGCCATAGTGCCGCCAAGCTAACGAATGTTTTCTTGTAGTCAAGAAAGTTGACGTAAAGTGGTGATAAATATTTTCAACGTACTTATATTCTACTATCATATTTTTCAATTGCTTAAATGACATAAAAATAAAAAAAATTACAAAAGGAAACAAATTAAATAAAAGTTTAAAAATATTATTTACCTGGTGCATCTTTATGTGTATGAATTAGATTATAATTAGCAACATTCTGATCATTACAACCAAACAATTTAAGAGCATTTGATAGAACATCAGAAACATTATCCATAGGTGAAACTGACTACAATAAATACATTTTTGAAGAGAAATAATATAAACAAAAAAGGAATATAGAATTGAGATGGTTTGTAGAGATTGATATTAAGTTTTTGATTGATTGAATTCATCACAGATAAATGTTTCGTCTTAGTATGGGACTCCTCAAGTTGATAGATATAAGCATTCTGCCATTGAGTACCGACTCAGTGGTGCGGAGGGTTAGGTATTCACTAACCTAAGGCCTCTGAGGCAGAATATAGGATGTGGACTACTGAGGAGTCCCATAATAGAACGAAGCAACTGTTCAGTGCTCTCTGGTTTTGACTGGTACCATGCCAACATCAATCTGTGACTAATTCAAACAACTAAAATAAAAATATGATAGTAGTTTCCATTTTAAAATAATTTTGCATATTTACGAAGGAATTGAACTTTTTCTCAGAAACTGAATATGAATAGTATATACACTGTGCACCATTTGAAGCTAGTAATTCTTAATAAAGTTTGAGAATGAATCTTTATAAAATAAAAACCTGATAAGCATATTACAAAAGCTCTTCACTGAGTAGAAACCGATTTATAAGAATAATCATTTATGGTTACAATTTAAAGTGAAAAATACCTTCAGTAGTCTATGATTTATGATGATGATTTAACTGTGGACTTCAGAAAACTATTTGGATAATGGAAGATAGATTACACAACAAGTCGATATCATATGGAGAAATATTAAAAATGTGAAGAGTTAGTGAATTATTTCATTTTAGTAGAGAACTGTTTAGGATTACATACCCTCAGCTTAGGAGGAATACAGTTTACATCACGGGCTAATTATAGCTAGACATTTATTAGAAACTGAGAATCGGCGTACTGTTGTTTTGTCATATTATGAACCACATTAGGCACATATAAAACTTTCAGAGACTAGACCTATAACCTTTAAGTTTGGCAAAGAGCACGTTACCTGTACAGAACAAGGTTAATACGCAATAGCTTAAATTTTGACCTCAGTGGATGCACACTGCTGACGGACTCCATATTGAGAGGAAAGAATTTCTCAGAGCTCTTAGTTTTTCAGTAACCCACCAGTGGACTTCCTGTGATGAGAAACAGATTCGTTTACCCCTACAAATGTTTCAACCGAATAGCCACATAATATAGCAATCGAATAACTACCCATCATTCATAAATGATTTACTGTAAGGAGTAGATTTTAAACATCGAATGAGAGATAAGGAATTAGTTCGCTAAAGAAATCTCAAGTGATGAAAGTGAAGATTTTACTGAAGGATATAAACACATTTTATATATCTAGCTTTGATGTTAAGAGGTCAGAGGCAGCTGGCAGGAGACTCTACCTAACATAAGTTTCGTGTTATCTGGCACTCGTCGGCGGAACGTATCTACAATGTCTAACAAATTAATGATTCTTATAGGAACTGGTCTCGAGCCAAGAAGCTCTACAGTTTGAGATGTGTATCATCGAGCTATTGTAGGACCTAGCATAAAATACAGTGCATTCGATATTTATCAAATAAGACTAGTGCCCGCATTAAAACGTGTTCGGAAGAATCTTATCAGTACCATTCAGTGAGTGACCATTTCAAAACTTCATCTGAGTGGTTATTCATATAATATTTTATAAATTCTATAATAACTACTACTAATAATACTACTTACTAATTGGATTGTCGGCTGTTCTTGTTTAGAATAAAAAGAATGATTATCGGTGTAACCAGATACTTGTGATAAACCACCTAAATAAGCAACTTTAGTAAGAAATGGTGAGACACGACCATCATTTTGAACATTTGTTTGATGCAAAGATACAGTAATGGTTAAGTTATTATTGCTATTATTGATATCATTTGAGTTCAACATAATTGATGGGTTTTTATGTGCATTCCATCTAGAAGTTGATGTCTATAAGAAAAAAAATGGTTGAAAGAGGGAAATACATTTTACGTACATAGGCAGACAGTTTAATTACGAAGCTATCGTTATTGTTCAGGCAATATCACTATACTAAGTGGAATTTAAAATAACCACTGATATTGTCCACAGCTACAATGAAAGCTCTGCAATTAGACTATTTAATTCAAGAACACCTATTTGATATACACGTCTTAATTATTTCAATATGGGTGGTTCGTAACATCTATTTATAATTATCATCCAACAGCAAAAAGATTTGCCATGGTTACAGGAATAATGATTAATAATAAGAATGATGAAAATGGATTAATCCTCATGAACTAGATCATATGAAGAAACACGTTGTCAAACAGCATGTATGTAAGTAGAGTTCTACTAAGAAATGTAGTATAATTGTAAGTTCATGCTACATCACAGGTATGTTAATATAAAATGGATTATTTGGTAAAAGTATAATATGTGAACTATTCAATCTGAATAGTGAAAACTCCTCTTGAGATTTTTCATAAATTTAGAGAAATGGTAACTTTCAGAACTCATTGTAATGCATCGGTCCACTCTTAACGGTAGGTTTGATTCACTATACTAATCCACGAAGAATACTGCGAGTTTTTATTCCTTATAGTATTAAATCTTTTTGAATATTTTTAATTTAATGTTGAAATTTATTAATTTTTAAAATATTTATTTTATCAAATTGATATTAAGAGCATTAAAAAAATTCATAAAGACTTCTCCAACTACAAAGAAACTCTAACAGATGAGGCTTTTCTTACATTATTGAAACTAACTGCTCTAAATAAAACAAGATCTGGGGTGCGCACTGCTGAGGAGTTCCGCACTAGAACGAAACAGCTGTCCAGTGCTCCCTTGTTGTCAGTGGTACCCTGCCAACACCAATCTGTGATATATTCAATCTAACAAAAACAAGATCTATTGATTTATTCCAAATAAACAACTTTTTTCAAAAAAACAATCATATATCATATTTACACTTTAAATCTCACCTAACAAAAACTGATTCCATGTGTTAATCCTACTCTTACATCTGTTCCACTTAAATCTATTCACATAAACTATGTATGGATCTATTTCACCCATTTGATATACATGATGTTTATATGAATAGATCAATTGTTCGTTACGGTTTCAAATTTCATTTTTTCCACTATAATATTGAAACTTTTGTTAATTTAATTCGGTTATTTATTCTCTCAAGAAGTGAATTAAATAAAAAAAAACCCTAATATATCAGAAATTTAAGGTTTCCATAAATTGGAGTTTAACAAATATACTAATTATTATAGGTATAAACTGACTAAAACCTCTTATCAATTGAACTGTAGAAGGCCAGGTAAGTGATTATATGTACCATCAGTTAATCCTACTTAATAGTTCATTTGATTCTACAAGTAATATATCAAGAAGTAGTAGAATATAATTTGTGAGTCTCAATAGGGACATCATAATATATAGGGTGACTAAAGAAGATTCATTAACTCCAAGAGCTGTTTTTCAGTAAATTATTTAGATTATTTTAGTTGTCTAAATCGAACATTTTATTTCTATTATTATTCAGGTTCTCTTGCTCTATCCTCCCGTTTGACTCATTAAGTGTTGGCAAGCCATATTCCATTTATAAACTACAGTTAATTAATTGTGTATACGCTACTTTAGTTCTCTATTTTTGTTATCCGTGACATATATCGATGTTAACTTTCTAATTAGTTGACGTTTTATGTTTGTGTTTATATAAAGGAGTGCTTGAAATATAATTTAATTTCGTCTGGTTGGTTCATCGGCTTGTGTTCGTCCTATTCCAGCCTGGAACTGAATAGGGATTACGACAGACGCAAAGGCATCGACTAGACAATCGTATTAAGTAATTGGCCAAAATTCCCGTCACGAAACATTACTAACTCATTTTAGATATAAAGCTAAGTAATATATAAGTAGCTAAGTGAATAAGATCGTATACTGAGGTTATCTTCAATTTTTATGATGTTAGTTAAGTATGTTTTATCAAGTAGTTTCAGTTATTTCTCCATTCACATAATGCATAAATGCTACATATCAGTGTATAATTCTCACTGAATATATGATCACAGTCTCTAACTTTTATGACATTTGTATTATGCAGTTGGTATCTTGAACTGAGCTACATTGGATACTCATCAATAAAAAAAACTGTCGTTTAATGTACAGTACTCACCTATTAAATAAACGTAAAAACAAAAGCGTTGAATTACTACAAACTTATAAAAAAAAACGTTGCAAGTAATTTCAATCATCAAAATAATGTGGTAACAAAAAAAAATACATGACGTCAAGAATGGTAAATTTCATTCTCAATTCTATATCTACTTTAGTCTAATAACAAACATTTACTTACATTCACATGATGTCTGTCATTGTCTCGCTGATTTGATATGTTCAGATTATTTTTTGTGATTAATTCAGGAGTCAATGTTGATTTGTTGCATTGCACATCATTAAGAAAATCATCAGAAGAATGTGATGCTTCGTTAATTCGTGATTTATTATCTTGAACTGAAGACATTTTATTACTTATTTGAGTATTAGAATTCACCAAAGTTGTAGCAGTATTAGCAGTAACAGAAGGTGTAGGTGGACGAGTTATAGCATACTTGGATCTGGCTATATGGAAATTATTACGATTAGGACAACATCGTGGTTTATTAGTATTTAGCATATCCACTGCACCATTCGAATCATTTGCATCTAATGCATGTGAAGGTGAACTGAGTGGAATATAGTAGCAAATAAAAAAATGCATACAATATCCAAATAGATTTTATATAACGTATTTACCAAGTACGGAACGGCGACTCAGTAGTTATAACGTAATTTCATTTTGCCTATTTACGTTTAAGTAACAGATTAGTAATCATTAACCAGGATATTTAGTGTAAATGGAAATAGGCCCAAACTTACGACCAAGTAGTTGACAACCGAGTACTTTAATCAATAAACCACTGCTTCATATATGATATAAGACTAAATTACATGTATTATGAACTATGATGATGCATAACTTGAGATAATGAATTGTATAAAGTAGTGGATTAAATAATGTTTTGTAGACATTTCACTTAAATTATAACTTAAAGTAATTTTATAAAGTCATATTAGTTAAGAAACTACTAAAAAACAAAATAATCGTTTACTAGATATTTGCTTTATTCTAGTTTGTAAAAGACAGTAAGCAATGGACAATAAAAGCTAGGAACTTTAAACTTCATGAAGAATAGGTTATTGTTATGAAGCGAATAGGTGGGCATTGAATTAACGTTTATTAGTAATATTTTGTATAACAACGATTGGTACACATTTTAAAAACAAGTAAACCACAAAAGTTATTATTTGATTGAGTTATAACTTATGCAACAAAAATGATTAGCTCGGTAGATTATATATGAAACAACAAAGTAATGAAATGTACTCACTAGGTAGTTTTCATAAGATCTTGTAGAATATTCATTTCAATGGAGGCTATTTACATAAATACTTGCGTTGAATATACTACCTGTTTGTCTACTTTATTGTTTGACATGTGTATTTAATACCTATCAATCGTTTCCCATCGATCAAGTTTTTCATTTTTACTCACCTGTGCTTGAAACTCCATACTGACGTTTTCTGACTTTATCTACTTAGAGACTTGTTGTCTACGGTTACTAAGTAATTTAAGCGCAACTGCGATCCATTCAAACTATTATACATAGATTATCAACCAAATACAGCCTAGGAACACGCCAAATAATCAAAGTAGTTATCAGTATTGTCATAAATACGTTATCAGTTTGTAATCTTATAGTTTAAGATTGTCAGGAAGAAATAACACAGCTCTGTCTCATGAAAACCTGAACAAAATGTAGAGAATGTTGAATTTATTGAATAAGGAAACAAGAACAACTACGACGTTTCTTATCTGAAAGCAGAAATTTGCTTTAAGGAAAGCATCTTCGCTGACATTTAAATTAACAATGTAATGAAATAGAACGATTAATTTATTTTTTCTGTAAATATAGGTTTTGATCTAACAGTTAAAATAAAATTTGCTGTTTAGTACTAATAAGAAAACTACATCGTTGAAACTAAGTAGATGTTAGTTATGCTAACAGAATCTATAGTTCACAAAGAAGAAGATGCTTCACTAAATTGGATTATATTCACATTGAAATAAAGTATCAGATTGGAACAATGTAGGACTTTACATCAGATGTGTTTGAGTTGTCATAATTTAGAATATTACAATCAGACGCAGTTGTGCCTAATAGAATAGCCAAATCAATACTGTATGATATCACTGTAATCAATATTAATGATAATAATAGTAATAGTAATAATATTTATTTATCATTTCATAATATCTAATTGGCACCAATCTTCTTTTAAGACAAAACACAGTTCTCAGTTATCATTATTGAGACAACTTAAAAAGAAATAAGTATATACCTTGATGAGTATTCCTTTTTTTACATAACTGCATAATACACACATGAAATGTATGAAAGTAAATTAGATACGTATAGAAACAAGAACATAATGCACATATTAAAGATATTAATAATTTGATTGAATATATCACAGATTGATGTTGGTAGGGTACCATTGACAACAAGGGAGCACTGGACAGCTGTTTCGTTCTAGTATGGAACTCCTCAGCAGTGCGCACCCCAGATTCCGCACCAAGGGCTTCAGGTTGACGCGAACGCTTAACCATCTGCACCACTTGGTCGGCATCCAATGGTAGAATTCCCACTTCCATCAATTTGTGATATATATTATAGCGCGACGATCATCCATTGTCATTGGTGATAAATGTCTCAATCCCGACAAGTCTGAACTCCACCAGTCACGACTTCTTACTAGAGCTTCAGGAAGATCCTGGAGTTAATCACTATTGAGCTTATTATTATAGTTCAGTTACGATGGTTATTTTAGTTTGATTTAACCAGCTGATTTCAGTTATGTTGAGCTTTAGATGGGTATTACTGTTATTTAGGAAATAATCAACAAATAATCTCACTGACGAGTTCCAGGTCGAACGGAACGCGCGTCCTGGATTCCGCTTGCAAGTTACTAAGTCAGAAGTTAACACGGTTGTCTAGCATTAGCTAAGTAAACAAAGATACCTAAATGGCTCCAAAAACAAATGGACTCGAAAGGAGAAATAAAAGTACAAGATAAACAATCTTCATCGTTTATTGTTAAACACTTAGTTGAGACAGGTCATATAGTTGACATCAAATCATCTTTTGTGGTGTTGTATAAAAGTGGTTTAGGACGTACACTAAAGTTTATTGAAGCCTTAGCTATACGGAAGTTCAAACCTCCCTTGTGTGTTCAAAAACAATTTGTAATTTCCCTCAACCTACCTTGGTAGAGTGTGACTTACATTGTTATCTTTATTATCTTTGTTTACTTAGCTTATACTCTTAATTGTCTAGTGACCTTTATTTTTCATATATAAATGCCTTAACAAGTGTATGTGTGATCAGATTGTTCGAAATGTATTGCGCAAATATATCACATAGCTCTGATAAAATTCGTCTTCTTATTGCATTATCAAAATTTATCAAAGGGACAAACTGTTTTAAAAGGGATAAATAGAGGAGTTCGATACAATTGTCAAGTTACTTTGATTAATTACTGAGTAATGACCAACGTTATGTTTATCCAATCCTTAATGCTGATTAAATTCCAGTGTCTGGTTTGGAATGCAGCTATTAGTCTAAATGACTCAACAAAGTATGAACTGTCTTGATGATAAGTGTTTGGAAATAGTCGACAGATTTCCAGTATTGCCTAACATCACTGCAGCAAATTAAACAGACTAATCGATGGTCCTTGTCTAGTTATCTATCAAATCTATTTAGTGCAAATGTTGAGAAGGACTTTAGGAACATAAAGGAAATAAATTGTATTTTAACGAAAGTAAGTTAAATAAATAAATGTTCTAGCCGTAGAATAATATATACTATACAAATGTGATGCAGATTGTGATAAATTGTCTAGTATGTTCGAATGCCAACTGACTAGTATAAAAGGCTTGGTCTTTATAAGTGTAAACTGGAAGGAAACAGTTGATACAAGGAATAGCTTTGTTACTTCTACTTAAACAATTTTTATGAGTGACAGAAACACTATGGAGACGTATGGACTATTACAACGCATATTGGGATTGTTTCCTAATACAACCGTGAATGGAACGAACTACATAACACCAGTTAGTTTCAAAATATGAATCGCAACCTATATGAATCATCTCAATAAGCACGACTACTCAAATGACTGTATCAATTTACATGTAAACTCTCATCATTTGTTATTATATACGGTATTGGGTATAGACCCTGATGGAGTCGTAGATATGTACAACTGAAGAGTCCCATATTAGAACGAAATGGCTGTCAGGTGTTTCCTGGTTTACAATGATTCTCTAGGGTGAAACAGCGATGTAAAACTGTTGTAAAAACTATATAAAATCTATGTTTATTTGTGACAGTGTAATCAACTTCGTATGTAATAAAGACGTCAACTGGCATTACTTTTACATTTAATGACTCATGGGGATTTGAAGAACAATATTAATAAGTAATTAACTTTAAACTGTAGTATTCTTATGACTTAGTATTGTATACCTTGGTAATGAAAACATAAGCAAGTAATTGTTATGACGGGGCACCTAAAGAAGATTGATTATCTTCTAGAACTGTTCTTCCTGTAAACGATCTCATTATTTTGGTTGCATACGGAGTAAGCATTTTATTATTATTATTATTGTTACGTTGCCCTCACTCTATACTCCCGTTTAAGGCATTAATTGTCGTTATGTCGTTCCTCATTTATAAACTATGGTTAATTGACTGCACATATGTTACCCCCCCCCAGTTCACACCCGCTATTACTCTTGTTTTGTAAAAATGTCAGTTTTCTAATTGGTTGAAGGTGCGGTCTGATTTGGCGCATATATAAAAGCAAGATTGAAATACAAAAAGGATTGTGTCTGTTTGGCTCATAAATCGTTGTTTTCTCTATTACGGCGTTGCGGACTGGTAGTCGCGGGGCAGACGTGTCCGTATACTGATTGGCAATTATCGAGGGCACTGTGTATTTTCGCAATACATAACAGCAATCTTACAATAAGACTACGAATATAGTTTTATATATCCTAACAGCATTGTCCTTAGAATATGAATACGCTTAGAATATAGGAGTAAAATGGATAAATAATAAGTCAGAAATATTATGGTGAGCATAATGTAGTACAACAGAGAAATATAATAAAGGGAATGAATAGACAGGCACAAAAACATTCACAAATGAAGAAATATTTATGAATAATAGTAGATTATAGCATGTTTATATAAACACCAAGACTTAAAGTACGCTTACGTTGTGTAATTATCGGAGTTCACATTATCTCATTATTAAAAAACACAGAAGTATGGTGGTTTTTAAGGAATGTGTTATATTGCTTTCATAAATTTATAAATAACTAGCCAAATTAACATTACGACAATGAACATTTGTGCTAAGGGAACTTTTTATACGTCCCAACATTATATCACTGGCTATATAACTTTTTCAGTAGCAGTTTTTGGAATTAATTTCCCCTAGAATCTGTTTTATTAGTTGTTCAATGTTATTTTCATAAGTAATATTAAACATTCATAGTTAAATGATTATTTGTAACTTAAATCTATTGTTATTTCATTCTTATTCCAATGTATTTAATTGTGATAATCAACCGACCGCAATATCTACAAGTATTGAGATATCTATTTATATAAGGTGGTCTTTATGGAGATTGGTGTTTAGTTTGTTCTTTGCGTTTTTCACTGAATGATCCCAGTTGAGTGATATTTAAAACTAGGAGACACTGAACAGCTCACTAATCACTAACTTTAAGATGTACCTGAAGTACTAGTGAGAAATCGTATTGGTGGAGTTCAGACTTGTCTAGAGTGAGATAGTTATCATCAATGACAATTGATGATAGTAGTGTTATATCACAGGTTGACGGAAGTGGAAATCCTACGATTGGATGTCAGGCCCGTAATGCTAATGATTAAACGTCAATCTTGAGATCTGAAGGACCAGGGTTCGAGTCCTCGGAAGGAATCGAAGGTGCGCACTTCTAAAGAGTCCCATACCAATGCTTCTTGGTTTTCAGTGGTACCTAACCGATATTAATCAGTGACATATAAGAAACAAAATGTCTATTAAAAATTGACTGACTATTGTTTATTTAGTATTGATTTTATATTTAGTAACAAAATCATGTATCAGTGTATAGCCACGACGAAGAAATGAATTAGAGAAGAATATTCCTCGACCCGAGTTGTATTTTTATATTATTCCTAATGTACAATATTAATTCAAAGTAGTTATACGTAGCTGGCTACGTCTAACTACCTAGTATCAAAAGATATAGTTTAGGCGATGTCGAATCACTAAGATTATATCAGAAAATGATCGATAGAATTCAATCAATACTAAGGACTGGATACAGATGACTCTAGGCACTACTCATAGACTAATGAATGTAAGTAAAGGAAGCAGATGGAAGAAATAAATAAAAAAAATGTGGGCAGTTACTTTTTGAAATTTGTCTGATAATCACTAAAAGGTACATTCGTTGTCATGAATCTATTGCACGAGCTTATCCTACCTCTTGCTAATACATGTAATAGTTTTTTAAACTTGGATGTCCAATCAAAATACAGAATTAAAGAGGGAAGATTTCATCCCAATAAGTGTCAAATATAAAACAATTTACGTGTTTATAGTTTTAAACTGATTAAAAACCACCATTTCATCAAAACCAAGAACAAAAAGTTCCGCAATCAACCAATGAGACTATCCTATGTCTGTGCATCTGTCAGCGTCGCTCCACTAAACTGTAACACAAAGATGAATGCAAGTATAGTAGAAGTAGTGAGAATATGATTCGTGGAAAACAAATTATCCTCTGGAATAAAAAAGCATAATACAATTTTAAAGCTGAAGGTCTGAGAGAAGACAACGTATGCATGCAAATACCGCTATTTTATGAACTGTTCTGAGCCATATCAACCAACGTCTACAAATATTAGTTACAAAAATTCTTTGGAAATTAGTCATGTAGGCTGTATCTAGCAATACAGATAGGATCAACAATCAAGACATTAGAGACTGGATTATTTAAAGTAAGATGAGTTAGCTAACAAAAATTGTTAATACTATTAATTCAACACAGTGATGCAGAAACGCATATTTAATGATCAGAACATCATCTATAATGAGTACATAAAATTATAGCTAAGATCACCGAGTAATTAAGCTACAAACCATGAATGTCGTTTCTGCATAATCTATCAGCATTTATATTTTTATGTAGAACATAACATGATATGTAACTTATAGTTTCAAATTGATTGGTATTCAATTTTGTGAAGATATACTTTGATGAACTCAAGGCTAGAAGGGCATGGGTTCATTAGTTGCAAGGTTGTGGCTGAGAATAATTAAGGAGTCTTAAACCAAAATGGAAACAACCGTCCAGTGTTTTTTAATATACAATGGTTGTCCAGCTACAGTCAGTCTGTGATGTAAAAGATAAAATTCAATGATCTCTAAAACAGCTAATAATGTGGAATTCATTTATAAGTGAAAATATTGTAAGCCCGAACCACCTTAACAGTATTTTGATTCAAGAATTCAAACAAAATGTAAGAATATAAACTTGTCATATTTGTATGATATTCACTACGCGTGGACAGTATAGTATATGTTCCGTTTAATTAAAATCTATAACTTACTTAAATGGTCTTTGTAAGTGTTGTTGTAATCGTTCATCGCCAGGTTCTATGTCACAGGAACGATTGAAACTATTGTTATAAAGCAGACGATAAGTAAATAAATAATTCACACTAATATTTTTGATGTAATCAAAATAAATAAAAGAGGACTATTAAAACTATGCAACGAATTATATGTGGTTCAGAAACATGATTTACGCCAGATACTAAAAAGAGATTGACTAAAAACTATGGGGAATACGATTATCCCTGTTAGGTGGTTAGAAACACTTGACAAAATGCCACAAAATTATGCTTTGTTGTAGCTGTCATTGGTTAGTAAGAACTGATCCCATTCAGTTGCCAAGACATGAATAAATATTTTAAAACCATTGAGTATATGTTTCTGACTGAAGGAGACTGTAAATCTACACTGCACACAAATTTCAGGTTGGAGTGAATTTTGATTACAAACTATAATCAACTGTAAAACGACTGAAAACGACGTACCACTCACTAAGTATTTGGCTAAATTCAGTTAGAAATGATTAGACCTTGGCAATCTACATCGACACTTAAAACTGAGTTAAGAACATCAGCGTTTTTCAAAAGGAAAAATTTCTATACACCATTAACTTTCGATTTAATACGGATTTTGAAAGAAAATCGTCGAAATTTATTCTAAAGTACTAAAAAGATTATTCAGAAAAGTAGGAATAAAAATAAATCTGTTCAAGCCGATACATTTTTTTTTTCACGAAGCCATTGGTTGATGGTCCACAGCATGTTGGTAGAGCCGCACAATAGCCATGGTTGACGGTTGTATGAGACGACATGATTTAGAATAAATTGTAATGACTAAGATAAATTTGGTCCATCTTCATCCAGATCTTGAGTTCTAATGTTTATTCATATATACCTATTCATTGATTTCTCGAACTATATTCTCAATGTCTATTAATTATCATTGCCATAAATACTATGATTATTTCGTTATACAATATTGTTAATTTCATGATGTATCACTAATATGGTGTGTAAGCTTGGGCTAAGTCATATTTGTACCAGGCTCTACATCGGTCATGATTGACAACAGAAAATGTCTGAAGTAGGAAATGTCAATCGTAAGTTGTCGCCTCAGTGTTCTCGCGAGGCATGATTGACATGTGTCTGATCTCTAATGAATGCATAAGTGCCTCATACTTCAACGAAATAACTATCCAGTGTATCCTAGTTTACAGTGGTTGTTTAACTCAAGCCAGTTCTTGAAAAAACCGGAAAATGCAGTGAAAATACTCACGCTTCGCTTTCTGATATAAGCGGATACGAATGTAACCATGTGATAAAATCTGATTCAGGCCTAAGAGAATATAATTGAGCATTTTGCTGAAGAAGAAAAAGGTTTGCTAATACTTTGAATTCTCGACGATGTTTATCAAGATTGATTAATTTATCATCACTGCTATCAACTGTAGAATGACGTCTTGAAAGACTAAATTTGATTCTCTATTTAAAAAAAAACAGATAAAATAATTCAAAATAATGTTGTAGTCAGGTAATCACATATATTTATGACAAATAAACATAATAAACAATACGAAATGAATTTGATTAAATGATGAACATTCTTAGTAAAAGAAGTAATGCTTAAAGAAAACCATTTTCACTGTATTCTCAAGATTCGATTTATACGATACAACTCAGTAATTAAAGATAAATAAGTATACTCAGTTATGTAAGAGTTAGTGACAGTATTTGATAACCTATACAGAAGTAAACAACGTTGGGATTTAAGATGATTAAGCCGTAGATAGTTAAGTTTTTAAATAACCAAACCAATGCTTCACTGTATGTGCCGTAAATAAACAGCCAGCCGGGTGTGAACATCAATATTAGGATGAAGGTACATCCAGCCGACGAGTCATAAACAGGACAAAATGTGCGTCCTACACTCCGCTTGCCAGTCACAATCTAACATAAGCAACAACCTTAACGTTTGATATTTCAATAAGTGACTAACCTGCGTGTTAGGTACACTCGTTCATTGAGTTCCCAACAAACAATTTTAAGGAAATATTGTCGAAAAATCATCTTCGAATTATACTATACTTTACTGTTGCTATTGCAATGGAAACTTAATAGTCATTGAAAAACAACATACAGATATAAACACTTAAGCATGACTTAATTTTTCATGATTTAAAACAACTGTTTAACAACAATAGGCTCTTGTATCTATTAGTCGCTCAACTAGTTTTTTACAATTAGTGCTAGGGGGTGATTTGTGATGTAAGTTATTTTAAGTACTTATACTCATAAAAACCTTTTAAATCCATCAGTTAAAACTCAAGCAAATCAAGAACTGAATATTGAGTAGTAAAATACTAAACTTTATATACTGTATAAGCGTTTAAAATTTCACCAAAGACTGAGAAAACTGTAAATTGAAAGAAGTCTTCCAAGGCTTTGAACATTCAGCTTATCGTAAACTGACTGAAGTATAATCAGAATGCACATGAACTGGAATTTTGGCACTCTCAGTTTAACAACACGCTGACCATTGAAAGCCATCTTCAAAAAGTGGTAAATCTACGAAATTAATGTAATAATTATACGCTGTATAGGTAATCTAACTTAATGAACAAAAATGCATTAAATAAGGGTACAGTTAATATTACTTCTCAAAGCTTCATAAATATAATTATAATGCATGTCTCTCAAGCTTCAATAGACTACTAAAATACAGAACAATTGCTATTTAAATTTTCAAGTAGAGCAAAAAAACAATTAACTCGTGTCATGTCGTGTGACTAGTCACATGTATAATAACAATGCTTCATGTCATACAACCTTCATGAAGGCTGATAATAATAGCCAGTAGTAACCCAAGTACATTTAGCGGAGCTCAAATGTGTGACACAGTAGTTCAAACTAAAACCTCAAACCATTATGTTATAAAATTCTGTTGCTTTCTAAATATTTTGAATTAACCGTACACAGGTGGTTATTATAATACCACCTATTGGAACTAACAGGAAAAGTTCTAATTTTACGAATATAAATAAAAAAAGATTTGAATATGCTTGTATACCCAGTGTACAAGCATGATTGTCTAGACTCGTCGGTCTAGTGAATAGTGCAGTAGCATTCGACACGAGTGAACTAAACTTGCGTTTAGTGTGATAATCGTCATTGGAATGCAGGTAAATTCAGCAGACGAGTACACAGTGGGACAAAACGCGCATCCTGGATAATATTTACTGGCCAAAATACAACTTTAATAAAACATAGTGAAAAATTAAATAATTAGTGACTGAATAGTTAAATAATGTTATTAAAAGATTTTAAGAAATGTTAACAGTAAGAATATTTTATTTTTAAACCGAAAAAGTACACTTCTGTAATGAGTATTAGTAGCAGGTAAACAATTGTTCAATACTGCCTAGGCAAATAAAAGTATAAGTTTACCCAATGTAAACTAGGTTTGAAGCTGAACAAGATAAGCTCTGATCACAATTAGCCTAAATAAGATCGAATATTTAGATACTGTATTAACAAACAACTAATACTATTATTAGTCAGCCAGTCAATTAAATGTAGAACTTGGCACGTGCGTACATCAGTGCAAGTTGCCATGCCCCAACTAGTGGACAGAGATTAAATTGTAGGACCAGACCCCGGAGTAGTGGAGGTAGTAAGAGAGATAGTATAAATAGAAAGGAATAGAGATCGAAGATAAGGTTTACGAAAATATGATTCAGTAAAAAGAAAATTATGTTGAGTTTAGAAACTTAGAATTTGGAGGAAGACAAGGAATGGTTGGATCTGCGTTATTGCCAACGATTTTGAGCCATATCACCTAAAGTCTCTAACCATTTGTAACGATCATCACGCTAAACCCAACCAGGCAGTTTACATCTATCAACATGGCTCAGCCCGAATGTCAATGACTTCATGGACTGGTGCCATATTTTGGTTTCGCCATTCCTAGCTTTCTTCCAGCCTACACCTACACCAGACAGCATTGCTCGTCGCAGTAGGCAGTGGTCATGCATACGTAACACGTGTCCTAACCACCTCAGCTGATGAATATTTATTACTTCACCAATAGATTTACCATACCTAGTACTCTATTCCTAACCCATGTATTTCTTAAACAGTGGTCCCAGCAAAGACGAGCAATGCTTCGAAGACATCTATTATCTAATACTAGAAGCTTACGAATATCCCTTATTCTCAGTGGCTGTGTTTCACATCCATAAAGCTGAACGGATCGAACTGCTAGGTAGTAAACGCATCCTTCGGTCGGTAGACGGATTTCAAGCCTGCACCACAAGTGATGCAAATTGGCAAAAGCCAATCGAGCCTTCTGTATACGGGCCAAGATTTCATTGGACTCTAGACCATCAGGACTGTTGAGACTCCCAAGATAAGTGAAGCGGTCAGTACATTCAACTACTTCGCTCACTGTTACTAATTTCGATGCCAAATCAAGCAAATCCTTAAGCAACATTTTGCACTTAGTTGGGGAGAATCGCATCCCAAACTGATATGCTGGGCGCTTAATGATGATTGATTATCCTCAAGAACTGTGTTTTAGAACATTATTTCATTTATTATAACTGTGGACAATGTAAACATTTCATTTCTGTGACAGTTACGTTACCCTTACCCGGTCCTCCCGTTTATTATATTTACTCTTAGTATATTGTTTATTACTATGAACCACGGTTACTTAGTTGTGTACAACTTGTACCTATTCACTGCAACTATCTCCTTCATTCTGTATCAATGTTAGATTCTTGATTGGTTTACTGTGTGGTCTGATTATATGTATGTATAAAGGCATGGTTGAAATACAACACGTTGTTTCTCCGTTCCTGATTCTGGTTCTTCTATTATCGACCTGGGGGGGGGGTGAGTGGGCATAGGTCAGTCAAGCATTATCAACTAGGCACACTTCAATGGCGTTCGCGTCTACCAATCAAACCTTACTTCCTTTCTCCAGTCAAAACAGTTGGCGTCATAACACAAACATGCTTACATTGATGCTTAAGTAGTTGAAAGATTCTACATTATATCATCATCTTCACTCAATAGAACTATGTCGTTCGCATATTCCAAGTCAGCAAGTTTATCTCCTGGAACGAGGCAAATTCCTGAGAAGTCAGACGGTGAAAATGTTGACTCTGAAAGCATGTCGATGGTAAAATTAGATAAAAATGAGACAACCTTGGCGAACATCACTTGAAGTAATCAATTCCGACGACAATCCGCCATAAGCTCTGACTCGACTGGTAGTGTTCGAGTAGAGAGCTTGTATACGGCTAGTGTACTTCTCTGGTACGCCATTCAATAACAGACAATGCCACATAACCTCACGACCGATTGAGTCAAACGCCGCCCTGAGGTTAAGGAATACAGCTATCGTTGGGCGTCTAAAAGTATGCCTATATTCCAGAACCTGTCAAAGTGATAATATTTGGTCTGCAAAACCACTTCCAGGTATGAAACCACCTTGGTTTTCTCGAGTTTGCTCTTCACGAGCCTTAGTTAGACGTCGAAGTATTATAGAAGCCAATATTTTAGACACTATATTCGTCAAGCTGATTCCTCAGTAAATGTCACAACAGGACTTCTGTTCTTTCCTATAGACCGGGACGATTACTGTTTGAGACCAGTCAGGCACTCGACAGCGTGGATAGGGGAATACTATGGAGTCGTCTTCGATATTGTGGCGTACTCGACAAGATAGTCAACATCATACGGAATTCTTACAACTGATTACACTGCAAAATCGTGCATGGAGGTCAGCTCTCGGATTCACTCGAAGTAAAGTCTGGTGTCAGACAAGCTGCTTACTGTCGCCCTTCCTCTTTCTATTGGTCATCATGAAAACTCCAACATCTCAAGGCAAGCTCGGAATACAGTGAGCAACATGGATGCAACTAAATGACATGGATTTTGCAGATGACCTAGCTCTTCTATCCCACAAACACCAACAAATACAGATGAAGACGAACATTATAGCAGCAGACTCGGCAGCAGTAGGCCTCAACATACACAGCATTTCCACAACTGAAAGCATCTGGAACTCAAACCAACTACGAGTCAATGTTAAAGTCAAAATTTTCAACACAAATGTGATGACAGTTGTGTTGTATGGAGCTGAAACTTGCATGGAGAACTACGAAAAGTACCCTTCAGAAGATACAAGTATTTGTAAATAACTGTCCGCGTAAGATACTTTGGATTCGTTGGCCAGATACCATCAACAACAACTTTCTATGGCAGAGAACTAATCAACTTCCAGCCGTGGATGAAATTAGGCAAAGACAATGGAGGCGGATAGGACATACAATGAGGTATTATCAAACTGTGTTACAAGACATGCACTAACATGGAATCCTAAAGGTTAAAGGAAAAGAGGAAGACCCAAGAACACAGTGAGTCGGGAATTGGAAACAGGCATGAAGAAAATGAACAGCACTTGGGAAGAGCTGGAAAGGAGAACCCAGGACAGATTTGGTTAGAGAATGATGGTCGGCTGCCTACGCTCCACATGGGGTAACAAGCATTGATTGATTGGTTGAAGAGTTGTTAACAGAGTTATGGCCATTCAAGGCAATGGTTAACAGTCAACCAATAAGTAGAGGGTTCGAACCATATTCCACTTAATTAGGTTTGGGTAACCAAATATTGTAACAAGGCCACATATTTAGAATGAAGCATAACGTTGATTACATAAGCCTGTAGTTGGTGAGTTATAGTTACTCACTGATAAAACTCTTGAAGTGCACACATTTTTTTCGGATAAAAAGGAAGAATGCAAAATTTAAGTGATTTACCTTAGGAAATTTAAACTAACTCAATTTAATTTAAATTGGATTGTGATTGGCAAGTGGAATCCAGGACTCACGTTTCGTCCTATTCGGGACTCGTCGGTTGGATGTACCTGCATCCTAACGTTGATGTTCACACTAGGATTTGAACTCAGTCCGTTTCGTGACGAACGCCACCGCGTTTACCGCTAGACTACTGAGTCCAGACAGTCACACTTGTGCAATGGGCACATTGGTATTAGGATGAACTTGTGAATAAACGCTACATCGAGGCAATCCGCTCAGGATGCACATATAGCAATAGAGACTGATCAGCTTCAGTCTATAACAAATCAACGGGAATATACAAGTTCATCCTGACTCAATTTAATTAAACATTTAGAGTTCTCGCTACTCATAACAATGAATTAAGCACAAGTACATTGAACAGAATAATATGAAGGATAGATATAAGATGTGAAGCTCTACTATCGTCAAGATATATAAATCGTAAGTAAATTTTATTACTTCCATGGTATATTACTTTGATCCTTAGACTCAGTAATAAATATGTTAGCCTATATATGCAATGTTAGTACTTTTATTTTATGTAACATAAAAAAGACATGAGTGAGAACATCATGATCACATAAATTAATTATTAAAACAGCTACAAATATGAAAGTAAGAACATAATTCATCCTGAAAAGTATCAACTAATTTGGAAAAGAAATTAATAAAGCTCCTTGTGGACTTTTTTCTCCTCTTACTTCTCATATTGTTTTACTAAATCATATGATTGTTTATGATGTTATTATAGGTATAACAATATAAACAGCTGATCTATAAAGAACCTACTCCGTTTTCTAAGAAACTTATCAAAAGAAATATCAACATAGTTATAAATATAAAACAGTGGTGTAGTTATGTAGGTTAAATCACATGAAAGGTTTACTATGTTATAATATGCGAGAGAGATGGTAACTTAAAAAAAGATAGTAACGATTTTATCAGGTTATATTCAAGTTTGTTTGGATTCCAATAATTGATAAATTAAAAGAATTTTCATTGTAATCTACGTAATATGTGACTAAGCATACACAAAAAACATTATAGTTTTCCATCGTCTCTATGCTTTCTCTTCGAAGGAAGCCTTCACAATCAGTAGAGATGTCTACTTGTCATACAATTTCCAATCAATATATTCTAAACAAACGGCAAATATTGTCTATTTATCCAACTATAAATCATTAATAGAATTAAACAATCTGGTAGTGATAAAATTAGTAACCTCTTCATTTTGTTATTAACTACCATTATAAATACGTAAATACATTGTTCAAGATTGAAGAATGTGAATGGTTTATGTATAAAGCTCATATACATTAACTTGTCGATCATCTTTGAGATGTTTTCGTTGAAAACGTAAATAAGCGAATTATACTATATTTTTCTTTACTGATGATTAACTGTAAGTTTGTACAACTTCAAGCAAATAATGAAATGCTATAACAATTAACAACAGACTGTCATATACGTAGAACAAACTGAAAATATTTCAGTGAAAATTCTAAACAATATGGATATAGATAATAATGCTGGAAGCAAGAAGAATAATGCAGTGGGTGACTTCAGGAGGTAATTCCGAAATTGTAAGAAAATGTGATCAGTAGAGTTTAGTTATGTCAGGCATAACGTAATTACCCATCAATGATACTGGATATCATTTCAATGGTTTAAGGGTCATAGGCTAGCTATGATAAATAATAACCATACGTCAGATCTATGAAGGAAAAATGTGAATACATACCACTGGCGAGAATTATGCTAGAATAAAATAACTGTCGAAATGCTTCCTACCTGTCTAATTAAGATTAGACTATGATGTATAATCTTTTTAAAAAAGAATCTATTTTACTTATTATTTTAGCTTTATTTTATATGAACTCATATAGTAAAACAATTCAATTTAATAAGGAATAATAGATAAAATGAACAATAAATGTAACCGAAAAAAAGTAATTAACAATTTAGTATCAATAAAGCGCATATACAAAATTGATAATCAACACAGAATCAATATGTTGATTATGTTTTTTCATCATAATCATTGATTTAACATTTAATAAGACTTTAAAAAAAAAGAAAACAGGAATTCTCATAGTTTCCATGATCGACTTTTAATCTCAATAAATTAATTGTATTGAAATAATAGTGAACAATCTATAAATAAGTGGACATTAATAACATCGAATTCATTTGATTACCTTAAAATGGAAATATCAGTCAGATTACTAGATTGATTATAATTTATAATGAATTACTGTAATAATACTATGTTAAATAAACTAACTATTTATAGTTATAAACAACCTGAAATGTGGCACATGTGTGTTAGCTCAAGTTGTTATGCTACATCAGCACGCAAAGATTAAATTAACAAAGTAAATATCGAATATAGTTTAGTAAGAGGGAATGAAAATATGATATGTGTGAAAAAATCTAAGACTTAAACGGGGATAGAAAGAGAATGGGATTTCGTCATTAAGACTGATTATGAAATATGTTACATAATGTCACTAAACACTTGGCCACGATCACCATGCAAACCCTAATCAGGTAGCTTGCATCTACCAATACAGTTCACATTACCAGTCAATGACTTCACCAGCTAATGTTGCGTTTTGGCTTTCCGTCTTTAGTTTACTATCCTACTACGATTATGCTAGTCAACATAGTGTGATGACGCAGGCGGTGGTTGGACGTAGCTAATACATATTTCAATCACCTCAGTCAATGAAGGCAAATAGTCACATCAACTGATTTGTCATATTTCTATAATGCCATGTGGAAAATATTAGCATTATTTATATAGTTGTTACACAACACACAAGGAATGATTCAAAGATACTTATGAACAATGATCCGGAGCTTATAAGTGTCTTCCATTTTAACAGGACGTTTCACACTCATAAGTTAATGTGAAGCGGACTGCTGAGCAGTATACTCGTCTTTTGGCTGACTCTCGTTGTACATAACTGGTTAACATTTTGTTGGCAAACAGATATTGCACTCAGGTCATTAAAAAGACTATGCATACTATTGGGGTATTCAAAAAATACGATAGTGTTAGATAAAGTGTAACGTCTAACGGGACATCTATGATGAAACTAAATATGGGGCTCGATAAGGGACAGAGTTAACGAACATCACATGAGGTCGACGACCATAATGACAGTTCATCATAGGCTGTGTTTAAACCACTTGTCTTCGAATAGACAGTTATCATAAGAATCATGTACTTTAGTGACGTGCCTACTAATTACACACTACTAAGTCACTTAAGATAACCTACGTAGTAAAGTTAAAAATCTTTTCAACACATCCGACTATTGTATGGATCTCATTAATATTTTTGATAGGTGTGTAAAGAATCGTAGTCAATACAAGAACCCGGGAGAAATTCAGGTTGACCCAAGTTACCGTATCACGTCGGCACAGTGAGGTAAATGCCAAAGTAATAGTGGTAGAAATATGGGACCGGTAGTAACAAAGAATAAGCGTAGAGATAATTCAAGGAAAAAGAATGAACCTTGGGGATAAATGACACGAAATAATGGTGGAACTCAGGATTTAAGGGGAAGTCAAAGTGAATGATATTGTGGCCAATTCTGAGTTGTACAACGCATTCAACAACTGATCACAATAGTCAAACGAACCTTAATGAGGTAGTCTGCATTTGCTAAACTTGAACAAAATCAGTGGTCACTATCTTTATGGCTTGAAAGCCTAACCTATTCCTACATAAGGTGGGAAGTGAGCATACGTACTATATGTCCGAACCACATCAGTTGATGAAAATGAACAAGCGTGTGAACCGATTCATCAACCTTTCCTAATACCATAGGCTGAACTCGTTGATCGTAATACGCCCAGGCAATATTCCGAAGAAATCTGCAACTAAATACTAGCAAATCATGAATGTCCTCTGATTTTAAAAGTTATGTTTTATAACCATAAATGATCGGTTTTCTATAGCATTCCGTTTTCATTACAGGAGATAAGACGAAAGCGCTATTATTACAGTAACAAAGAGATTTTGTAAATCAAACTAGTGAAAGAAGGGTACTAGTGAAGAATTTAAGTATTTATACATCACTGTCTATTACCAGTATATCTTGAATATTAAAAGATAAGATAGAAATTAAGCAACACTATAGTATAGATTGAAAAGAGAATGAATATAGATCTGATTTAGTTGAATAGTGGCTTAATGATCCAAACATAAAATAAAAAAGCCTAGTCACAAACGGCTAATTTGACGTGTTTATAGTCCATTTGCAGCATGAATTGCGTAAATGAACAAAAGAATTATATTTGAAGTGAAATCATGATTTAAAGTCCATTTGTGGATTCAAGAACAACGAAGTAAATGGAGGAATGAGCATTTGATCAGTTGCTTTCTGCAATTTAGAATATCAAAAACATCATAAATACTATTGAATATACCAACAGGGCGGAATTTGTCATTGAATTAAAATGGTTTCGTGGAGATAGGTATCAAGTTTAGTTGTTTGTATTCGTCACAGACTGATGTCGGTTAGGCTTAACTATGAGACATGAAAGCCCTGGCTTCAAATCACTAGCTTAAGTGACAGTGTGAATTGGTAAGGAGTCCAGTTCTCCCTGGTTTTCACTGGTATCTATCCAACATCAATCTATAACGAATATAAACAACTAAACTTAATACCATTCTGCACAAACCACCCCAATTTATTTGGAGATTGTTGTTGGCACACATTATATTATTATTCTACCATTTAAATTTTTGCTAACAAAAATTTTAAACCAAATCCCTTCTTATAAGTATATTCAACCCTATTTATAAATTTATGATTTTCTAGGATCAAAGGACGGGATGAGCAGAACCATACAAAATAAAATGAATTTATTCTGAAAAATCACCAATTCTTAATCTTTTCAACATAATGTGCCAAATGAAGTAAGTAATCAATGACATATGTAAAATTAATTACCTTGTCACCTCCATTTGATTGCATGTTATCATTAACAAGTTCATTGGGAATCGATGGTCCACCAGTTAAAACATTTGTATTCGTCTGCATATTTTTTGATAACTTTAAAGATTGTTTTATATTTTGATTACTATCTGACAATGGTGTTGATATACATGATAAATCAGGTGTACTTTGAGCAAAATTACTAAGTTGATCAGATATATGCAATAATTTCATATTATTCTGACTTCTAACTGGTTGATTACATATATCGTCATTATTAATAATATTCGATGAATTGATTACTGACAAATTATTACTATTATTATTATTATTAATAGTAGGAGAAACATTTTTCTGATTCTGTGTGTTAATTTGCTCTATGTTCTCATTTGATGATAAATATTTTGATCGACTTATATAATCCGGTGATGAATGATGTAATAAAGTTAAATCACTAAGATATACACCTAAATATGGTATAACTCCATTTAAATAAGATGATTGATTTGGCTAAAAAAAAGTTGTGAGGATAAATGAAAAAAAGAATGTAACATTATCGTTTATTGTATAAACATAATTTCATAATCGGGTTAGAAAGTCTAAGACGTTGGAAATGGATAGGACATACATTACTCAAACCATCAGACTGCATCACGAGACAAGCATTAACATGGAATCCTGTTGGGAAACGGAAAAGAGGAAGGCCAAAGAACACGCTGCGTCGAGAATTGGAAGCAGACATTAAAAGGATGAACAGCAACTGGAAACAATTGGAAAGGATTGCTCAAGACAGAGTTAAATGGAGAATCCTGGTGAGCGGCCTATGCTCCTCAACGAGGAGTAACAGGCATAAGTAAGTAAGTTAGAAAGTCTAAACTTTGTATACAAAATAAATACGTTCAACTCATTATTTTTCATGTGATCAACTTCAAATCTTATTCACCTTAGGCATACAATTTAATCTGACTAGTGTATATATAACTTTATTTGATTTAATTTGCATAAATTAAATTCATTTAATCCAAATATTCTTTTCATTTTTCTTATTATTTTTGTCACTATTATTATTGATAATATGGTGTAAACAATGGTTGATCATGATATAAGGAAACAATAACCTTAACAGGAACTATTGCCGAAAAATCCAGGCACCAAAACAATTGTTCTATGTCTGGACGTCTGCAACGTGATCCCAAGCCCCCCCCCCCCACCAACCCCACCCTGAAGCCGGATAGAAGAGCACAAGATAAGTGAGCCAGCAATCAAGCAGTAAGACCGTATTTCACTCACTAATTTGTATACACAAAACCTGATCACGCAGCGGATCAATAAGAAGAGTAACTTTTACATAAAAGGAAGGACAAGAATGACTAACGGAACAGATACATAGTTAGATAAAAATGAATAATAATATGATAACAGTTCATGGGTGTAGTAGAAGGTTAGGGCGAGAGAGACACAACAATAATAGAAATAAAATAATTGAATTACATGTACTCAAAATAAATGAAATAGTCTTCTAGGGGACGATTTTGAAAGTTAATTATTCTTCTTGATTCGTACAATATAACAATTGATAACTATCGTATGAATATATAGTAAATTTAAATATCATCCACTACATATCACTAATTCTTACTTAAGTCGCATCACTCTACATATTACGTAATTTTTGAACCAAACAATTGGCTTAATTATAAGTCCCTCACAGAATTCCCGATTACCCACTCTGGTTATGCATGAACTAACTGAAGATGATTAAAAGCTTCATTCTTGGCCACCTAATGGTCACATGATAAAGGGCAGATATATAATGTGCTTTTCAAGTATTTCAACGTATACCATTTAATCTACTGCATGACTTGAGTATACGTCTGTTACACACAGCTAAAGCTATCTCCACTCACCTCAATAAACCGAACAGATGAATCCATAGGAAATATGTTCAACCACCCTCATTAATTTTATCACCATCGTAGTGGATAATAGGGTGAGATACAAATGTTATTATTCCGCTCTTGTTCTTCATAAGAGCTTTCTTTTCTAAGGTTAAAATTAAGTCACTTACCACGACAGAATGCTCAGTCTCTCCCCTGTTCTCGTCATCGGAATTTTCGAATTGTGAGATAACACCAGGTCTTCTTATATCTCCCTGATGAGAAACAACAAAAAGGTACGACAAATGTCAATTTAAACAAGACCAGAAATTAAAACATGCATCGTTAAATGTAGGCATAATACTGAAGTATATAAAATCCTTGTAAGAGTAGATAAGTAATAAGTACCATGCTTACTTAGCTTAGATAAGACATACTTCTCATGTGTGATAAATAGTTAGACATTTCACGCTAGTTGGCAATCATTAGTTGAAAAAATCTGCTATCCTAGTGTAACTGATACTACTCACAGTAGAGATTCAACCTAATGCCAACAAATGACATATCATCGAGTCGTAACTAGACATCTGCAATATTCAGTACTGATGAATGTTTTGATGTGAAGTCTTTAGTTTCGAATGAATTCCATCGAATAAGTTGGTTACATGGGTAATAGACTAACTAAATACTTTAATATCATTGTACACTTTATTGAACTTTCGAATAAATTGAAGAACTCATCAAGAAGTAGTATCATTTGATCTTGTTTTGCTGCAAAATTCACCTTAATAAGATGAATTGTAAATACTATTTCTATTTCGCTTTTTCGTTTGAATTAGGTGTTCGCCTTGGTGTAACTATATATATATATATATATATATATAAGTAGCACCTTGGCATGTTATTCCTTTACAACAATTAAAAAAAATATTTATTTGTTTATCCGTAGAGACCGCTGTAAGCAGGACTGTTACTGAGAGTGGACAGGAGTCAGAGAAGTAAGTAAACTTCCTAATATCATACTTAACCTTACTTGTATTGCTCCGCTGAAAATTCCTTTAAGAAATTCAATATACTTAAAAATAATGTATTTTACAATGGGATTAAGGCCAGAAGACAGATAAGTATCGAACATGAAATAAAAGAAGGAAGATACGATACAATATAAGGATGATGATCACAATATTCTAGAATCGAAAAGAATGAGAAAACAATAACTCATCAATTTGAAGAGTCACATGTATATAAGACAAATCTATTTAGAAATTGTTAGTATAATTACAATATAAACGTTAAATATTTACCAGTATGATCTTTATGTAGCTTGTGTCAAAATAATTTAATGGGGAATATAATGGAACTTAGATTCGATAATTATTTACGATAGTCATAAACTACTGAACATCTGACGAACAGAATTACACGGTTGAGTCACTCACCTAAATAAGTACATGTAAATATGGTTGATAAATTTTCAGTAATATGCACAAGAAAATCTAGCACCCATTACTAGTCAGTGACCAATTATAATAAACACCACTGTCCTACGAGAGTTTGATTTGGATAAAAATGGTTTATTAGTAATGTCTTTAACAGTGGTGCTAAGTGACTCAGTTTGAATACACATAGGGATGTATAAAGACCATGGAAATTGAAGATACTACAAAAGGAAAACTTCAAGAAAAGTTAGATTTAAGTTTTCTAGAGTAATAAACAACTATGTAAAATAATAACATAAGTTATATCCTAAAGATAATAATATTGTGTTCTTTAAAATAAACAATAAATGAAACATGAAACATTGTTTTCTTTTAACAATAGAGTACTATAACTTTGTACAACAATTACTTTTTTAAGTAACAAGAGAACTATAGCATCTTAATTTAAGAAAAAGGAAACGCAAACAACAGATAGGATAAAAGTACACTTGAAATTTTAGAAAATATAATCATCATAAAGAAAGAACACATTGAAATGAATAAACAATAGCTTCATATATCTATATATATTACTATATGGAATAAAGTGATTATTATCAAAATATTTATTTAGTAAAACAAAATAAAATGTAGTAATGAATGCTTGTTATATTATCAACAAATTAAGATAACCATTGTACACATGATTTTATAAAAGGTCATATATGATAATCTTACAATAATAGATTGTGTTGATTTAGAACCATTCATGAAGTACTAAGTTGTATAGTGTTATATGTAAACAAATTGTTAAAAATATGAGTCATATAACATGATCAAACTTTATTCCTTCTATAATTAGAATATATTTGGATCTTCCTGTTGATTTATTATAGATTAGAGTTGATCAATTTCTACTACCAAATGTTCCTTCTGAGCGGATTGCATCGATATAGTGATAGCTTACAAGTATTGTTTGAGTTGAATTGTGGCTAGCAAGCGGAATCCAAGAGGATAGTTTTGTCCTATTGAGACTCGTTATCTGGATATACCTGCGTCTCAGTGTTGATGTTCACACCGGGATTCGAACTCAGTTTGTTACGTACCAAACACCAACGAGTCCACCATTGAGCTACTAAGTCCAAAACAGTCGCACTTGTGCAAGGGGTATGTATATATAATTAGCATGTATTTGAATATTCCCGTTAACTTGTTATGGATTGGAGTTGACTAGTCTCTGTTGCCATACGTGCATCTTAAACGTGAAGCACAATCCAACTCAAACTTATTCCACCTAATTTCATTCAGGTAACTGAATAGTATTATTGGCTATCACATACAGATTGTAATTCAAAGCCGAGTGGATAGACTTGAACTTAGTAAATGAGTTACAATTGCCAATTAATCAATAACTTGTTCAGACTCCCAACTAACCTATTTTCGAAATGTTCATTTTGTCATTTAATGTTTATTTTAGTTACGTAAATATATTTATTAACAACATGTACCTACATGAATTTATATGATATCTACAGCCTATAGCGAATTTTAATATGGAGAAATCCGAGAGGAACCACCTTGATGGTTAGCATTTTATCTATCAATTGATGAAAGGAACTTGTTGTAGTACCACACATTGTGTTTAGAATTCTTTACGATGTTGAATAAAGTAACCGAATTGGTTAAGGACATACTATCAAAAATATAATAATCACTTAGAATTAAAGGAAAATTACATCATCGGTTAAATACCGTATCAAACTGTGTAAGAACGGAAGTGAATAAAATAGTAATTGCGTAATGTTGACTTTAAGGAATTAAAAATAGATACTGATGTTGTTCGTAAAGTGATAGACAAAATGATGCAAAAAAAGCATATAATCAAATTATTGAAACAGATTATGTACAACTAAAAATTAGGATGGAGCACAATTTGGGATTACGTAAGAGCAGAGTTGAAATTAAAAATAAAAATTTTAGAAAATCTTAAGAAACGTAGGAATAGTATGAAGTTATATAGAAGACAAAGACAAACTGAAGGTGCATGCAAAATTTCGGTCTATTTAAATGTATTACTGTGGCTTCTTTTGTGTGTAAGAAAAGCATTATGCAGCCTTAAGGCAGTTTGGATGGAATTCTGTAGATGACTCGAAATGCATATTTTGTATCAAGACGATTACCAGTATCAGCCAAGTGTCCTAGAATAGATCGTTTACCTTTTTCGTTTGTTCTTTTGTAGGCCATGCTAGGTGAGGCTCAGAAACACGGTAATGTAATTACCTAACTGTGTACCCAATATAACTAACTAAATGAGCACATTTGAACCGATAGATACACATGAAGGTAGGTGAATTGGGCAGTTTATCTTTAATTTGTGAACTCGCTATTGGTTGGTTAGAAAAGGAAAAACAATCGTGCTATATTAATTACTTTACTTATACGTCGTATTATTCATTTCAATAGCTATGTCACTATTGAAATGTAGTGTTAAGAACAAAGGCTGTTTCTGACTGCTGGTGACTTCACATTCGTCTTTATTACACACATATATTTACTGAGGACCTTTAACGGAAATCCATTTCTGCTTAATAGATTATGGATATTTCTAAGTTCTTTCCCTAGGGTGTCGTAAGAACAAATAATTTTAATTCTGTGAACCAAGCATTTTAATAAACTCCGCTGTGGAATGAAACTAAAAAGTTGCTTGTATTGGTTCAGTATAATCGTTTTGTGATAAGTATTTTTAATGTCCCATCGTTTCTTTGTGCCAAGACGTCTAGAAACAGGATGCCTTGGCAATTTTCTTCTTTCAACTGTAGAAATGACTGCTTAATGAATTTTATTAGAAGTTTCTAATGTGTCCTGTTCTTTGTCCTTGTTATTTAGGACCATAAAGGTATCATTCATGAAGCAACAATAAATCAATAGCTCATTTGTAACATTTTTCAAAAGACATGAGTTCTAATTACTCTAGGAAAAATCCTCTGTTACTAAACTCAGTGGCGGTTCCATAGAAATACCATCACACTGCCTATAGAAGACCCTATTGAGTGAAAAGTGCATGTTATTGTGCATCTACGGATTAGAAGAAGAAATAGGAATAACAACTTTCATTATTCGGCTTAGTAGTTCATCAAATATAAAATTGGCTGTTTCAGTCAGAGGTACGTACGAAAAGAGATGCTATATCAAGTGATAACAAGAATTTGTTGTTCACCTTGCGATATCTAATTTGCGCAATAGAATTTAAAGTATCTATAGTACTGTGCTTAACAAGTACTTTGTGGAGTGGCTATAGTAGTTCTACAAGCTATTGACTGTCGCGTGATAAAGCGAATTTATCATATCTAAGACGGAGTGTAGGGTCAAACCATTTTTATGTACTTTGGGTAATAGCAAAGTTTGGGTATCAGAGCCTGTAGGTTTAAGAACAGAATGTAGATCTCCAGAAATATAACCCGTTTGTTTTAATCAACCTCCATCTTCCTCGAAGAAAGAAAAAGTCGAAAAGAAAAACCCTCTCAATACTTATGCTGATATATGCCATTCATTAGATGACGAGTCTGTTCAATTGTAAACAAGAAATCTGTTCAGCAAAGAGAGTCCCTTAAAGAATAATTCATTTTGAAAACTGTGATATAAGCTACTTCCAAGTAATAAATATAAAAAAGCCATACTACCTAATTACGGAAAGGCAGCAATGGTTACATCGATTGTGCTAATATAGGGTACCTCATCACCACCGGCTATTCAATCAAGACACATTCGTCTCTCAAAGTATTCTGTGCAGCCAACAGAAACCCAGTGAATAGAGCATTCTCTCGTCTACAATGTATTGTTGAAGCCTTAGCCATACACACAAGAAAATCCAGGACTATGTATAAAAAGGTAACCTGTCCTACTTTATATCGTACCACAGATTACAACGGTAAATATTAATTTATTTAGCTAAATTATTATTTCGTCTTTATTCTACACAGCTTAGCTTAGAAATTCCTTATATATTATCCTTTTTCTATCTATCAATCGCTTTCTGTTATAATTAAATAATTAACTCTAGTTTTGCATCCTGATTTCAAATATGTTTCATTTTTAAATTTATCGTATTAGCTAACCGAATTTCAGTAGTATAGCTCAACATCCGTTTCCATGTTCGTCTAAACATATTAAATTGCCCAAATTACTATACCCTGACTAATACTATCTTTAACGATATGCCTTTTTTGTTGTGTCGCCTTCATTATATCTGGATAAAACATGAAAAACGATATACTTCTGTATCAAGTCTTCAGTTGTTTTTATACTAAAGTTGAAGTTTATAATATGGTTGAGAGTTATAAGCAAAACAAAATAAAAGCATCTAGAAAAAATAGTCTGGTTAGTAATAAATGATAGCTTCAAAGTTAACGAAGTTGCCTATCAAGACTCGAAGTCAGTAAATTAAATTTAGAACACAGCAAGGTGACAAATACAAGTATCGCTTTTCAATTTTTATGAAATGCAACAAGCTTAAAAAACAACTATTCAAAGAGAGTTCGAGTGCTATTAGAGGTATGAGGGCGGTTATCACTTCCCAGTTGCCCACACCGTGGAAGGGTCATTCTTAGGGAACGTGAAAAAGAAAGTGGATTAGGGGAGGTCTTGATAACCTGAGAGTGTGACCTCAGTACCCAGGGGACAACTCTATGAGGTCGGTCACCTATATTAATTGTTGCTCCGGTTGCCAGAAGGGGCATGGTGCGACATTATTTTTAAGTAGTAAGTTAATTAGTTTGCTTTCGAATAAATTAATAAAAAAGTAAATGGAAAAACAGTTTATTTAAAATTATATGTTAATGATGAGAAGTTTATTTTGTACAATTTCTATGTTTTACTTAACAGATTTATTTTAGTTGACTGAATATATCACAGATTGATATTAGCAGGGTACCGGTGAAAACCAGGGGGCACTGGACAGCTGTTTCGTTCTAGTGTGGAACACCGCAGCAGCGCGCACCTCCGATTCAGCACCAGGGGCTTCAGGTTGACGGTGAGCGCCCAACCCTCTGCACCACTGGGTCGGCATCCAATGGTAGAATTCCCACTTCCATAAATTTGTGATATATATATATATATATATATATATATATATATATATATATATATATATATATATATATATATATGTATCACGCGACATTCATCGATTGTGACTGGTGATAACTGTCTCGCTCCCGACAAGTTTAAACTTTATCAGTCACGAATTCTCACTAGAGCTTCAGGAACATCCTGAAGTTAGTCACTAGTGACAGCCCTAATGAGGAGTTCTACACTAGAACTAACCAACTGTCCAGTGTTCTCTGGTTTTCAATGGAACCCTGCTAACATCAATCTGTGATATATTCAATCAACCAAATTGCGAATATCCACGAAAATAACCATCTCAATGGAATTAATTTATTTTAAAAGATAAATTCATTATCCAATATATTAAGAATAAAATTAATAAAATAATAAAATAAAGTTAATAAAATTACTAAATGAAGTGTATAGATACCTAAGTATACCGAGACTCAAATATAACATAAATTTATAATTATAACGAATGTGTCTATGATATAACTATTTCCCATGAGAATTTATACGCTCAAAACCAACACTAATACTTCGTCTACTTATGCTCAAACTTACAATTCAATGAATGTCAACAGTGTAAATGGCATTTCATAGTTGGATGTATCTCATGAAGATATTAAAAGTAGGCCAAATTGATCTATTTCATTACAGCCTTATTCAAATGATGACTTAACTCATTTTCGAAGTGTAGAATAGTGTTCTTGACTTTGAGTTACACCAACTGTGTGAAGGATAGTGATACAACTTGAATGTCCAAAAAGAAATAGATAAAGCTAAATTTGAACCTGAGACTTACTGTTTGAAAGTTGGATGTCATAACCATTTAGTAGTGTTTCTACTACATTAAGTGAAGAACAAATTGACTAGTAATTAGCAAAGATTAATAATCTAAAACTTACACATATAGGATTTGGATTATTGAGCTTCATATACCAATACATTTTCTTTGCACACTGAACCGGAATATTAGAAAGAGAACAATATGAAATGATAAGTTTGTTTTGTGTTCTAAAAAGTAAAAATATCTTACGCTAATATGAATTATACTTATGTATAATGATTGTATGTTATTTAACAAAGTTCTCAGTTTTTCATGATATGATAAGTTTCAGTTGAGGAAAAAATAGTTAACATGGATAAAAATTCGAAGACGTGAATAATATATGAATACGGACTAGAAAAAGGAAACAGTTAGTTCAGACTATTATTGAATTATCAAGTACTGACTATTGTCTGTTTGTGATAACTACTAAATACTAAGAGAATATCAGTGAAAATTCACATTTTTAATGACTTCGATATAAGTCATTAGGGAAGTAAACATTATTATTGTTATTACTATCTGAAGTTACACAGGCTAACTGTACAGACATAAAACTGATGAACTCATATATAAGTAAAAATCATTACAGTTGTAAGCAAGATGTTTTAATTCTGTAAAGTCAAAAAGGTAGAAAACATATATTACTGACGGTAAAAAGATGTTTGTAATGTGCTTTCTTACAAAAGTCAATTCAGAAGACTGTGTAATGTCGATATTTTCTTATACTCATGATTATCAAAGATAAATGGCTAATGTTTTTCCATGAAAGTCTGCATATAGACATCTACCCTGTTAAGAAATAGAAAGAAGGATATTAATCGCTAAGGTAGATTTGCTAACGTAGATTGGAAACTTACCATAAGATTTATATCATTTTTTCAAATAAATAGATAAGAGAACTATATAATAGTACAAACGGTTAATTAACTTGTACATGATTATATAAATGTGTGTGAGACGTATCTACCTTATCGCCAAAATTTACAGATTGAAGTATAATGAATAGGTTTATGGTGACCTACAGCCCTGATTACAAGCTCCATCACCAATTTAAGTACCTAGTCATAGTAGTGAATTTTAAAACTCCACTTAATGTCCATTATATGGGGTTAGTAAAACTTGGACAAAATAAACATAATAGATTAATTTATTTCCTTACAATATCTACCTTTATTCACATAAGTGTCAGTCAGTCAGTCATGTATAACATAGAACCTGACATATATATTTACTGGTCCAAGATGCCACATCTCATTGGTACAGTCATACAAATACCAAAGTCATAGAAGTCGTAGTAATATTATTGGGAGTAAAGGAGGTTAAAAATAGAGAATATTATTCCTAAAGAGAAAAATCAATTTGTGGAAGAATACAAAGTAACACAGAATACACAGAAAGTGATTGCATCTACGTCAATGTTAGCCATTCTGAGCCATGTTAGTAAACGACACTAACCACTGGTTACAACAATCGTACGGACCTCAACTATGTGGTTTTTATCCGCCAACTAAGCTTAGATGATCCATTACCGACTTCAAGGATTCATGTCCTTGGTCTAGTCTCTCATAGCTATATTTCATCGTCGACCACACAGGCAAGAGGTAGTTGAGCGTAGGTACAACGTGTCACAATCGCCTCAGTCGATAAACGTCTACAACCTGATCGTCTGATCTGATAACTTTCCCTAGTACCGACTGTCTAACCTAAGCATGACTAACTCGACGGTTCAAACAAACGAAAGCTATGTTTTGAAGAAATCATTGATAAAATATCAGTAACAAATGAATATTGTCTACTTTTAAAAGTCGAGAGAAAACCAAACGAGCTTACGGAACCTTCGTTGAGATTTCGTCAGAAACCAACCTGTTAAGCTTGACCAGACCTCTAAAATAAGTAAAGTGATTGACGAGTTAGACTACCTCATCTCCATTCTTTAATTCAAGAGTTGGAGCAACACTTCTCGTATAGAGAAAGTAAAAAGTACGCCGAACGTGCTTGCACGTTTGCTTAGTGTTATCAAAAGACTTTATATTTTGTCTTTAACTAACAGGACTATGTCGTCCGCATATTCTAAGTCGACAAGTAGTCATTCTGGGAGAAAAACAGTTCCTGAAAATTCAGACGAGGAAAGCTTTGCTTCCAGTGGTAAATCCATGATGAAATCAGATAGAAATAGGGATAATCGACAGCCTTGACAGACTATTAATAAATTTTAAAGTTGACAGAAACCTATCTGATTCCCTATTTGGTCCCGTGGACTACTTTTAAAATAATAATATGAATAATTATAATAATAAAACCAACCTTATTTAATCTCATTCTCAACTGCTCTTGATTATTATCAAAGCTCATTATAGCAGCCAAATGTTTGAACTTCATAAAGTGCTCATGATAGTGGCTAAATTTATTATAGAGTAAAGTGGAGAAAATAAATGAGTAAATACTGTATAAGTACTAGTAGACGAATAAAGAAATATATCAAAGGATTTCTAAAAATGAGCTTGTTGATCATTTACAGATTCTTGTACTTGGAATCAGTTTACATTTTATATGTGAGGCCTAATGATACAATCATCCACCTGCTCAAACTGAAGCAAATATATTAGGTTTCAATCTTGCAACTTATCAGTCAAAAAGAGAATGCTTTAACCCTCGTGGAACAACTTCAATACAATATTTATCTGTGACAAAAATTATTTGTAGGGTGATTTCCAGGTCACCAACTTGGTTTACGCTGTACAATCAATAACGTTAACAAAAAACACTAGAAAAAATACCTTCATTTAAATCCATGCATTCATCAAATGTTAGTTCTAACTGCATGATAAAGTATAAGAGCTCTAGAGATGCATGACTTAAAAAAATCGGAGTCTGTGGATATTAACTACTGACTAGATTACATACATGATTCTTAAGCTAAGAATAAGACCATGTAAGTGATTGTGAGGGTTAGGGAAAATGCTAGGCTAGCAGAAGTGAAGGCGAACAGAAATTGTATCGCTTTCAAATGTTTGGAAGCCGAGAACTTCCAACAGTGAGCACTTCCACTTCTCTTTTTAGTAACTAATATTCTTAATGCTAATTTACATAATTTATTAAAAAAAACAAGATGAAATATGCAAGTGAAAGATAGTAAGAGTTAGATTTAACAATTACTTTAATAGGTAGTGTTTCCAGTGAGAGCAAAATGTTACAGAATTTTATGAATTCTTATAGCCCATTCATGGGAAATATTAACAACGTCGACTAAGAATCCCATGACAGGGGGGGAGTATTTAAACACTAGTTTGATGTGATGAATTTTCTTGTTGATCTTATAGTTAATATAATAAAGAAATTAGGTATGAAAAGAAAGAAATTCTCAATTTACAAATTCACGTGACTTACTATTCTAAGACATTCCAACTATGCCATAATCGAAGTACTGGAGTGGATTGTAAAGCCATAATTATGGCTTTAAGTGCTGAATAATTTCTTGTTTGTCCTAATCGCTTACAAAAGTAAAAACAAGTAGACGACATATTTTGAGAAAATAAAGTTTTAGTTACTAACAGTAAAAAAAACCATTCTGAGCCAAGTCATTCAAAATTTCCAACAAGTGATCACGATAATCGCGTGGATCTCAACAAAGTAGTCTACTTTAACTAATATGACTTGAACTACCAGTCAATGACTTTGTAGACTGACTAAAATCGATAAAGAATATCTCGTGTCAAAAAGTAACGCTGTTGGAGATAACCCGTCAACACATCACTTAGCTAGCTAACTAACAACTGTATTACTTATATTATGCGTTTAAACATCAGAACAAACAATAGAAACGAGCCGGTTAACCTAATAAGTCAAAACTAAAATAATCATATAATTAAGTCAAAAGACACATTACAACACACTTACATAAGCAATATTAATCCACGTAATAATGCATCCAGTTTTTAATTTTCCAACATCAGAGGAATTATGATTAGGCGAGTGGCTGGAACTTTTAGACCATATTGTTATTATCTGTGGACTAACTCTTGTCATTGGACTATTATAATTACCCCGTTTGTTATATCGTCTTGAATAGATCGGTGTAGGTTCCACTAATATCGGATAATCGCGATCTGAGTTAAACAGTGAACTTTGGACAAGATTATATAATTTATTATACTGGTCAATTACAGCTTGTACAGAAGCAACAGGTTTACCTCTAGCATAAATCAGGCAATCATTTAATTCAATGTTAAGAAATAATCTCTAGAAGACAAAAGAAATTAATAAAGTATTGGATGGTTTTAATGAAAAGCATTAAATATAGATCGTAAATAAAACAGAAATTAAAGTTTGATATTCAAGGCTGAACTAATCAGACAGCAGGGACAAACACATTAAGTTTGGAATTATAAACACCGGAGAATACAAAGCTATATATATATATATATATATATATATATATATATATATATATATATATATATATATATATATATATATATATATATATATATAATATATATGTTGAGCAAGTAATAATTATGGCGACTAGATAACTTATTTAATAACGTGTGTGTAATGACTTCTAGTCTAAGAGGAGGCATCAATGCTGGAACTCAAGCACACTGAATTCACTTGGCTTGAATCTAAAGTAAAAACTTTATGGATTCCAGTGTTGGCTACTACTCAACAAAAGACAAGCCAAGATAAAAAACAGTCGCTTCATTTAGCCCATTAAAACAAGAAAAGTTAATCATCAATATGGTTTGACCAATGTTTGTTTTAGTTATTTATAATAAACATTAAGCCCGGCAAAAATGTGCTTTAACACAAAATAATTTGTTATTAATATTTAGCATGAAATGTAAATGAGTTATTAAAATTTCAATGAAATTTTCTACCTGATCAACTACAGTTAATTGTTCAGCTACTGTATTTACATTTAAATTCCATAAATTAATTAGAGGATTAACAGAAGGTGTAACCAAAATGATTTCATTCGAAGACCTTGTCGATTTATGAACTGAAGAGTTGTGAGGTGATTGATAAGGACTTACTGAAAAAAAGCAATATTAAAAATTGAGTTGGCAGATAGAAAGATTGTATATATAGTTATATATGTAAATAAATGAGTAATGGCGTAATCGTCTAAAAGTTAAGTGCTCATCACAAAACTCTAATGTCCTGGAGTTGACTATTGACGAGTCCATTACTGTAGAGTAATTCCGCGTTTTCGAAGGTCGTTTGACTACAGTCAATCCAGCATGGATAATTCAAAACTGGAAAACCACAACACTCAGTTATTTGGAACAAAGAATTTTAACCACTCATTTACAATTAAGAACTTAAACTATTTCACAACAGTAATCGAATTAATTATTAACACATGTTATCCAGTTACATCAATTTCTATATCTAAATAGAGTTATATAGAATTTACGTATACCTCGATTTACAGTAATTATGCGCGGTGACATTGATTCTTTCTTCAGATTTAAGTCAATCTGATATTTACGGGCAATAATTTTCAAACAATTCACAGCTTGTCTGCATAAATACTCCATATCTGTAGCAAGTCTGTTCCAAACATCTGAATCAATGTTGGACAAAACAATTCGTGTTACATTCGGGTTTTTAGCAGTCACATTATTTCCACAGAATTTCATAATCTCTTCCAAGACATAAGTATGGCTATTTTGATTGCAGAATGGTTGAAAAACATCAAACCAGCTGGCAAGAGCTCGTATTAGCCATTTGAGACGCATAATTCGTTGTGGAGAGTCGAAGTCTTTTATATGAGGTTGTTGCAACCAAGCACCAATAAAATACTGTAAAGATCTGTAAACAAAAAGTAATAGAAAAAGTGGAATATAAACCGCTTAAACTACACCAAGATAAAAAACCAGACAAAGAGATTCCAACTATGAGTTAAATTCATGCATAAACCTCCATCTACGAGAAAGAATATAAAGACTTAAGACCAGAAGAAAACCACTGACCACATGCAGAGTACAATTACAAGTAAAGTAGTAAAGATACAGTTGTTGTTCTGTACTGGGACATAGAATTGTGGAAAAGGTTATTGCAAATTTAGCCAAAGACAACGAAACCAGTTTGTAAACAGCAAATAAGCGACTGTTTTATCATACATTCAGTTCACGTTTACGAGTACATCACATAATATAAAACTTGTGGGGATGAATATAATAACTAGTACCCTCTCCCGACATGTGAAGAATGTAAATAAAATAACCATGGGGGAAACACTTAGATAAAGCCATAAAACAAGAACGTAACCGTTGAGAAAAATTTATAGCCGATTAAAGAAAACGAAGAGGTACCTTGTTTCTCTTATTTCAAAAGTAAAATATGAGTGGCCATGTATTACAGTTAAAAAGTAATATTTGTATAAGCAACAGCAATATATGAGGTAGAAGTAACGTCATACCTGTCGGATATTTAAAAAATCATGGTACTATAAACAGCATTACGAAAAACTACTTGAGGTACAAAGTAGATGCTCAGAAAGTGCAATTACTTCGTTAAGACTGCGATGGCAAGAAACATCTAAAGAGGAACTGATGTTTGAAAACTTAGCAACCCTTATTCTGAGATCAAGAGCACCATCTACTCTTAATAATCTGTTATAAATGAAGAAATAGATACAATCGGAGAGATCTAGAGGATACTCCCTTGTGAATCAACATATACACTGTTTTTATATCGTCCTAGTTATAAGCTTTGATTCAACTCATTACCTGTAATCATATTAGTTTTTGTATATGAATTAGTGTTTATTAATTTAATTAATGTATTATTCTAATGTTCTCGTTTCATACATAGTGTGAGTTATTATTTATGGAGCATTGTGTATATATCATTACCAAAGTTAACTTTGATAATTTGAAATAAATTGAGCATTGGATAGATTGTTTATAAAATGAGTGATATATATTTGTAAGATTCTAATGAGTAGAAATTAAAATTTCTGACATTTTGCGGCTTAGTGCAAGCCGCTTCTTTAGAGAAGTCAATAGCCGATTTTAATTCATTTTGGCCATACTTGATTCATAGATATCAATTTGTTTGTTTGATATTTGGTAAAAAACTGACGAGCGTCAAGACTTATTAGAGTCTGTTAACTCAACATTTCGATATGAAGTAAAGAGTTAGCAGTTTAGTTACTTTACTTTAAAGTATTAACTTCGTATTGGGTCATATACATTTGCTTGTAGGTGATCGTTAATATTATATTCGTAGGCCGTTTGGCATCTTTTGCTTACCATATAGTCAGTAAAAGTAACCAATGCTGATGAGCCTTTAGAACAATGGATAAATACAAATTTGCAGATCGCTGTTCAATGCAATGAGTCAGAAACTTTGGAAATAAGTCAAAACAGTATGCCAGTACGTGCTCGCATGAAGACCGGATATAAATTTTAAAAGATCCTCTGCAAGAAGACTTAATATAAGCTAAAAATGTATACCGTTGTTACAAATGATTAATTATAGTAATATTGATAAAGATTATTCAAATTCACCAAATAGTCGGAAATAGTGGCGATAATATTATACATAATGAAGTTCATAGACTTATATTTAAAATTAAAGACAATGAGAGACAGTGTATAGATAGATAGCAAACAAACTTACGAAATAACGCCAACTTTCCAAGAGATAGGCAGGTCGTTTGATTGACACAAATTCCAAAATCTGTACGGATTATCATACAAGTCATAAAAGGTCATACTTGCTTTTTATTTACAACTTCTAACACTAATTCTATATCAGCGAATAGACGATAAGTATATAAAAAAGTGTTGACAGACACAGTATCAATAACCGTCCCTTCATTCACTACGAAGAAGTCAAGTAACTCCACAAGGGAACCAACTCTTCGTAAATTTCGTTGACGTCGACTATATGAAACGGGCTCATCCATCTGAACCTAACGAGAAAGCTACCAGGACTAGCAAATTACTCACTTTATCAACGGAAAATGCCATTTTGTTATTCTACTTCAAAACCACAGTATCCGACAAAACGATGAAATATCAGAATAATGTACTACTGGCAGGAGGACATCCCAAAGCTTCACAAAGTTCTGGAAGAAAGCATCAACATTTCTTGATTAGCCCAAATTTACCAAAGCCTTGACAAAATAACACATAATGTAGTGCAAAAACATTGTAATACAGTGACTAACAACCTTGAGGCCGTAAATTGTGATGTAACATTTTGTTCAATTAGAAATCGCTATATATGAACAGTTATGCATGATATAAGAGAACTTTATTTTTAAAAATCTTTGAAAACCAAATCTTAAGGCATACAATTTGAAAATTAAGACAAGTGGATTTAATTTAAATCTACGTGGTAGCTTCATGCTGACTTGAAAGCAGTGCCTGATAATTTAAATGTTTTGCTGCTTCGTATATACAAGAGCAAATATTTAGATGACAAACTGGCTATTATTGGTTATAAATAAGTAAGAAAACCAGTTTGTTATTTTTTTAAGGGTAATAGTAAGTGTATGATCATAAAAAAGTGGAATATTGGTAACAATATAAACATTAACATACTACCCTAACATCCTGTTTAGTTAATAAAATCTCGTTGAGCTGGTGGCAGCATGACCGACTAGGCAATTAAAATGGAGGAGTAGCTTAAAGCAGTAGTAAAAATCACGAATGCATATGAGATGAACTAGAACCTGTAAATGTGTAGTGGCCGTAGTTACTCCATAACACAATGACCTTTGTACTGCATATTACTTTGTTGATATGTGTGCTAAGTGTTAGATTGTACAGTGTTACTGAGCTTCAACACGTAGTATGATTTGTGAAGTCGAATTCTTTTGAGCTCAAATATATGTCTGTTGCATCTTAGCTCTTAACTTCTTGATCATACGCGTACGCTGTGATTGTCGTGTGTACATGAGTCATTATGACTGACGTTAGTGGAATTACTGATAGTAGATGTATAGTTATTGATCCTAACGCGGTTGCAAATCTAGTGGCGCAACCAGAAACCAACAAACATAACTGTATATGTAAATATACTTAATGAAGCCAGACACCAAGCATAATACAGACCATTGATAAGCTTATTAGATTTTTCCATACACAAAGCACAGAAATACAGGAACCTATGAAATTAGAACAATCAGTTAGTTTTTGCAGTAGTATACCAAAAAATTAGAGTTAACCAAAGTTCTAGCTAGAATACATCAGCATCCACTATTTAAAGCCACCTGATAAAAATCTCTGGCCAAAAGATGCTATGTGGCTAGTAAGGTGCACTATAAATGTAATACTCGCATGTAATGGCAGTAATATGCTACTTGTAACTGATCGAACTTCATGAACAGAATTCTGTCGCATGAATTCCTGCTTAATTTAACCAAAAGCAAACCGCTAAAATAATTAAAAAGATGCGAAAGGTAAGAACAGATTTATAAGTATGATATTTAGAAGCGTGATTTGGTTCCGCAGTAAGTCCGAAATTTAAACGAACCATGAAATTTACATCGGTTCCATCAAGAACTAAAGGCACACTCCTAGTAGGATTGTTTAAAAATACTCGTACAAAAACCAAGTCTGCAACTCCACAGTAAATCTGATGGATATATTATATTATTTGTCAGTGAATAAACTGTAAATAGTTATTTCAGAGAAACTAATGTTAACAACAAGCATGCTAAAAAATTGCTAATTACAAACCTAAAGCACAGCAATCCAAAAGGTAAAAGAACGCAAAACTACCAAGAGTCTCAATTCGAACTAAATGACATCGAAGACACTATCAGCGATAATGCAATACGCAAACTTGTGACGTAACGCGAATACCAAAGTGGACATCAAACTATAAGGTAACCTAATATAACAATGCGAAACTCAAAATATCGTGCGTTCTACATGTTATGAATATCCGCAAATTAAATTAGGTCGGTTAATCCTATTTTTGTTTAGCTGGATTATTGACGCGCGTCTTATGGTTGATCATCGGGATTGCGAATGTATTTGCCAAATGAGAACTGAGTGGAGTCTAATTGCGCATAAAATTCAAAGTGACGGCCCTAATTTGCACCCAAAAATTAAGAGTTTGTTCAGCATTTTTAAAATTATTGTTATTAGCTAGGGATTTTGTTATTTCTCACACTTTTTCATGATTCTATGTCAGTAGTTGGGTTTAATTTTAGATAGAAGGTTATATTCTGTGTCTTTAATGGCACTGGTCTATAAACCACACTTATATCCTAGTTTGGTAAATTTGGACACCACTTTGTATGTGTTATTATGTGTTCATATTGTAATTTGTTCCCACTGCTCTGTAACCTGGAAATGTTTTGACGATTGTTATTTGGTTGCAAGTGAACTTCTGTCAAGGACCAAATACAGTATGACTGTTAACGAGTATTGCTCACCCTGATGTGTATTCGCAGAAACTTAACAATACTAACCAATTACAGCATTGGTAATATTACTTCATATGGTGGTGTTCGTCAAGGTTGTCCGCTTTCCCCATTTTTATTTAATTTTATCATTGATATACTCTTAGAGTTGATATTTTCATCGTCTGACTTCGGCGGGTTTGACCTCCTTCCAGGTGATAAACTAGCTGACCTAGAATATGCAGATAATATAGTTCTCTTAGGCGAAGATGCTGATAAAATGCAGAATTTGTTGACTACCTTAAACAAGAATGTAAGGATGTTTGGGATGCGATTCTCTCCACCCATATGCAAAATGTTACTTCAGGATTGGCTTGATTCGACACCGAAGTTAGTGATAGGAAGTGAGGCAGTTGAATGTGTTGACCGCTTCACTTATCTCGGCAGCCTCATCAGTCCTGACGGTCTGGTGTCTGCTGAAGTCTCTGCGCGTATACATAAGGCCTGATTAGCTTTTGGGAATTTGCGTCATCTGTGGCGTAGGCGAGACATCCGACTACTGGCCAGAGGACGCGTTTACTGCGCAGTAGTTCGGTCTGTCTTACTTTATGGATGCGAAACATGGCCATTAAGGATAGAGGATATTCGTAGGCTCCTGGTATTCGATCATAGATGTCTTCGAAGCATTGCTCGTGTTTGCTGGGACCAACGAGTAAGCAATACGTGGGTTAGGAATAGAGTACTAGGTAGATACGGTAAGTCTATTGATGAAGTAGTAAATCTTTATCAGCTAAGGTGGTTAGGACATATGTTACGTATGCCTGACCACCGACCACCTCGACGAGCAATGCTGTCTGGTGTAGGAGTAGGCTGGAAGAAAGCTAGGGGCGGCCAAACCAAAACACGGCACCAGTCCATGAAGTCATTGACAATTGGGCTGAGCCATGTTAATAGGTGCAGACTACCTGGTTGGGGTCCGCGTGACGCTCGTAATAAATGGCTAGAGACCTTGGGTGATATGGCTCAAAATCGTTGGCAATGGCGCAGGTGCATCCACTCCTTGTCTTCCTCCAAATTCTAAGCCTCTGAACTTATCATAATTTTCTCTTTACTGAATCATATTTTCTTAAATGTTCTCGGTCTTTATTCCCTTCCATGAATACTAACTCTGCTACTACCTTCTCCACTCTGGGATTTGATTCGACAATTTAATTTTTTATCTGCTAATTGAGGCATGGCAACTTGAACTGACGTACACATGTACCTAGTTCTACGTTGTAACTGTCTGTCTGTCTATTGAAACTGCTCCTTTTCCCTTCATTATGTCTTCAACTGCATACTGCCATTTCACTAACGTATAAGCTCATAAGTGCACATGGTCGTCAGATGCGTCGGTTTTAAAACTGGGAAGTAGTATTTTGCACTTTTTATCCAAGGATCTAGTTTGCGACCTTCTAAGACGCTTTTACTCTGTCCTTTTGTCAATTAGTTTCACCTGTGTTTCTATGAAGTGCATTAACTTTAGTAGGTGTGTATGCGTATGACATACCACTTTATTCGACTATGTTTATACGTAATTGGTAGTCGTTGCCCTTCATATTCAGACCTTTAAGGAGTCTCCAAATGAACTGTTACATTTCAGTTGTCTTCTGCAATCCATTCCTTTTACTTGGCCTTCAACCACATTACTGTTGATGGGTATTGATGCTACTCAGTTACTCAGTTCAAGACAAACTGAGTGGGTTCAATCTGCCATCTAGAACTCATTTTGTTTTTACAGTTACAATACATTTGGCATGCACACTATGACTCATTTACGTTTGTCAATAAAATAATACCAAGTCGTACATTATATTCCAATTGGCAAGTTCATTTACACCGATTGTCTTGCCCTTTAATGACCCCTAGATTTTTTCCTACATTAACTCAATTGTAAAAATTTACTGCTGAAATTACTCCGTTTTTGCAAATAGTTTTGGGGTTAATTTTTCTAGTACTTAGTGTCTGTACTAAATTCGTGCTTAAGGAAAGCACCTGCTTGGTTTTTTGGACTTCAGTTTGGCAATTAATACTGGTTCATGGTAATCATATTCTGCTACACGTGCTTTATGAATCAAAACCCCATGCTACCTACCTGCCACTACAGTTCTCAGAGCTTATACATTTCCTAGTAGCTGTTAATTACTGTTTTGTTTGACGAATTGTCATGACATCTAGTCTATAGTTATCCTCAGCCTTATTTGATTAATTGGCCAGTGGGGCATTATTCCGTAAGCAGGTGTGCCTCAATTCTCATTCGTTCTCATCTTGAAAATGTGTGCATTATGTATGCACTTATTAACAGTTATACGTAGTTAACAGAAAGGGAATAACAGTTTGTGTGATTTAAACAAACGGTACATTCAGACGCCTATAAAAACGATAGTAAAATGGTTAGTAACTCTCAACTGGTCATTAACAATATTTTCGAAAATAATATACTACAACCCTTTATTAATCCAAGTGACTCAGATGCATATTCTCGTTTGCATTAATCTTTGTCTTAAGCCATCCCGTATTTTAAAGTATATATGTAGGTTGTGGACATCTAGAATGGTAAATTTTTATTCGAATTCTTTAATGACATATATTTAAAGACTTTTATTTCTATCCTATAGCTTCAATAATTTGTCGTTACATTTGTTATCTCTTCGTCAATACCCTCGTTTCTTACTTTCCTAGTGTTATCGATTAACTTGTACTTACTAGTGCCATGAAGCATGTTAACCAGAATGATATACTGTTGGCATCATGTGATAGTCTCCTATCATAAACATTTCCTACCACTTGTTAATTGATCTTCATTTGTTTCAGCATTTTTAAACCATGTTTCACATGCGATTTTCTGTTTTAAATGGAGAGTTATTTATGCGTTTGCTATCAGTTATTTAATTAGGGATTATCTGTTCTGTAGGACCAGAGAATAGGGACGAACCAGTGAGATGGCGGTTGTTCATCTCAAGATCATTGAGCGCAGTTTAGTTGAGAATGTTGACGATTTATCTCATGCTCTCTAATTTAGAGGAGGAAGTTATCGTTAGCTATTTGCAGGAGAAAGGTTTTTAGAAAGCGGAAATATAATCAGGTACGCAGCCTGCAAACAGTGTGGGTGGGTCGTTTTTATATTAAAACCTGTATTTGGTATTAGGGGTCGACATCTAGGAAAAGGACACTTTAAAGACGTTTCTGACCGAAAAAAGTCTACCGTAATTCCGATTATTAGGAAGTATGTCAGACAAGGAACAACAATCTACATAGATTATCTAAAGTCATACAAGTGCCTATCACGGCTTGGGTACAATCATATATCGACGCTTACAGCCAACGTTGTAGATCCCTCAACAGGAACATAGAAGCCATATGGTCTAGATTGAAAAATTATCTTCGCAAATATGAAGGAATTCGTGGAAAAATACTCTATATCCATATAAGCGAGTATTTATGTGGAAGTTACTTTGATTTTAAATGTTTACAACCCTCAGATAATCTTGAAATGTCTATTAATCATGTGAAATTACTGTACACATTTGAGTAATACTTTGTTTTGAAAGACTTTTCTAATGATAACATCATCTCACCTTAAGCCGCTTCCTTATTAGTCAATTTTCTCCTAGTCAATATCAAGGTCGTCCCTGTTCTATAGTCCTGCCGTCCGTTCTATTATTTTTTTGGTTCACTACATGAACAAAATCAGTTAGTATTTACATTAGTATTTTGACATCTAAATGAAGTATATCGTGTGGCACAAAAATCGTGGTACGTTAAGCAAGTGGCGAACTTGTACTATCGGAAATTTGTTATGGTTTGTATTAGGGCTGTGGAAGTGTAAATCACCCATTTTGAAGCCTATGTCCACGATTCGGATTTTCGATTAAAATGTTCGTCTCTTAACTGTCTAAGCGATACCCGGTGACGTAATCACATGCAATCGTTGACCGGATTAGGTTAAGATTCTTTTTCTTTATGATACCGCATCATTGATTTAGAATCAGTCCAAATCTACCACTTTCGGTTACTCCCTTAGGCAATTTATTTAAGCATAACTTCTGTGCATACAACTAACAATGTAACCCACTTACCGAGCCCATATTAATCAACTCATCCTCACTAAATCCATTTGTTCACTATCCACTAATTTATTTACTTTTGTAATTTATAATTTAAAGTTCCAAATCACAAACCTAGTATAGTAATCTATTGCCGAGTGTCTTGTAGGTTTTTATATTGCACTTTGGTGACGTCTGACACCCTTATAAAATTTGTTTCTATAAGCTCTTAGTAGTTAACACTTGTAAAGCGATTTACTTATTTTGTTTCTTTATTTTACTAAACGACAGGGGGTATTTAGGATATATTAACAATGAGTGTTCCAGGTCAAGGAAGGAAACTTAGTTGTTCAACTCTGAGGAGAAATATTCAATTATTAGAGGGTGCATCAGGCTGCTTTACATGTTCATTATGTGCACAAACCACAGGACTACGTAATAGTCGTTTCGATAACTCGTCACATCTGTTATACAAATCTGACTCAAGTACTTGCGATCCTGATGCTTTCGATGCTCATTTAATAAAGTATCACGCTAATAATGTGTGTCATTTATGTCTTTATTGTAACTCCATAGTTCATCAAAAATGCTTAACAATTCACATTTCCCAGCATTTGCTGACTTGTTCATCCTCAAAGTCGCCGAAAGTCTTTGTTTGTCCATCTAGGCCTCAGTGTCCTTATGAATACAGCACTGATCATTTTCAGCATTTGCAGATTCACTGGTATAGTCAACATAGCAGCTCATTTGAGACTTCAGCTAACTTACAGTGCAGTCAATGTATGAATATATTTTCTACATTATTAGAATGGGGAGAACATATTAAATTAAATTTATCTTCCCTTGTACATTGTACTTTCCCCGGTTGTTTTATAAAATCACCATCTAGAGCACTGATCTTAGATCATTTCAAACGAAAACATGCTAGTTTTCTTGAGACTAAAGGAGAGACTTTTTCTCATATATATCGCGAAACTTCGGAGGTAAGATTTGTTTTTATTTCTATGTTTTATATTTCATAATAACGTTTTAAATCGTGTAGTAGTAATACAACCGTTATCTATATGCCTTCGTCCATAATATTCATTTTATTCTTGAAGATATGATAAAATTTAGATGCTATAACTAAAGTTAGGTGGTGCAGAGTTGAAACTTTAATTCCACTGATTGAAAGTCAAATGTTCAAACCACTTACCACCCAAACAAATCCGTAGACGAGGTTAGACAAATCTTCATATTGTGTGCTATGACTTCTTTTATGTGTCAGTCATTAAAAAGCGTATCACCCGTCGCGTATGTGCCTTATTCTGAGTTGCCACACGTCCTGCTGTATAGTTTACTCGTCCTTTCGTCGGATGACGGACACCACGCCCGCTTCACAAATGATACAAGTTGGCAAGTGTGGAGCAAGCAATGTGAATCCTTGCCGAGATTTTGTCACTCCAAATCACCAGATATGTTGTGACTTCCAATATAAATGAGGCAGTTAACGCACTCAATCATTTCACCATTCTAGATGAATATGCAGATAAGTTGTGAAATGACATTTTGCATTTGATAGGACATTTCAAACAAAGTGGGGTCATGTCTTAATGTACACCATTAGCTTGGAATCCACGATTTTTCAATCCCGTAGTTGAACTTTCATAAACTTAGTAGACGCCCGCTTTGATTCTCTCAGTTTTGCAAACAATACCCCGGCTTCCAAAATTCCCGGGTAAGGCCGAGGGTTTGGAGAGTCCACTTTACTTCTCGAAATGCTCTCATATAGCCATGCGTAGAGCCCCTATTTGGGAGAGTCATACCGATTGCTCCCTCACGACGGGGAGGTTGTTCACTAAAGCGAAAAGACAAAAGTGTCTAGTGCTTAAACCTGGTTGGTGGACATGGAGAGTCCACTTAGGAGAATTAGTAAACCTCAATTTCAAATCAATGGTACAGATTGCTCCACGGTCCTAAAGGGATGGAAGGAGTATGAACCAACTTTGGTTTTACGGCTACTATACGACTGCATCTTCTGACGATATTCTACTACCTTATGAATTAATCTTAAGGTCGAAGGCTCGCGGAGTAGCTACCTAAGAAAACCATTTGCTTCGGTTTGGGCGTTTGGCTTTATATAGCTTTTTGTAAACTGCATACTATTAATGACCAGCACCGATCTTAGGCGCACCCACCGCCGTTGCGCTGCATATTGTCTTCCGTCTACAACCGAAGCATGGTCACAGGTTGATCATACTGCAATCAGTTAACGTTGGTATTGTTATACTGAAGACTGTTGTCCCTGTTGGAATATCTGGACTCTGATCATGGTTTGGTTTGTGCCACGCTTGTTTTGCGTTTCATTGATTAACAAACGTATTGGTCTAAACTGATTGATAATAGTAAATTTGCTTTAGGATCCGTTGTAATCAAACATCAATGCAAGTTAGGTTCTAGGCTAAATGTTAGTTCATCGAAAAGAGTAGATGAGCACTGACTGCATTTGCATGACGCCATGATTTGTGAAACGTCCCTCGTATAAGCGTTATGTCTCTGTAAGTTCCTTACAACTCACTAAGGCACGTCTGTCTTCGATGACTCATGAGTTTGATAATAAACGTAGATTTTTATGTCAGGAAATTGTGATAAGCTTGCTTGAGGATCTAGAAACCTGATAGTCTTAGCTTCCCAGAGGACTTTAAGCAGCAACTGCATCTGGTGATTGCTAAAAGCCCTTTCAACTCGTCAGAACCACTGGCAGCAAGAAATCTAATATCAGTGAAACAAACTATGAAACTGACGGCGTTCCAATCGCTAACGTCCAGAATCGTTTTAGACTATGGGCTGTTTTTTGGGGGGTCATTTCAATTAGTCTGTTATCTCAACAACTTCAGTCACATTGTTCTGTCCTCCATGGCCGGTGTCAGCTGATCCAAGTAAGGAAGTCTTCAAGGAATTACAATTTTCGGGTCGTAATAAGTCATCAACCCCAAATGACTTACCCCCCTCCAGCTCTTTTTAAAGATAGTGACGAACTCATGATCAGGAAACTGACAAAATTACTTGGAACAGTTTAAGAAACTGAGAGTGCTTCATTATCTTGGAACGACGCGATCGTCATCCACATCCTTAGAAACGGTTCACGTAACCAATGCAACAACTATTAGGAGATGTGTATGCTGTCGATCGCTTCAAAACTATTGGCTTCGCAGGCTGTGCAGAACGCGTGGAAGACTGATTCGTCAGGGGAAATCTGGTTATCCACTAGATCGTGGATGTATTGGTCATCTTTTCACCCTCCATCAAGTGTTGGAGCACAGCCACACGTATTACCGTCATTGCATTGCCTTAGATCCTGTCGCCTCCGATTCACTAAACAAGACTGCGCTCTGGAATTGTCCGTTGTATATGCGTGTGTCTAAGGAGTTTAATTACATCATTAAAGGTTATGTACATAAACACCTCAAGTAGTGTGAGGGTATACCACCACCTTTCTCCTCTGTCACAATCCAACAATCGGGTTTTAAAGTGTTGTTCAATCCTACCATTCCTCTTCAACCTTACCATCGGCAACATTATAGAAACAGTTCTGAAGAAAATGCATGTTGGCGGTGTCCAGTTGTTAACTGACGAAAAACTTTTTGATCTTCAGTTTGCAGATTATATTGTCTTGCTGTGAAATAGCACAAGCAATCTAAGTCACAGCTAATCAGTTGACAATTAGTATCCGTAAATATGGCATGCACTTTGCACCTTCCAAGTCCAAAGTACTTCAACAAAACTGGCATATGTGTATTTGCATTCACTTTTTGTGGTGAGCACTTGGAAGTAGTCGAAAGTCCGTATTATCTAAGTTGTTGCATGAGTGCTAGTGGTGTATCATATGTGATCAATCTACGCATAATGAAAGCCAGATCGGCTTATACTGAACTTTGCCTTGTTTCGTGCGATGTCGTGATGGGATTTTGGCTATAAAAGTTCAGGTTTATAGTGCTTCGGTGAGGGGGGATTTAGATCTCTACCTAGTCCTTCCGAGCTGACGATGTTCGCTGTCTTTATGTTCTGTCATCGTTGTCTCTTAAAAATTGCTGACATCCGATGGCTACATAATTATAATATTACTGAGTTTCCAGGTCCATTGGTGACAACCCACTTGGTGTCACCATCTTTAAATATCGGCTTTGGTGGCCTGGTCATGTTTTAAAAATATCATCCCAGCGGTTTCCACATCGTACACTATTTACCAACTCTAGGACTGGTTGGAAAGGCGAAGAGATTATACGTTTATGAAATGGCTTTATGGAATGAAAGTAAGTTATATAGGATTGACATCTGTAGGTTTATTCCGACTTCCTGGTTGGGGTCCAGAGATGATGCAATTCAACAGCTTGTGACCTTATTAAATTTGGCTTATAATAAAAGCGATTGGCTATCCTTCTTCAGTTTCCTGTTGAAAGCTTCATAAAAGTGTAATGAAACCTTCATTGTATTTATATTCTAGCTGTATCTCTTGTAATCATTTTGTTGTCTGATTAAATGTGACTTTTTATTTCCTTGATTTACTTCTGCCTTCATTTCTTTTACAATATTACTTTGTACTTGTGTGGGACATATTTTTGTGCCAAACTTTATGTTTTTAATTAAGTAATATAAGTAGTAATGAAGGACATGAGTGGAACTTTCCGGGTTGAGGTTATAATCACTTTACCATACGAGCACATTTCTAGATAGAGAGCGGGATTTCGGCACCTCCAGCCATACCAGGGCGTTTTTTGTACCGAAATATTCGTCGACAGGCTGTTTTAAAACATCACTTTTGTTAGTATGTCAGGATGATTAGTGTTACTAATCACTGCAGCCTTTTCCATCGCTCTTCACTGTTTCCGAAATTCATGGATCTTTCTGAACCCTTGGTTTAATTTGGACTCAGATATTGTTACTATATCTGTAACTGTTTAAAAATCGTCTCAAGCTTCTTGTTGTTTACATGATCGACTACGTTTTTAGCCACTCCTCTAAATGCAATCTTTACCTTTTCATTCTCAAATCAACGTCCAAGGGGTCATCCTTTTGTAACATTCGTCTTGTAAAGCATGGAAATACGTGCTAACTATAGTATGGTTGAAGTTCAAATATGTACCTCAGAGTGAGCAGGCATTATGATATATTTGTTTACATCGTTACTTGAAAATTGGCGATCTCCAGGTTAGACAGTCTTTCCGTATACTGAAAGTTTTTAATTCCTAGGAAATAGGCTCTATTTCAATCACGATTGTAGTAAACTGTTTCTATTATCCGTTCTTTGGGCTCCTAAGTGTTTTTTAGCTTATAGACTGTGGTATCGAAATCATCTGTTTGAGCGTCTTACTTTTTGGAGGAATTCAATGAACTTCCTATAAAATTCAGCTTTTTCTTTTTCTGAGCTGCAGCCAATCCTGGCGGGGCATAGGTAGAAACGACAAAGAGGCATCCTCGTGTTCCCCTATTTCTCCAAGTTCTTAGTGTGCCATTTAGACGGTTGGTCTTCGATAGGAATCCTTGCTAAAATTGCCTGTTTTCCTACCAAGCCTAGTGGTGATCCTGTATGGGTGTTTCAGTGATGCAACATACATCAATGGTATGAGGTTCTATGGTTCTTGCTAGTGGCCTGTTGACCAACTTGACATAGAGCTTGCACATCAGAGGCTTCGACATACATTTCAGAAATATGGGACGTTACTTTTTGAACTTGAATTGATTGGACAGGTTGCACGTGTCAAAGAAGAGAAATGAGGGTTGAATGTGAAATTAGTAGAATTATTGGTTTAAGAAGGGATTTGATGGTGAGGAGTGATTCCGAGTGCTATTGAACGTAACGGAAGCAGTTTTCACTTTCTGGTTGCCAACGCTGTAGAATGGTTCTTTCTGAGGTACACGAATAGAGAGCCTTATTATATGGGGTCTTAATAATGGGAAAATGTAATCGCAGTCCTTATGAGATAACTACTTTAGGTCGCTTACAGATAACCTTTTTATAAATCTTAGTCTGTTAACTCCTTTAGTGGCAAATGTCTTACTTCTGGAAACTAAAATCTATAGTGTAAGGTGTGCATTCCTAAGGTTGATATTTTCTAACTATCCCTCCAGAATATGAAGGCAGCGTCTTTACACTGCTGCTTGTGCGATCAGTAGTACCCATAGTTCTTTCTCCTTTTTGTCATACTGCTCTTTAAACAACCTGGTTGTATGATAGGACCTGAAGGACTGAGTGTTCCAACTTATGCAGCTCACGATAGACAAACGTAATCACAGCATTCAGGTATCATCTTCGATTATAATTCCCAGTTTTTTAATAATAAGATTTTTTTTGAATAGTTTTATAACTTCATATGCTATTATTTGTTTTTCAGTTGATTTGTAATCATCTCTTTACAACTGTTGCTGAGTTAGACAACCCTTCAAGATATGATGGCAACTCTTTAATCACTGTAGCTGATCAACCTCCAGCTGTTAACGAAGTTTTTGCTGATATGTCTCCTCCATTCGTCTTTCTACTTCGTTGTCCTTATTGTGACCTTGCAACTATTCGTTGGATCTATTTTCTGATGCATCCAGCTTCATGCACAGGCATTAAGGCTTATTTCCGTAATCGTCGACAAGACTCTGATAAGGCATTACCTTTAGTTTATCGTTGTCATGTCTTCTGGTGTTCAAAATGTCAAGTAGTATCTACAGAGCAGAAATTAATCGCGGAACATGTTACTTATTGTCATAATCCCAAGGTGCGTTATTGTGTTTTGCTTTACACCCAGTGATTACCAGTCTTGTTTCAATAAAGAAAACGATTTTGTTATTGTGGACTGTTAACAGATATATATGCAGTCAGTTATTCTTGTAATTTCATACCTAAGATACTCTGTAAATACCTGTTTTACAGTTTATAAGTAAAAATAATCACTATGACACTTTAACTCAGTTTCCATTCATCCAAAATCAGTGAAACAATCTACACAATATCTTTATATCCTTTAAATCATAAATATATCTTTCTCGAATTCAGTTAAAGACGATAATATTGAATTGTCAAAGTAGTAACAATAGTTAATAATTTGCGATCAGAAAGCGTTGTTTACATCAAGCTTTTTATATCTCAGTGTTGATTAAGGTTTGTTGAATTATGGAAGTGCTATGTACTAGTGTCGTTCATGGTAATAAGTACTCTCCAAACGTCGAATTATGTCTCAGATCGGTTACCTGAATATGATTTCTTTTTTATAACGTTAGTTTTTCATCCAACATTCCTTATCATTCTTTTAAGTGTTTGATTCTTGAATTTACTTGTTTTATATTCAAAAATTCAAGTGAACCAATTTCTTCCTATTCCATAATCATTCAATTTGAAAGTGGTTACGTCTGTTCCTTAACAGTGTAGTGTTTCAATTTTCCTATAAACTGAAAGAAGTACTCTTTGATACTTTGTATTTACTTCATTTATTATCAGTCCAGTTGGTAACCATTATGGTTTGACTTGTTTGTTGGCCTAATGACTATAGTTACACCTAGATACATTAGAAAAGAAGTCTGCCTTTAAAACATCGATGTTTTGCTAGCTCTTGTGTTTTTATGTATCTGTTTTTAACATACGTCCACACACGCACACGTAATTCAGATGCCATTTCAGATATTATCATGTGTTGAATGGTGGGATGGTAGAAAAGTTTTGCTTTCCGGTCAATAGATAATTGCATTCATCCATGTATATGGAAATCTCATACATGCACCCACTTTTCTTATTTGTTTATTGAAAACTCTAGAAATTAAAGCGTACATTGCATCAAATTATGACTTGTTGGATAGTAAATCTGTTTGTCAATCCAAATATGAGAATGGTTTTTTTACACCCCCCATTCTATGGACTACCAACTTAATTGCACAGTTTCATTTGTCTAATTCCGACATTTAATTAGGTCTTTCATTTCAAGATAGGTGTACTAAGTACAGTTGCTCACCTAGCGTCTTCCTGTTTTTCTTTACCTTAGTTTCGTAGTGGGAAATATCCAATCCTTCTGAGTATCTCGACTATGGGTTAGTTTGTAGGCTTATACTATCCAAACACTCAACATGTTTATGTCAAGAAGAAAAGAAAATATGTTGATTCATGGGTTCAGTAACAAGATAGCAGTATGTGCGTTATTGCACGATTAATAGTAGTACACTATACGACGCAGCGTAAAATTTGGCTACTAAATGATGCAACTTTAATAAGACACTAGATAACTTGATGTTTATTGTGACCAAATGCGCCCAAGAAGCGGATTCCCAACTCACAGGGTTACACTCCACCATTCTTTACTATCGAATTTTATTGTCGTCAATCTTGTAAATTTGATCTCGTCGTGCTATAATGTAGTATTACAACATGGACCTACACGCATTCGTGCTGGCTTCTACTTTGTTCTTGACTGATTACATTAACAAAGTCATAAGCAGTCACGAGCGAGAAATCACTTACATTAGGAATGGGAAAATGTATTCCAGTCACCATTCTCTATTTCCTCAAATTTGTTACGTCATCAATCTGTCCTTGTTATTAACCAATTGTGACTGCACATACCGTTATACCAATTTACTAAACTATTGAATGTCTACAATTAGAAATGTCATAATTAGAAATAATATTCTATTTTTAAACTTCATTCACATTTCATCAGGTGTTGGAGGGTACAGTGATTTTTTCTCTCGTGTTATTTAGTGGAATTTATAATACTATTCATAATAATTTGTATCGATCCGTTCTTGATGCTTTCTCAATTATTTGTTTCTTCGAAATTCATACCTAACAATATTTTCTATATACGATGAATAGGAATAGAAATACAATATTTATGTCTAATATATGAGTACCTCTAGATAATAGATCAAGAATTAAATAATGTTTTTATAAAAATTCGTAATGGATGCATTGTTTTTCAGATTATGAATAGCCTAAACACCATTTCTAAACAGTCACTCTCTAACTCTGATTACATATTCTAATTAGTTAGTTTGTTTCTGTTTTTTTTCTTGAAATGACTATTAGTTTCCTCTCAACGTAGTCACACATAATTATAGACGGTTACTGAATTAAATTATGTTTTATTTATAGTGTTTGTACTCCATACAATATGTACTTTTTACGTGTTCCATTCATTTTTCTTTTCCATTCAAAGGAAGCATCAGTCTATCGCGAACACTTACGCGTCTCTTTACTAGATGATAACTCCGAGCCAGCTACAGTTGATTTACCTCTCAATACTGAACAAAAATCGGGTTCTTCTACATATGCGATGGATTTATTACCTTCTTCGTTTTCAATTCCCAAAGACAGCACGGAGAAAACCGAGTCGCCTATGAATCTTGCAGCTTTGGCGCGGCCTACTGCATCTAAATTAATAAGCTTAACTGGTCTAGTTCAACAAACGCCGCCAAGCAATGTTCATACACTGTCTGTGAATCAGTCTCCATCCAGCATTTACAACGGTGTAATTGTTAGTAACAGTATAACCAATATTCCAACAAACTCATCTTTAAATATAATGAATGGTGCCTCAGCTGTAAAAACTCTTCAAAGTCTTACTGTTGGACAAGATTCAGGAAGCTTTAGTGCATGTGATGCGGCCTCAGCTGTTGCTGCTATGGCTGCAGCAGCTCTATCGGGTTTCACGAATTTCAATATAAGCAATGCTGTGACAAGTTCAGTTAGTGCATTTTCAAAATCATTGCCTTGTGATGTTTCATCTCCAATACCGATTCAGCCTAAACCTAGCACTCTTTCCATAGAATCCACTGATTCAGTACAAGATAATAAAGAGGGTAACAAGAATGAGGCTTTAGACTCTCAACGCAGTGATTCACTAGATTCACTAGACAAATCTGTTGATGAATGCTTATCATCGGATGATAGTTGTCGTGGATGCGATGCTTTAGTTTCTTTTCCATTCGATGAATGTAAATTCCGCAGCGAATTGTGCACACAATTACAACCTCATGTGATAGACCTGTTGGCTTTGAAAATGAAGCAATTTTCCTCCTACTTTGTTCGTATTTTAGGGAAAGAAAACCATCGCCGTATTCCGGTTTGTCCAGAATGTGATAAGGTATTTCCATATGGTCTTGGTGATTTCAAACGACACTTACTCACAGTGCATCTAGAAATTCCAAGAGAACATTTGAAGGATTGTTTACGTTTTACATATTTACCGAAAAGCGAAGAAAAGTTTCAGGAGGTCCAGGAGCAACTCGCTATGTGCCAAATGAAACCTCGAGTTCTTGAAGTTGGACGCCGTCGCATTCCTTTACCGTACTCATTACGTATTTTGCGAAGACTGACTGTGCATCTTCCTGTCGCCACACGAGAATTCTTGGAACAAAAGATGCAGCTTTACAGTCGCTTATCTGTTATAGTTGACACACGTGGAGGGTTCCGGCGATACAAATGCAATCATTGTTCTTATTCATCACCACATGCCCTTGCTGATGTTAGAAAGCATATATTAGGGTCTCATTGTGGTATATCTACTAAACATTTTCGCCATTGCCTTCAATCATCCCGCTTGGATCCTGTCGAATTTACCTTGTTTTCTGATGAGAAGTTAGCTCGTCTCGCAAGGAACTTTTTTCATAGACGACAAGTTTCAAATAATTCAGGCAGTCTTATTGCTTCACCGAATCCAACTAGTGATAATCATAATTTCTCTGAGAGTGCTTCCATGATTTCGCCAACAACGCCTAATAGTTTGTCGTACAAGCCTCAAGATTCATTTGCCTCTCATTTCACAGCTGTTGTGCCAGGTTCCAAAAATAAGGTTACCGTAAGAATTCGACCCCCAGTACCTCCAGATCTTCATGCCCTCGACTCAACGAGTCCTACCCAGTCAATTGATAATCACACCAGTACTTCTCCTAACATATCTAGCATAGAGCAGCCAACATTATCCTCTGATCAAAATGTTGATTTGGCTTCACTACCGTCTATACCAGGAATAGAAGGTGCTGATCGTGTTGTCGATCTTGCACTACCATTTTCTGAACCGGTACTTCGCCAGTTGTTGGAATCCTCTGGTGCTCCTGAACAGCATATAGAAGATATTGTTTCCAAAATGCGTGTATACTCAACTTATAAAATGAGCCGAATATGTCGAAATGATCGTACTATAGCTTTCCGTTGCCCCTGTGGACGTCTTTTTATCACCACTCGACAGCCAGATAGTAAAATTCGCGCTGCAACATTAGCAGACAGTAGGCGTCATGTTATGGGTGTTCATGCTCGTATTCCAAATGTATTTATTACTATCTGTTGCCAAGCTTCTCGTATTACTAGGGAATATGATTTTCAAATATATCCTGATGATATGCTCCTTCGATTAGCTATGGATAGACCTATTAAACTTAATAACCTCCCACCTGATGTAGGCACGGTTAATATAAACAGTCGTTCACTGTCATCTAATTTTACAAAACCTCTAAAAGAATTGGCTCCTTATCCATCTGTGCCTACAATAGCCCATCTGCAACCAATGAATACTCACTCTGTTTCATCTTCACCTCGTACACAAGCCACGGATGCTACTGAAATCGATTCAGTAAGTGAAGGAACTGATACCGGTGCTGCAAGCGGTTCAATTTGTCTTGATGACTCACTCAATAAAAATGAGAGTAATGAGAATGATGATGAAAAAGAAGGCTCAGATATTGATCCTAAAAAGATCCAGAAAGAATCGGAAGATCCACTTGCACAATTGAATGCTGTCCAGGCTTCTGGTGCGGAGGAGGTAGAGCGCATAATTGATCTTCCATATTCGTCTGAAGCTCTGAAAACTTTAGTACAAGGCTACTGTCCACCCAATTACTTCCCAGTGCTTGAGGTTTGTGTAATTTGCTGTTTACTTTTATTGTAGTATTCGCATAAGTTAGGTTTACGAGTATTATTCGTACTGAAGCATCTAAATAATCTTGCAAAAAATGTGAAAGCTTGTGTTTTTATTGATTCACACAGTACTATTATTTCATCTCATTGAAGTCAGTACAATGGTCGTACTGATTTGATAGAATTAGTTTGATCATGTTGTACTAATTATATCTTCTTCAGCTACTGATTGCAAGCTATTCAACAAGCATCAATTTCGTATGACCAATGAGTCCTTCATCACCTAAAATGTTTGGCCCTTGAGCTATTGTACAAATCTCATAGCTATTGCCCTGTATTTATTTAAGGTAGTCATTTATAACTACTATTTCAACAGCTAGAAATCTTTGTTACTGATCCTGTACAAATTACTCATTTATTATTTTACAGGCTAAAATGGGCGTCTATAGTTCACTGAAGGTATATATTACTAGAAGGCGGGGTAGGAGATATTTCTGCTGCTCTGGTTGTTCTTCATCCTCACCCCATGGAATGGGTGACATTCGAAAGCATATACTTGGTGTCCATGCTAAAGTACCTGAACGTTATAAAGCTGCTGCTATGCATTGTAGTCGCTTAAGTCGTGAAGACAATACTTTGTTACCAAACCATGTCTTACTTCATCTGGCTAAAATGAAGTGGAAAGGAACTGTTATTAAGCCACTATCAGAAATGGACCTGACGCAGTTCGGTTCGCGTCGTGCATCAGCTGTTGGTTTACCTCGCCCATCTGGCCAGTTTGCATCTCAGGTTTACCAACCTACTATCCATCGAGAAGTTAGTTTTAATCGTTCTGATCATATGTCTTCCAGTCCAAGCAAACATCCAGTGAATAAAAGTTTGTCAATGGTAATTAAAGCTTTTGTACTGTATAATAAACATTTTTCCTTGAAATTGTACACTGAAATATAAAAATTAAAAATATAGTTTGAAATAGATGCATTAAATATCACTATATAAAATAATTGATATTGATGACGCAAATCATTAACCAAGTACAGATTGGTGTATTTAGCTTCAAACCACATTCAGTTTGTGAGGGCTAGTGATACTGCACAGCTACCCATACGAGCGTGTACAGAATAACATTCGAACCTGTAACTTAGTGACCGAGGGCTGGACGTTTGCCGATTTTGCCTCGTCGTATTGATGTATTATAGCAACTTATTGTTGTCAGACCACTAACGAAGCGTGAAAAACTTCCAGAATTGTGTTTTAGAGAACTAATTCATTTATTCTGGTCGTGAGTAATGTAAACATTACATTTCTTTTATTCTTACGTTCCTCTTACCCTATCCTCCCGTTTAGTATATTTGCTGTTATCATAATATCTCTTATTATGGACTACAGTTAATTAGTTGTGTACAAGTTATCCCTCATTCAGTGACACAATCTTTTCTGTTTCGTACTAGTGTAAAATCCCTAATTGGTTTGCTGTGTGATCTGATTTTGTGCATATATAGAGTCATGATTGAAATACAATACTATTGAATTGGATTGTGTCTGGCTCATAAATAGTTGTTCTCTCTATTCCGGCTTTGGCGATTGGTAGTCGCGGGGCAGACGTGTCCGTATACTGATTGACATTATCAAGAGCACTGTGTATTTTCCTCAATACATAACACATCATCATCATCAGCAGCAGCAACGTAGAACCGGGCACATACGCCCATAGGTTTAAGTTGCCATACCACAGCACTACGTGATTACAGAGGTAACATAATAACAGAATACAAGAGGGGAGAGCAAAGTAAAGGTGTGCAGAGAATAATAATAGAGTTCAAGATAAATTTAAAGAGTGACTACACTTATGCCACTGTAAATGATCCTGAGCCATGTCACCAAGGGTCTCCAGCCACTTATTGCGACTATCACGCGGACCCCAACCAGATAATCTGCATCTACCAACATGGCTTAGACCAAAAATCAAGGACTTCATGGACTAATGCCATGTTTTGGCTTGTCCCGCCCCTGCCCTTCTTCCATCCTACTTCAACCGTAGCCAACATCGCACGATGAGGTAGACGGTGGTCTGGTATGCGCGACACATATCCCAGCCATCTCAGTCGATGAAGGTTAATAACCTCTTCGACTGATTTACCGTGTTTCCCAAGAACCTTTTGTCTAACCTCCATATTACTTATTTGACTGTTCCATGATATACGACCGATGCTACGAAGATTTCTGTAGTTGAATACCTGGAGTCGACGCATATTTTGGGTGTCGATGGCTCACGTTTCGCAGCTATATGTTAAAACACCACGGACTGCTGCGCAGTACACCTATTCAGGTAGCTTGGGAATAGTAAATATGCTATAAGTAGCTGGCGGCCAATTGAACTTTTACTGGAAATGTTCCGTCCTTCGCTCTAATCGAAACTGAGAATGAATCATAGACCCATCTTTTTCCGAGATAATTTCACTAACCACAGATTTCTTAATACCCATGTCCTTGATAATTCGAGCAGCTGTCTACTATCGCCTGCCACCGCCTATGCTTCCATCACTTTTGCTTTTGTCGCCCACCACCGTTAACGATTCTTACGCAGTCTCTTTGTCAATGTACGTTTCAATTGATGTCGCTCTTCGTTATACTCCGAGCCTGCTGGAATGAGTTTTCGAACCTCTGTCAGTTCACTAGAAGTCCTATAGATCCATTGGTCCTTCATAACCTTTGAATGGAAGTTAAATTCAGATAACACCGCTGCCTTCGCACCTGCTTTAAAATCGTTCCAAGCTATTTCGGGATGAATCTGTCGGTTATGAGCAACCATATGCTCAGGCAAACCATTTCTAAATGCAATCTTGACATTTTTAGTCTCGAAGTGATATCTAAAGGGTTTGCCTGGTGTGCTCTTTCTGCGACTAGTAAAATTCATTGAGATACGTGCTTTTACTGGGGCGTGGTCAGAATCTAAACACGTGCTCCAGAATGGGCGGCAGTCCTCTATACAGCTTTTCCAACGATAGCTGATGCCGATGTGGTCGATTTGTGTCCATCGTTGTGTAGATGCTGGGGGTCGCCAGGTTAAACAATATCTCTCTTGAAGGTTGTGGCAGCTAAGAATAAACGGTAGTCTGAGCATAATTGTATGAGACGATCTCCGTTGTTTGTTCGCTGGGCTGGGATGCCGAGTGACCCACCTAAGTGTTTTGCAGCCTGACTTAGCCTACCTACTTGGACATTGAAATCTCCTACTATAATTACTATATCTGAGCGCTTAACTTTCTGAAGGAGGCTGGAGAACTTCATATAGAACTCGTCTTTCACTCCATCTGTGCTGCAGTCAGTGGGGGGGAACATAAGCAGAAACGACAAGAAGGTATCGGCATGTGTCCGTATCTTTTCGACTTCATACTGATCCATTTAGACGGATAGCACATAAACGACTGTCTACAGGAGTCCGCTCGAGAAGTACCTGCTATGCCCACACCAGCAAGGTTACGTGAACATGCTGTAGGGTCTCCAGATAAACTAAGAGTGAATTGTGCTCATCCTCTCCATTGATTAGGCGAGTTCAAACGAGTGACCATGCTGGTGTCCTGTCTGCGTGTTTTGGAGACTCAGTCTACATTAATTTCAAGAGATTCTAGTGTTTTAGGTAAGGCAGCTTGTTGACCGATTTGACACAGCGTACGTATATTAAAAGCTCCAGCATGAAGTTTAGAGCGCTGTTTCAGGAGACTTGGTATGGCATTTCGGGAACCCGATCAACCAGTAGCACGCATAGAAGATGTAGTAAGAAAAGTGCAAATGATAGAAACCAGAGGAGAAGAACGTGCTTGATCGCGAACAATGTGATCTCGAGTGCTGTTAGGGGTATAAGGTCGGTTATCACTTCCTGGTTGCCCTCACAGTGGAAGAGTTCTTCTTCAGAGTGGAGCTTTTGCAGAATAGGGTTTCCATCCCTATGACCAACCCTCCTCTTTTATCTGGGCTTGGGACCGGCAGTAGCCTCTGGAGGGTTCCGGGCATAGTTCAACTTATTGTTAAGCTCTATGTTAAATAGAGTTCCATGCAGCTGCCATAATCAGCTAGATACCTACAATTTGTTAGTTTCCAAATCGACAAGTAATAATTCATGGTACTTTTTAATGTTCAATTCTTAATTTTACTGTGATCTCAATACTCCCTTCTTTTTCTTTTTTCTTCTGCTGCTTTATGAGTTATTACCATCACTTTTTCTTCATCTTCTTAATATCTGTCAAGTTGACAATTATCTTTAGCATTTTAGAAACTGTCATTTTGACTTGTTACATCCGAAACTCAGGAAATATAATTAATTTTGATGACTTTGTTGTGACGCAACACCTTCCTTTATGATTACTTAAAGAAATCAATTATGAACCTACACTTTATTGGACACTTGAGAATGTGACTATCTTTTATTACTTCGGCAATTATGTAATGCCTCTTTATTTTATTATCGGCAATTATTTACTAAATGTACAGCTTTAGTAAATGACTTTGTTGTAAAGCAAATTTTCTTGGATTATAATTGGGTGTTGTTGAGATTGTTAAATGCTAATTCGATCTCATGAATTGGTCTGAATTAGAAAAACGTTGATCACATGTTTCATCCTAATGTTGGACGTCCTAGTATTCACGTCTTCACCAGGGATTGAACTGAGGACTTTTAGGCTCTTCAGAGAACGCCTTACCATTAGACCACTTAGTCGGCTCCAAATACTTGATGTTGCTAATTCGCGATGTGCTTATGTGCCCTCATCCATTGTCATTAGTTAGTAACTACTTCACACCCAACATGGTTGAACTCCAGCAGTCATGTATTATCACTACAACTGTAGGAATTATTTCTAGAAGTTAGTCATTAATTGAAGAGCAGCAGCGAAGCAGCTGTCCAGGGCTTCTTGGTGATCAATGGTTGTCTGATTTAGATCTATTTATGATATTGTAGATTAGTTTGTCACTTTGTAGTGACCAATTCGATATCTGTCAAGTCATTTATAGTCCTGATCGCGTTCTATCGATCTGCTTGTAGTGCGGTCATCACTTGCACTACGTAGAGATGAAAGGCAATGTATACATCTCAGTCTTGCTATGGCTAATTGCGTCCCGAGTAGTTCACTGGTAACGATCGTCAACTGTGAAATTGAATAGGTCGTGATGAGATCCACCAGGAGAAGACTGGTTCTCTCGAATAATTGCAGGTACATCTTACTGATGAGTACCACATATGATGAGAGTTTTACACATCGTGCAATGTTTTCCGACGCTTGAGTTGGGTGGTAAATTTATGACATGGCATCTTTTAATGACGTGAAGCTGCGTAGGATTTACTTTTCGGTCCGCCACGATTCCTAGAAATTCTGCAACTCAGTGCCCTGAGATGTTATAGTAGATGCCAATCGTGATCTTGACACTTTCCTTTTATGTTCTCTACAAAATAAGAAGTATTCTTAACTGGACGGAATTCTTCCCAGTTCTATTTTTCACTATACTGTTTCTCTTACTATGTAACTTTCTCGTTGTCTTATTAAATTTTGCTTTCTCGATTATGATCACGTTACTTATTTTCAAAATATTATGCCTCTAATTGTATGGTACACACATTTTTGGTGTCTTTCAGTGCCGAAAATTTGTGTCTCAATGGATAAATTAACATACTAGTGTTTTCGTTAAGCTCTCTATTTAACACTGGTTTAGTTGCCTTGTTTCATCATATTTTTTAATAGTAACACTTCGATCCAGATTTTTTACACGATCAAATATCCTTATCTATGCACTATTGACTTAATGATTTAATTTCAAACCATTACCCATACTGAACTGTATTTAAAGTAGTTATATGATGAATGTATTTTCCTCAAAATTTCCCTTTCTAGTACTGCGATCTTATTGAAATGATTATTTGTCACGTAATAACTAAAGCGTATCAATTTGTAATCATCAGATATATTTATAATCTAATTATATCATTGGATGTAAAGCCTTTTTCAACTGAGTAAATTATTTTCAATAAAACTATTGGATGTCAAAATTTTCAAGAAGTCCCTGTTCTTTTTTTGTTTTTATGATTCTTACCTGGGAAAAAGGGTAGAATTCTTTTGGATATACTTACTCTGTGAACGTCAAATAATATTTGTCATATAACAATATTGGATTAAAAAATCTAAAGCTCATTTAAATTCAATAAGACCTACTTAATTCAAGTCACACGGTTTATATGCGTCATCAGGTTTCACTCATAGCATTCATGTACAATTCTGCTCATACTTGTGTTTATTTTCCATAATAATACAATACTGCTTAACACTCGAATGGCTTTATGTTGAACAATTTTATTTTGTTGTTGGTTTCCTTCGTACCTATTTTCAATCGGTTTCACGTGAACATATTATTTACTAGACTGTATGTTAAACTCAACACTAGTGGACTGTGAATTTAGTTTTTGGGTTTTCCTTAACTATTTTGTTTATGACATCGCTTTCATACGCGTACATAGAAATTAGGTCAATGAAGTGATTTGATCATCTTACTGATACTTTTCATTTCAGTCTCATATATATGTATATATGCCTCCACGCACTTCTATTGCCTTAAGAGTAGGATGTAAGGAAGTTAGGAATAACCAAATCAGAGCGTCAGTCAGTCCATGAAGTCGCTGACTTGACCTGGACTGTGTTATTAATAGGTAAGAACTAACTAGTTGGAGTCAGTAAAATTTTCGTAACCAATTGTTGGATACTATCCGTTTGCACAAACCGAAATAGGTAGAATGGGATCCATAGATGTGGCCTAATTATTGGAAGTGGAAAGTCTTAACCACCGAGTCAACACCATACACGATTATGTGACTTGTTTGATTATACCTTACGAATGCATCCTATCACTGTAGTATGATGTTATTATCTGTAGAAGGGTGATTTTTCCTATCAGACTTCATGATTTTCATCATAACATCTTTGTTACTTCAGTAATTCTATTCCTTTCCTTTTTACTTTAGATTTCTGTTTCAGATGTTGGAATAGCTGATGAAAATGACGTTCTAAGTTCAAGTAGAGCAATTAATTTACCAGAAGATGGAACTAATGATCAAGATAATGAAGAAGAGGTTGATGTAAATTGTACTACTACTATGGACAATAATGACGTAGAGTTACCTGAATTATCCACTAGTATTTTTCACAATTCAACGGATTACCGATCGAACGATGATAGTTTCGATCTTCCAAGACCAGCTAAAATATCACGACTTCATGATGACGATACAATTATTGTGTACCCATTACCTGTCAATGGTATTTCTTCTACTGTGCATGAGAATATTTCTGAATTATCGAGTCCTTTTTCAAGTATACATATAACTAATGCACCCGTATTTGAAACAAAAATCAATAAACCAACTATTACTCCCAGTGGATCAAGCCGTCGTAAGCCTAATAAAATGCACTTAGTACAACTAAGACCAGATCATCATTATTCAGAGTCGAATTTCCAATCGATTCATTCAATAAGTTCACTGGACAACTCTACTGTTTCTTTACCAGATCAGCAGTCTAACGATATACTCCATTCTCAGTTAACAAGTGTTAACAATGGTAATAGTAGTAAAAGTGAAAGTATTGTCGGGACAGACTGTGATCATCTAACTAAAATTAATCATCCTCCCGTGAATTCAGTACAGAATCGTATAGGTGTATAAATAATTCTTTAATTTTCAACGTTTTTGTTAGTGTTTTTTCTTATGCATATTCTGTTTTCTAAAAACTTTCCTATGCATAAATCTATATCTCTATGCGTGTACATAACTTATTTTGTTGGATAGATTTGAAATTTCGGTTTGTTTTGATTTTGTTATGCCTCACTATAGTTTTTCCTTGACTAATATATATATATATATATATATATATATATATATATATATATATATGCATTATATTGTTTTGTACTAGTGTGATTACATGTTCTTTTTTTCCTATACTAATGTTCTTTATGTCTTATGTTACGGTAAATATGGTCAAACTCTTCCTTCTTGTAATATATCAACATTAATGTAGATTTGTGACGATTTAGTCTGTTAACTTGACAGTTCAGGTGTACTTTGCTTTATTTAGATCAACTACCTCAATCAGGTTCTCGTCTCCTTACACTTTTTCATACTCATCGCTTTTTATAGGTACACTCAGTTGATCATTCTTATTTGTTTTGCAACTAAAAGTACAAACGAAAAATAATTGGAGCGCATTTAAATAATTTTTATAACCAGTGATTTATACTTCCATATAAATTCTGTTTTTACCAACCCACTTATTCTCATTGAAATACTTGTTAAAATTTACATTGAATAACGTTCCTGTGTTGTTGGAACTTTTGGGGATGTTTTTTTTTCTTACTCCATATTTACTTATGTTGTCTAACAGCATTTCTTGTATTACGTAATATCTATCTATATATATTTATTGTTTGCTTATATTGATGAATAATTGGTACTTAATAATAGTATTATTACTGTTTTCTTCAAGTCTAGTCGTTGAAATTCAAACTGTTCTATTGTGTTCGCTGTTCAAATGCTTCAATCTTCTGTGGTTTGTTGCATTAAAGCCATTTTCTCTTCATTTTTGTAAAATTATCTATTCCATTTGATAATCACTTATTGTATAAAGATGTTGATACTACTGTTTATTCTACAAAATGTTTTCTATTATTTAAATTCAATATTGGATACATGGTAAACTATGAATAGTGTCATTGTGTTTCTGTAAGCACACTTTCCTCAATACTGCTGAGTAACAAGAAGTTACTAATGCCAATCTTGTGAATATTGACCGACTGTATAATTCCGTTTCTTTCTAAGCATGTTATTTATTAGTTATGTTTTTTGGTTGATTTATTTATATTCCATTTTGTTTTGTTTATTTATTTTTTACTTTGTTGCATTTTTTTCGACTGTTGATTACGTCCCAATTTATGTATGAATCAGTAGTCGTAATGATGAGATAGATGATGGTGTTCTGCTGCTGTTTAATTTTGAGCTCAATCATCCTATTGCTTAATGTTGATTGAATTTGTTTGTTTCTCTTTAATCATTTCTTGGTTTACTCCATATTTTTGTTGGCCATTAACTATTAGGAGTTTTCCTTTCTATGTTTTGTTTTTATCTTATGCATATATGTATGATTATATATACATTTATTTATATTACATGCAAATGTGTTTACATTTCTATATCTCTGTATACAAATAATGGAATGTGTATAATTTCGTACCCGACTACTTTCAGTACACATATATTACTGTCTATTCAGACTTCCAAAAAAAATATAATTAATACAATTTCGAAATGTTCTCAGGTTCTATCAACTTCCTCGTTTTATCTGATAAATGAAGTGGATTCATTCTTAATTTTATATACATCTTGTATTAATCTATGTAACTGGTGTTGTTCATAAGTAGGATTTCACACTTTACAAGGTAATATAAATTCGTAGTTAGCTAATCAACTGAAAATAATTATATCACTGATACTGTTTCATTCACTAGGGGAGGTTGATTATTATATGAAAGGTTTTCTGTTCTTTCTGAGTACTATTCAGTATCATATTCCGTTCTTAGTTTAAATCCACTAGTTAGTATCAGTTTGCTCAGGATTCTAGGTGTGCTTTACTAATTAGGCCAACTACCATGAAACTATTTCCCAGGGTTTCCTACCTATTACTTTCAACCTCGTATTATTACAATTCATGGCTTACACTGTCACGACATTTGGACACATTGTAATTTGATTTACAGGAGCTAATCATCACTACTTAATAGTGCAACTAATTAATGTTTGGTTAACATGAAAGTCTATGTCCTACAGTAGGTCATCCATGGCCTGAATAGCTCAGCAAGGTTGTATCCTTATTCAATTATGGTTAATGACATCGCTTAACCGATAACATGGGCAACTGAGTTCAAGTCCAGGTGTGAACATCCAGCTGACGAGTCTCAGATATCACGGAAGTCACGTCCTGGATCCTGCCTGCCAGTCAATCTAAGTCAAAAAGAAAGAAGAAATTCTGTAACTTCTCAAGTGAGTGCTTTAAATTGTACAAACTTTATTCACAGTAGGAATATGGTCTCATTTTGCATCATGACTATTAAAATGTTTCTAATATTAATATAAGTAAACTAAACAACGTATAGTCATTTACTGAAACAATCACTTGATCTGAATAATACTGCAATAACTAATTCTGTTAACCTCAGTTTAATTTCATTCTTCTCGGGAATCTTACACTTATATAAATGTTATCATAGTATCATTATTAGGTAGTGCTCAAACTTTTCTAAAATGCTAAGTTTTAGTAATAAAATCATATTTCATACTAACAAAAATTCAACAATCAACTAACCTCATACAATATTGTAAAAAATAATAATTGAGCTCAACACAGTATATCACATTGTCATTGTTGTTATTATCTTTAGATAAAACTATGACAAAAGGTAGTGATGCATTGTAAATGTGTAATAATTTGAACTTACTTATCACGTGGTACATCGTTATGGTTGTTGTCAAATGAAATATTAAAGATATTTGTCTGCCAGCTTCTGTACATTTCGATATCATTATTGTGTTTCGTTACCTGGTGTTCTTGCAATAGTCTTTACTTCGTGTTTGGCTATTTATGAGGTCTTTGATACGTATAGATGATAACACTGGGACTCCTTCAGATGTTAATTCACTACAAGATTCCAATGTTTATTGATTACAAATCAGTTTATCATTTGTAATTTAATAGCCATCATAAATTCATGAATTTCTTACATTATATTGTTCTGAGAATCTTTTGAAATACTGTGAAAATGTAAGATCATTATTTTGAATGAAATCACTTAACTGGACAAATAATTTAAACCTTTCCATGATATTGTCTCCAGTCTTAGTTGACCTCAGTGATGCAACTTTTATAAATCGCAAGGCATCAATCCGTACGTAGTATGCGAGGATTTGTCACTCTGAATACTCAGGATAAGTGTTGTTCACATGGGACCTATAAAAGGAAAGTGAATTAGTAGTTTCATATTTCAATTGGCTGATGTCGTATAGTCTTTCTGAGTGAACTTTTATTTATTAATTTTGTGCTTTACTAACCTTGTTGCCTATGTTTGAAATCTATGGACCAAGGGGAGATCCCATACACTTTCATATGTTTGTTAAAAAGAGGCGGCATTGCATGAAATGCTTTCAATACACTTCTGTACAGTAGACAGTACATAGCACAGATATTTTGCTTGGTAAAAAGTGTATTCTTGTGAAGTTATGCTCTAAATTACAACTAAGAAATTTTGGAGAATAAAGACTCAGTAAGTTTCAATTGTGCTTTATTCTATGATCCATTATCTTGTGAATATCAAATCATTATAAAATCTGTTTTATGAACATTTCGTTGAGTATATTAATTTTTTTTGTAGTTTTCTTTTAAGGTTAACAAAATATTAAAAAAATTGGTTCTAATGTTGATCCATGTATAATTTATTATCAAGATAAACAAATATACAAATCACCGACATTACTAAATTGCCTACCGCTTAATCGTACACAAAATTATTCAATGCATAAATACTTACTACCACATAGTTTATTTTATAATCCTATTGAAAAAAACAATCTAATTAAGATCTTAATTGAAATGTTTGACTACTAAAATCATAAAGATTTTTATAAAATAAAGAACATGTAGATCTAATCAATACAGAACTCATCGTAGGACTATTTGTTAATGTAACATTCAATGAATAATAATAATAATAATACAACTTAGTTATGAATTGATATGAAATTGATAAAACAAGAAATAACTGTTTCATTTACAATAACAATTGAAATGATAGATAAATACATCTTTAGTTTCAGACAGTTACAGTTGAATAGAACTTTTATCAATGAAATAAATATACATAATGATATCAGTTATGAGTAACTTGTTCTATATACATGAATCCTCTTATAATCATATGTAATAATGTATGCATGTAGATGATAATAAAATATATATTTTTTTATGTATAAAAGTAGTAAACACATAGTTCCATAGGTGTGTTTACCTTATATAGAGTTCATATAGTATGTATCTATGTGTCTATCTGACAGAAAATTATATTTCATTATGTTGATAAAGGTTAAGAAGCATGAAACATTATAATCTATATCACTTAATCATGCTCGTTCTCTATCAGTTTGAAGGTTTTTAGTTGATTGTATATGAATATATTCTAGTTCTGTAACTTTATTATTCTGTTTTTTTTTCTCTTTTTTTGGATGAATGATCTTCTGATTTTATAAGACGACTAAATTAAATTCATTTGTTGTTATATCTAACTCTGTATTGACTAGATATCTTACCTTCAATGAATGATGTTTGTAATCAAAACAATCACACAGAAAAATATGTCATAATACTCATGTTCAGTTATCTTAGATTTACATAAGCAAATATTTAGGTGTGAAAGAGACCATTTGTTGTGTATATATACATGCTTCGTCAATCTTAAATTAGTTTTAACTGTTACAATATTCTACTGAATGCATTCGCTTATCTTATTCTATAATCACCTTCGTTCAACTTCCTCAAATATTAGTGTATTTTCTTCTATCATACTTTATATGGTATTAGATATATGTAATAATCTTTTTTGTCATGTTTGCATTGTTAATGTTTAAGAATGAGAATGTTTATAATGTCTCTGAAAATCGTTTTGTTAAAGTAACCAACAATCGGTTGATTTCTACTATTAATCTATTGTTGAATTCAATTTTGCCACTTGGAGACTTTCATATACTAGTCAATGTGATTTCCGGAAAACAGACTGTTCTGTGGTGATGATGTGAAGTACCATACTTGGAAGTGTTTGTTACCTTTATAATGATACTACAAAAAACATCTGAATGTGTTCATTAATAGTGTGATCCACTTAATTTAGACTAGAGCTAGAATAATATGTTTAATACGTCACTGGTAACAACTTTCTCACTCCCGACAAATCTGAAATCCATTAGTGGATAAAACTTCAAGAACATCTTGAATTTAGTCACTAGTGAGCTGATTATTTCAAAGGAAATAAGGTGGTTTGGTGAGAATAGTTATTAAAGCTAGTTATGTTCTCGTTACGGATTAATGTTATTCGTGTACCACCGAAGGTGTAGCAGAATCCAGGGTGCGCACTACTATGAAGTCACTTACTAGGACGAAATAGCTGTCAACTGCTCCCTAGTTTTCACTAGTATTCAACCAACCAACAAAGATAACTAAGCTTAACTTATCTGCCTATTAAACTTTGTTATAATGCGTTGATGAGGAATTATATTGTTTGAAGCGATCTGTGTGTATAAATGACGCGAATATTATTATTATTAAAGATCTAATGAACAGGTTTGTATATACCGACATACAGATATATGTACATTTTATAGAAATTAACAACGAGCTTACGATAATTCTGTTTAGTGTTCAATATCACTGAAAAGATATTTGTTTCTTCTCTAATATTCGCGTGTTTAGACTGAGAGGTTTGATTAATGCTGAAACAGAAAAGATTCATGTAAACACATATAGCCTCTTAGTAGGTGATACAATAACAAAAATAATTTAACATTTATACTTTTATATATAAGACATAAATCTCTCATTCGAATCTCTTCTATGAAACTCTCTGGGGATCTTTTTTTTCTTAGTTTTAATAACGTTTAAATCATATGAATAAGTTATGAAACTATAAAAATTAATCTATTTTATGAATAGTATCATTTCAATAGAACTAGTTTCTTATAATCTATCAAGAAATTTATAATATTGTTTTAATAGTAGTTATACTACTAAGACCTATTAAGAAAAATCAGTTGAAAGTTCATTAATCACTGATATTATATCTCTTAGATAATATGTTATTTCTAAAGTAATTTGTTTATGTCATTATAGAAGAAAAATTTTCGCTTAACCTATATCTTCTACCTAGATCTCTTATCATTTTAATTTGATAAAAAAGGGTGGTATATAACTCTAAATAATCTTATTTAAGTTGGATTATGACTGGAAAGTGAAATCTAGGACGCGCGTTTAGTCCTATTTGGAACTCGTCGTCTGGATATACCTGCATTCCAATGTTGATGTTCACAGTAGGATTCGACGAAACACACCTCTAAGATTCCACTTTCTAGTCACAATCCAACTTAAATAATACTTGTGAATAATCGTTATATCGAGGCAATCTGTTCAGGATGCATATATACCAACAGAGACTGACCAGCTTCAGTCAATTACAAATCAACATGAATATACAAGTTCATCCTAATCTAAATAATCTATTTTTCTTATCAAGTACATAATTAAAGAATTTATTAACTCTCTACAACATTGTATACTACACTTTTTTTGTTCCAATGTAATCAATACTGTTTATTCTATTCATTATATGATTAACAATATATTTTGTTTTCTTTTTGTTGATTCATTGAACTATGCACTATTGATAAGTTTATTGCACTGAATTTCCTTCTTCATTGTATATCATCATTGTCATTATCATTAGTGTTGTCATTCATGTTATTTGTCATTTTCATTATTCTTCTAGGTGCAGTAAAGTATTGATTAGATTGTCAACTTAATCATTTCTTATAGTTTGCATAAAATTGAATCAGTTCAAAATGTAATATTATTCTTTTTAATTATACTACTTATGACTTTGTAGTATTGTAGTTCTATCTGGAATTCAGAATGAAATAATTATTGTAAATAGGGTTTCTTTTACTGACTATGATATTTTAACTGTATGATATTTGAATTGAGATGGTTATTTTTGTGGAGATCAGTATTTGAATTGATTGAATATGTCACATGTTGGTGTTCACAGGATATTATTGAAAGCCAGGATGCATTGGACAGCCATTTCGTTCTAATGTGGAACTCCTCAGCAGTACACACCCCGGATTCTACACCAGGGGCTTCAGGTTGGCGAAGACCTAACCCTATACACTACTGGACCGGCATACAATAGTAAAATTCCCACTTCCATCAATTTGTGATATGTATTGCGACGATCATTCATTGTCATTGATGACAACTGTGTTACTCCTGACAAGTCTAGACTCCACCTGTAGGTTCTGGAGCGGAATCTCGGGTGCTCACTTCTAAGAAGTTTCACACTAGAACTAAACAACTATCGAATGCCCCCTAATTCTCAATGGTACCCTGCAAACATCAATTTGTGGCGTATTTAATCAACTAGATATGACATTTATTCATTATACTGCTAGTTTTAATTGTCCATGCTTAGTGAGTTGGAAATTATCAATATAATTAACAGTACAATCAGTTGATAAGTATAGACATATTGATCCTCTTTTGTAGATAAGTCAACAGCGAACTTTTTCACTAATCGTTAATCCTATAGGATACTGTTATAATCATGGATCTAATATAATTTATTTGTATGCCTAACCTCTTCATCAATTTAAAGTTACTTAAAATTTAGATCTCAAGCCAGTAGCTTACATAGTATACATCATTCTAACAACGTCATTAAAATATTTTATGTTTAAAATGTAAATCACTTCAAGTATTACATAATTGCAATCATGTAGATACTCTTTTCATTTAACATTGACTTTTTTGTTGAATTGAACTAATGGACACTGATTTCTGTCAATCAAATTCAAAAAAAATAATCCTGATTGGTTTTTTACTTAGTTTCATAAAGGTCATTATCTATCATTTCAGTTTTAATAATTTAACATAATTATGAATTACATCTATGTACTGTTCATAAATTCGCATATTTACATAATGATTTTTACTATTTATGTAATTACAATTCCTCTATGGTAAACAAGTACATTAAAAGTTAATACTTGAGGTTATGCAATAATATCTTCATTATTCTATAAGTACATTGTATCTAAGAGATTTAGTCATTTCTCAATTCATTAAGTAGATTTCTGTTGTGTATTAAAGTGTAATTTATATTATGAACTTTATTTTCAGTGTTTTGAATAAACTTTACTTGATTTTTATGAATATGGCATAGAAACTCAAACTGAAGTACTTGATGAATGTATAAAAAGTGAAAGTTATGCCTTAAAATGAATACTTTAATGTAAATTGCATGTTAGTTTACAGTACTTATCATCGTTGGATATAGAAATATGACTGATATTGATTAAAGTGCGCTAGTTAAACAATTAAGCACTAATAATTAGTCAAATCCCATTGTACTCACAGTCCAGACATATTTTCGGCCTAAAACCTCACGATGGTACTGTACCTTATCAGTTACTTAACAATATCCCTTTGTTTTGATTCTATAAATATGATTCTAGTACTTATTAGAAATTTTTACCAGCTCAAATTTTTTATTTCTCCCCAGTTTAACTACGTTGGTTACCCATTGTAGAAACATGAAATAATCACTCTTCCCTACTTTCTGATTGTTTACTTTTACAACTGTCATACGCTTAAGTCTTAATCACTTCATATAAATCCATTCACTTCACACAAGTAAATGCAAACGAATTCAGTGAATGATGTTAATTAAGACATCAGTACTGTTAGGGATTCGAAATCCCTAGAAATACAATTGTTCATTTTGCCAAGTTGTATTGTAAACTTTCATTACTTTTATGTGAGCACATTTGACAACATTTAATTGTATTATTAAAAATGTTGATAATTTCATTTGATGAATAATCACTATGATTATTTTGTATATCTAAGGGAATGTGTAAAATATAATCTGAATCTGGTTCCAATTCTGATTTCCATTCAGCTTGGTTGGTCTATCTCTTGCATGGGACTGAGTGGGCTTAGGCCAGTCTCGCATTATCCACTAGACACACCTCAATAAGCGGCCGCGCACAACGATCAATTTTCTTCGCGACATAACAAGTACTATTAATTGATTAACCAGTGAGTAACAACGAATGTCATGGTCGGCTTGCTGTAGGTCATTCGTAGTTCAAATATCTATATAATATGGTCCTTGGTTATTAAACTGGGCAGTATGAGTTCGAATCTCATGAAATATATTGTTTCCTTTACAAATTTCAATACACCGTGTTGATAAGTGTTAATGACTACGAAACGTTGACCAACCAAACTTTACTCAAACTGTCACTAGCTATTTTTTGATTTATACTGAAACATATTTCTACCAATGAATACTGATTACTTATCGTACTCAATTAACAAGTTTTGAAACACTGAATTAATTTTTTGTTTGGTAGTTGCATAACTCTATGGGCTTCATTGGTAAGTTACATTCTCAACAACGCCCAGTGTTTCGTATAAAGCTTTTCCAATTCGTATTTAACCCAGTGAATATTTTATATCATTGCCAATTTGTAGATACTGATCTCTGAATCTGTTGAAGTCTTCATAATTTACCATTGGATTTTATTTCAGTTCATTTATTTTTGGCTTGCGATCAAATATTATTATGCAATTCAGTGAACATTATGGAGCTAAATTAATAGACCAATGATTTATAATAGTCAGATTTCCTCTACAAATAGTTTAGTTTGTTACTTAAAAATTGCTTAGTTAGTTAGATTTACTGATTTTGATTGACAATAAAATGATAAATTAGTAAGTTGTAATTCGAAAAACGAGAATAGAGTATTCTGTTAATAAGGATCTAATTTGACATCATGAATTGGTCTAAGTCAGACATCTGTTTGGTCCTAGTGTAGGACTCATCAACGGTAAACATCTACAACCCCACCATGGAATACATCCAAGGATCTTCGGGCTTCGTAGACAACGCCGAAATATTTCATACTAGGACAAAACAACTGTCCAGTGTCAGTTCATTGTTTTTAGTAATTGTCTAAATCAGACCAATTCGTGCTATAAGATTCAAACTCAACAATTTTCAAATCACCCAATTACAATAAGAATATAAGTTCACTAACACAACGAATCAAATTAAAGTCATAGACTATAAAAAACTGTAGTAAAAATATATGAAATCAAGTTGTGCATCTTCGTTGTGATTTTCTTTTGAATATAAATTATTCCTTATTGTAAATCATTTAGGTTAATCACATCATTGATGATTCATATTATTCATCAGTAATATAGATTGTATTTTGATTGACAATAAATAATGTTGTTAATTTCATCTTAAACTCTAACTAAAACTTTTCTAGGTTTCACATCATACAACAGACAGTCATTAACTTAGTTTGATAATTCAAAGGTGACTTTGTTGTTTTTCTCCTTTCAGTGTTTTTTTTTGTAATCTCTAAGTTGATGTCGTATAGTAACATTCTTGGTACATTATTCACAATGAATCAATAGTTTGTTTTGATGCTAAACAATTGTCTGCCAAATATTTGAAAATAATCAAAATCATCTTTTAGCATAAAAACACATGTAGAATGATACATAAACTTGAAATCTTTATTGCTGCAACCTCCCCCCCCCTCCTGCATCCACCTAACCATGACTTTATTTACACATTAAGCCGATATTATTTCATGTTATATGACTTCTAAAAGAAATCAGAAATATTATGTCATCATTTTAAAGTGCATCATATGATTTTAGGATTGTAACAGTTATTGAACTGATATTAATTGAAGTACTATCGGCAAACATTATTCAAAGGATAGTTGTTTTTCAGTATTTTCGAAGTCACAAGTAGTATCGATGAAAATACTCTAAAGCTAACTAAGAATTTCAAGGCCTTATGATAAATAAGGAACTGCTCAGCCACTAAGTCGATGTCTAAAAATGAACATATTCAACTGATAATATAATGTTATGCTAACCGAATGTCTTCAGTGAGTCAATGTCTCATTCCTTAGTTCAAACTAATAGTTACACTTCTGTAAGGGGCGGTTAATGCATAGGACAAAGAAATTGTTCGGAAGTAATTTTCTGAATGCCTTCATTTATCTAGTGATGTCATCTTTATCCTCTTCTGTTTATCCAATTACTTCTTGATTTTCAGTGATTCCTTAAACGGCATCTGTTGAATGATGAAAATTATCTCCGAAATATACAAAAATCTCTGTAAAAACATCACAATTAAACTGTAACTTTTATATGATTTAGTAAGAATAAATAATACATAAAGAATCTGAACAAATGACTTGATCTATGTTCAATTAATATGCAATTGGTAAGCCTAGTAGTGTTGAATTACTCTGACAGCATAACTATACAATGTGAATTACATAATGCATCAGTTCACATACTTTTCACTTGTTAGCGCGCCAACACTAGTAAGCTGTATTGCTGAAAGCATATATCACAGTAAATTTAGTAGTTTAGACTACTAATAGGAAATAATATGACGGAGAGTTTGAACGAATCACGGATTATGGTTGACCAGATATAAAAAACCCAAAAAATCAATAACGAATACAACTGTTCAGTTGATGCCTTTATATCTGCCCTGATGCCTACTCTGGCTGAAATGGTAAGAACACAAGAAAGATGAACCAACCGGCTAAAACAGACTATATTTCCAAACAGTTCTGGAAGACAATCAATCTTCTGTGGATGCCCGATACATTATAGGAACACTTTACTACTATAGATATATGTAGACAAAACTTTAATAAATGATACTAAATTTGTGTATAATAGTACTGACTGAGCACTCAGTCGTCTGAGGTGAATTCGGTCAAGTGATGGTTGCTCACAAATCCTAATAATTAATCAGAAAAAAGAATAACTTAGTTTTTGATAGTTGGAAGTAGTTGACAGGAAACTACAGTCTGAGTTTCCATGTTGTTTGACGCCCATCACTATGGCTTGTGAGTAATCTTAAGGAACCTGGTGCCTTCAGGTGGATTTATTGTTACGTCACTCAGTTTTACAGTTTTAACGGTTTGAATTGATCTGTAAATGTACAAAGATGTATAAATTGATTGTTCGAAGAACTGTACAAGCAGGATACTGGTCACTACTCGGTGATCAGGGAAAGAACTTATCGGTGAACATCTATTTGCAACATATTTTGCATTAACTAAACAAGATTAGAATTTATTTACAACGTAATCAATTATTTATTTCTTAGGTTACTTAACAGCTTGTAAATTCAAGTCTATACAGCCGCCTATCATCCATAAAAAGTGTCAACGGACATAGCAACTCATCAAATGCTCAATAACTTTCTGAATCGATGCAAACTAGGTACAGTGATAAGATGATTTTGATCTGACCATATTTACATAAATGAACGTAAATTAATAGTATATTGAACTTATAAAGCATTTTTCTCACACAATGTTTCGAGAGTAATAAAGATCTAGATTTCATGTATGTCAACATTAAATTACTATTAATGTAAATCTGTAAACTATAAAATAAAAATTCCTTTGAATTCCTCAATTCCTTTGAATATTTTGAGTTGTATACTAACAGAATGTTTAATAATGAACTAAATAGATATTTAACAACTAAAAAACCCAATTTACTTAGTGATTCAATGTATTTCTTTTGTTATTTCAAACCTAACAAGAATCCTGTAAGAGTAGTAGGATTTCATAAGTTCTGTCTATATATTTTCTCAAACTTGAGATATTAAATATGAAAATCATTTCTGTGAAAAGATATATGCTAAGATGAAAACATCTCATACAGTTCTAAAATATTATCTTTGTTTAATATCTTCTGGAACATCGGCTTCTTAAACGTCTAATCTTAAATTGCATCAAAAAAAATACAACTAAGGTTACTGGAATCTAAAAGAAAAACATTTCCATCATGTGAGCAGGTGATTTTTGATTTATTTGTGGAAGAATGAGGGAAATATTCAATTAATTCATCGGGGCGATTTTGACGGAAATTCCTGATGACATGACAATAAAGATTGCCTAGATTTTAAGACAGAATTAAACACTTACTTCTTTAAAACACTTTAGAAATATGTATTTTATTATACTGGTATTATAATGTCACCTTTTAAATATAGGTACTGTATCTTTATCTAAAACTCTTACCGACATTTTGAGGAATCAGATATCATGCATTTTTTCGAGTTTCACTTCTGCGTTGTGCTAGTAATTGAGAATAGTCAGATGTTTATGAAAGTCGAATCATCATGTTGCCAATTTGTTTCTTATCTGGTACTTAAAATATGACTTAATTTTATGAAAATCACGGTAATTCAATCAGCTTTATACAATTACTGAAGTGAAGTAAAATGAACTATGTGATAATTTGTTCTGGAAACAAAGATTCATAGGTCAGATATGTTGTGAACGAAGCCAGCGATGATGCATAGAAAGCAATAACCTTGCTAAGAAACAACACCTCGACGAAACACAAGACAGTTGTTTTATGCTCGTACATCTTAAGTGACATTGCTAGTCTTTAAGCCTGATTGAAGAATACAAGATAATTGAGTCAGCAAGCAGAGACAAATGTTCCTTCTCACATCCGTTTATATACATACATAACCTGACCACATAGCTAATCAAATATTAAAACCATATCAACATAAAAGATGGCCACTAATGATAGTAAACTGGGGGAAGGGGGATTAGGAAACAGGTATACAGTTAGTTAGTTATAGTTCCTGGATGAAAAATAACATAACAATAGTTCATTAGTCAAATGGGAGGTTAGGGCTACGAAGACATGATAATATTGGAAATCAGATGTTCGATTTACATGTATTCGAGGTAAACGAAATAGTACTCCGGCAAAACAGTTCGGAAATCTGGTTGTTCTTAATTCACCCAGTATATCAACTATAATCAAACAGATTTACATAGATAGTTGTAAACAACGTAGAGTATGGTACATATGTGCGTTGGCTCAAGTTGTCATATTATATTAGCACTACAAAACCAGATTAACAAGGTTAATGCCACAACACAGTTCGACAAGAAGAAGCATAACAAAGATACACAAGAAGTAATAACTCAACTTAAAATTAATAATAAGTGAACGCGCCAGCGCCATTGTGACCCAATATAAGCTATGTCATCCAGTGTCTATAATCACTAATCGTAATTGTCACGCTTACTACAACCACATAGTTTGCATCTACTAAAACAGCTTGCACTAATAATTAACGACTTCATCGATTGGCGAGGAGTTACTGATTTTATTCTCTCCTACTAACCTTGCGCCAGCCAGCATCATGAGACGATACAAAGACTTATTAGATGCATTCAATATATCTCAACCATCTGTGTTGAGGAAGGTTTACAGTATTTACGACTGTTACTGTGACTAAAGTTACCATTACTTACTCGGTCATTTCGCGATACGCCAGCGATACCTTGGTGATGGACATTCAGACTACGTATGTCTTCTAGTTTCATAGTTTATTTTACTCATAGGGAAATATGAAGCGCACTACTGAGCAGTACACTCTTTCGTTCATTGAAAGACGAATATCTCATCCGTGACAAAGTGAGAGACATTCGTAAAAGTGGAGTCAACCTACTAAATTTCTGACAAGATTTCGTCGGACACTAACTTACTAGGTTTAATAAAACCTTTACTGTAAATGAAGTAGTCAGCTAATAAAAATCACTTAACTCCTTGTATTCAATCCATAGGACAGTGTAGATCAGTCCTGAAGTAACACTTTACTCTTGGATGGTCCTGGGTCAAATACGCCCCAAACATGTTTCCATCGTCACTCGAAGGGTTTTTGGAAAATCTGTATTTTAACAACACCACTGAATATAACTATATTGTCCGCATCCTCTAAGTCAATAAACAGGCCTCCTAATAAGAGATCAATTCCTAAAAAGTTGGATAAATTGTAAAGTCTCGAAGAATATATATGTTGACATTAAACAAATCATAGAAAATGAAGAAGACTGGCGAACACCACTTGACGTTAAAAATTCTAGTTTATCATAAGCTTTAACTCTACCACTTGTGATCGATTAAAAGCGCTTCAGAAAGTTCATGTACTTCAAAGTGCTTCTAATGAAAATATCAATCTACGGAGTCAAAAGCTGCTTTTAAGCCACGAAATACCACTATTGTCTTACATCCGTAAGCATATGCATGTTGTAGATTCTTATGGACGGTAAGTATTTGGTTAGCTCGTTCTTTTCCAGGTCAGGAATAGGTTTGGTGTGTATTGTCCTGTAGTCTCAGATAAGAGCTGAATGATTATATGTAATATTTTAGAAACCATCTTAGTCTGACTAATTTGCCTGTGGTTATCATAAAAGGATTTCTGCCTTTTCTTATAAACTGGAACAATCAGCTTTGGAGACTATTCAGTTGGTATTAAACCCGAATTCCAGACTACAGAAAATATATCAGTCAACCTAATTGTGAAATGTAAGCCGCCATCCCTAAACATATATGCGGTCAAATTATGGGTCCTGCTGCTTTCATTTGTTTCAGACAGTTTTAGTCACTTTGTGAGGTGAGGGGTCTTGAGTTAACTTTCCACTGAGGTAGTTTGGAGATGCTAGTTAACCAACGTGTAGCTGGAGACTAAATAAACTGACACTGAAAGTGTTCATTGAATTATGGTTCTATCTTTTTCTAAAATATTCTCACCAACAATCGATCTTTTAATATCGATTTTTTGATTGGTCAAAACATCTGTCTACTATTATAAATCCCTGTGGTTGTTTCCATTGGTTTTCTTTCCACTGCTCATCATTGCCCACAATTATGTCGTGGACTTTTAGTTGGTTTACGCCTAAGTTATCATTGCTATTCATCATTCTCCAAACCTACCAATATTAGGATCCAAACAGCTATCAGTTCACTAGAAATTTTAATTGATATTTTATAACCTTTTGACTTGGCTCTAGATATCGTCTCTGTATCAAATATATTTGAAAATGAGAACCAACCAATCATTTTAAATGATTGTTGTCTACTACTACTACTGTTGTTGTTAGACTACTCAAGAGATAATTTAATCATTTTGGTTATTTAAATCTCATAAAGATTTATTTTTGGTAACATAAATCATTCACTATTTTTCTCTAAGTCTTTTCAGTTTTGTTCAATAATACATCTCTTATGTAATATACTATTGTAATTTCAATCTTTATTAATATGCCTTCTGATATTGTAATGATTATGATAAACGATTAAATCAATTATATACTTTTGTCGTCAATACAACAACTATATAAGTTAATTATTATTTCGCTGGTCTCATTCTTCCCAATAACAACACATTGAAAGTCAATCGATTGAACATGTATTATCTTACAAATATTCATAACTCAAATACATATAACTGTATAGATAAATAGGAAATTAAATTGTATGCAAAAGTATGGTACTATTGATAGATGATAGGGTAATATGTAAATGGTGAAAATTATGCCATTAGTTGAAGAATCGAATGATGCAAATCGAATGCAAAACAAATATGTGATAGATACAAAATCTCTACATAGTTACAAATGTTTCACTTAATTTAATAATAATAATTAATAATAATAATAATAATATATGATAAGTGAATGCGTTGGCACAATGTGGATTACATAATATCTAGTGGTTTTAGACCATTTTTAAATATATATATATATATATATATATATATATATATATATCATGTTAGACCAAGATGAACACCTAATTTAAAGGAAAAAAAGAAATAGAAATAGTATCTAAGATTCATTTTAGTAAGCGGAAATGTGCAGCAAAACAAGATCAAATGATACTACTTCTTGATGAGTTCTTCAATTTATTCGAACGTTTAATAAAGTGCACAATAATATTAGAGTACTTAGTTAGCCTATTACCCATGTAACCAACTTATTCGATGGAATTCATTCAAAAAAATTCATCAGTACTGAATATTGCAGATGCTTAGTTACGACTTGATGATATGCCATTTGTTGACATTAGGTTGAATCTCTACTGTGAGTGGTATCAGTTACACTAGGATAGCAGATTTTTCCAACTAATGATTGCCAACTAGCGTGAAATGTCTAACTATTTATCACACATGAGAAGTATGTCTTATCTAAGCTAAGTAAGCATGGTACTTATTACTTATCTACTCTTACAAGGATTTTATATACTTCAGTATTATGCCTACATTTAACGATGCATGTTTTAATTTCTGGTCTTGTTTAAATTGACATTTGTCGTACTTTTTTGTTGTTTCTCATCAGGGAGATATAAGAAGACCTGGTGTTATCTCACAATTCGAAAATTCCGATGACGAGAACAGGGGAGAGACTGAGCATTCTGTCGTGGTAAGTGACTTAATTTTAACCTTAGAAAAGAAAGCTCTTATGAAGAACTAGAGGGGAATAATAACATTTGCATCTCATTTTATTATAAACTGTGGTAGTTACTACGATAGCTGCTATTTGTTATATTGTTCGATTCAAGAAGAATAAATAACTTTCCGAACTGTCTTTTAGAAGAGTATTTAATATATTTTGAGTACATGTAAATCAATTATTTTATTCCTATTATTGTTGTGTCTCACTCACCCTAACCTCCCACTGGAACAATGAACTGTTATAATATTATTTTCTATTCACTAATATTAACTAACAAACCATGAATCTGTTCTCTCAGTTCTTATTCATTAATTTCCTTCTTTTGTATAAATATCCTTCTTCTTATTGATGCGATGTTTGGTCAGATTTTGTGTGTATTTACAAGTTTGAGTAAAATATAATTTAACTTGTTGGTTGTTGAAACATCCATCTTGTGTTCTTTTATCCGGCTTGGTGACTATGATTCACGTGACAGACACGTAAGCATAGAACTACGGCCTTTAATATTTGTGGTTCTGATGAAAGTTACTATCTCTGTATATCGTGGTAAGCCGTTGTTCACATCATAAAAAATATGAAAACAATTAGAATAAGCTTGTATCTTCCGGTTGATTTGTAAAGACTGAAACTGATCAACCTCTGTTGCCATATGTGCATCCTGAGCGGATTGCCTCGATATAGAGATAGTACACAAGTAATAATTAAGTTGGATTGTGATTAACAAGCAGAATCCAGGACACGCTTTTCGTCCTATTTGGGATTCATCGGCTGCACGTACCTGCATCACAATGTTGGCGTTTACGAAGCTGACTGAATTCGAATCCTAGTGTAAATGTCTACATTGGGATGCAAGTACATCCAGCCGATGAGTCCGAAATAAGACGAAAAGCGCGTCCTGGATTCTGCTTGCTAGTCACAATTCAACTTAAATATTAAATATGGAAACATGTTTAAATTATGAATATCAGATAATGTTTATTATGGTTTTTTTTCTTTAAAGCAAATAAACTTAAATTGTGAATTTGAGTACACCAATAATGATTCATATCAACATCATTTGTAATGCATAACATTCGAAATCTTTCTATTTCATTTTTACAAAACATTATACTACTTGATTACTATAAAGTACAGTGAATCTGCTGACCAATGTCATTATCACACTCATGGTACTCCTTTTTCTATGATACACGCTCTCTCTCTCTCTCTCTCTCTCTCTCTCTATATATATATATATATATATATATATATATATATATATATATAATAGGTTGATCGATAATAACTGACAGAACACAATGTGTATACAAGACAGCAAACTACAATTGACAGTTTAATACTGAAGGATGCATGTGAATCAATCAGTCAACGATTGTTCGTTTATATTTATTCATAATCATATTTAAGAATTCAGTAATCTATTAAAGAAAAGAATTTAGATGAAGAGTAATTGTGCTTTGCTATGATTTCTCTCCAAATAATGAACTACAGTTATAAGATAACTAGGTAGGATATGCAAATGAAGTATGTAATAAACAGAGTGATATGTTTTGTACTTAATTGTTGATAATAATTGAATTCTATGAATCTTCTAGAACGTCAAAACAGAAAACGAGAGAAAATGGGGGTGCGGACGTTTATTTCACTGTGTCAAATATATACAGAATAAGCGGGTATTTATAGTTTTCTGTAAAATTAAATCATTATTATAATTCATTCAATCAATAAGCAATAATTTACAACCAACATCCAATCCGAATGGTATACCCTAAGATTCTATTAAATGGCAATTAAACGAAATACCTTCAACTTCTTTAGGGTTTCTAAAAGCTTAGTCGGGATTTCTGGGAGCCATTCCAACATAGAATAAATCTAGAGTTTCACTTAGCAGTGATATTCAAGGCTCTGGTTTACTCAGGTGAATTCACTTGGATCCAAATTGATATTCACAGTGAATAATCTGTCGTATGTAATATCTTCTGTAATTCTAAGTTTATAATTCGACGAAACCCTTTAAAGTCAAATTTATCTTTCTAATCACGAGATATAGAAAAAACATATAAGTCTACCAAGAGTTTTAGCAAACTAAGGAAAACACGTTGATACGTGGTAGCGAAAGTAAGACCAGCGACACAACAACAGGTAAGCTAAGCTATTTCACAGAGCCCCAGCTAACTAGAGGAAGAAGTCCAACGTCAGTTAGAAGCGTTTAATTCCACAGGCCGCATGGTAGACGGATAACAAGCACATATCTCATGCGTGTATATACAACAAAAGAGAGCGTCCTTGGAATGTCACAAATAACGTACTAAAATAAACAACGTACCAATAAGATTTAGCGTTTTGCTAAGTGGGAAACACAAACTGGTGGTGAAAAGGGGACTATTTGGTGTTAAAACCAGAAATTTAAATTTGCACAAGTAAATCACAAAAATAACAAGTTTGTCAAGAGAATTTTGAGGATCTGACATCCCCAACAAGGTCAAGTTTTTGAATCACTCAAGTATATATCAGCCACCGATAACTCTGAACATATTATTTCATCTGTTATGCATTTTCATCCTGATATATATGTTACAGTATGACTGGCCTTACCTCACCCGCGCTTTCTGGTTTTAGTTTCCTTCATTTTGCTCGTTGAAATCAATTAACTCGTATCGACTAATCTTTCGCCTTTTATATAACGCATGTAACCTCGTAGATTACCGAAGTTTGGTAGAAGATAATTTCTGAGCTATACAGGTGTATTTCATTTAAGAAGTCAGGTAGACGCCAAGTATTACCTAAGAATTGAGCTCATTAGGGATCGCAACCAAACTAATTCAGAATTGTTTTGTACTACAAATATAAGCTGGATGAAGATCTTTAGTGATGAAAAGGTCAGTCTGACAATATACTGAATTATAAAATACTTCTGAAAATAATTTGGACAATGAATTACTGTATATGAGATCCAAATAATAAATCTTATTGAAAAACTTTCAGTTTACAGATGACAGAATCGGTTTTGAAACAGTATCACCAAACCTACATACAAAGAAGATATCTTAATACAACCATCTAGAATGATAAGCATACGTAAAGGTAAATCAGATAAACTCAAACGTATCACCAGAATGTATAATTCAAAGTTGTTCCTCACCATCTCATTCCTTACCTTAAATTTCACATCAAATATTATCATTGTTGATAGTACACTATAAGTTAATTGCATACAAATGTATTTAGACCTATCACTGGCTTGTTAATGAGAACTACCCAAATTGACGTTTAATACCGTGAAGTTATATACACTAAAATCCAGATTTGGACATGATATGCCGGGCACCTAATGAAGATTGATTATCTTCGAGAACTGTGCATTAGGACATTATTTCAATTATTGTAACTGTGGATAATATAATCATTTCATTTCTGTGACTGTTACGTTCCCCTTACCCGATCCTCTCGTTTAGTATATTTACTCTTAGTATAATGTTTATTACTATGAACTACAGTTGCTTAGTTGTGTACAACTTGTACCTATTCACTGAAACTCTTTCGTATGTGCTGTATGAATGTTAGATTCGTGATTGGCTTACCGTGTTGTCTGATTTTATGTACATTTAAAGGCATAATTGAAATACAATATGTTCTCAGTTCTCCGTTTTCCGGTTCCCAATTCTGGTTCTCTATTGTCGGCCTGGTGGGGGTGAGTGAGCTTAAGTCAGTCGCGCATTATCAACTAAGCACACTTCATTAGAGTTCGTATCTACCAACCAAATCCTCTTTCCTTTCTTTCTCACATCATAACAATTCATGTCATAACAGGACAGTAATAATAAACTAACGTAATCATCTATTTATCGAAAATTTTGTCAATCCTTAACATGGAATTCATTTTGTCATCTCTTAAGATGAAAATTCTAATGAGACTAATTTTACCATGATATATATATTCGCCATTAAATAGTGACTGGTGTTATAACTGTTAAGTTCTTAATGCTGATCGAATTCAACCGTAAACGTTGTAATCTAATAAATATCTCAGTTTCAATGGAGATCAGGTTCGCTTTGATTAATTCAATGGTAATATCGTCAACTGGAAAATAGAGTGAATTGAATTCAAATATCAAGGAAGACATCAGTTTCTTTAAGTGTAAAGCACTATTTTCTATCGACTACCTCTAATCACCTGACAAGCAGGTATATTAAAATGTAAACTTACTATGTCTAAACATTTAAAATTTATTATAAATCAACAAAACGTTTACAAAACATTCAACATTACCTTTTACATTATTTTACATATAAAAGTTCATTTTTATCATCTAAGCCACATATAACTAACTGACATTCACCGTAGAATGATTGTTTACTTTACACTTACTCTGATTGATTTAATAAAATATTTACTATATATACTATTTTGTAACTTACCTTCGTTAATTATACTATAACTGGGTGTTTTTAGTACTTTAATCAATGGCATACAACTGTACATGTTTGAATTCTATGCTAACATAATATAACATTGACCAACTTCAAAAAGAGAGATACAAGTAGATTCATTTGACGAGTTTTAAATTTAATGAAACTAACGTTTTGATATTCACATTTCAAATTTGCTAAAGTTTGTAAGTAAGTAGAAATATTAATACAATTCGCCTATGTTGCATATATAATTATAGAGACTGATCAGTCATGGTTAATAATATCAAAAACGAGAGCAAACAAAGGATTGCATACATACATCTTATTCATCTGTTTTTTGCTTCACGTTAATCATAGTGTCAGTAGATATACTGTTTAAAGTAAGTAATACTTACTTTGAAAGCATTTGGTCTAGTTAGCTAATAGAATGGATGATAGAACGTTGCGCTCCCTAAAAGCTTAAAATTTTCTGCAACATAGTTGAAGATTACTGGAATTCGATATCATGAATTAACCTGAGTTAGACAAAGACTGAAAACTAGGAAGCACTAGAAAGCTGTTACGTTATAATATGTAACTATTCAGTATTGAGCACCGATGACTCTACTCGAGAGTCGAGTCTGGGATAATAGGCTTAGTGGTGATAGCTTAATCGCCAAGTTGATGAGCTGTCTTCTTACTGAAACACCAGGAATTACCTCTTCTTTCTGCTGGAGCTAGTCACTGTAGAGCTAATATCGATTGTAACTGGGTATTGTAGAGGTTGTTGAATTTCAATTCACTACCATCTATCGGCCTTGTTGAAGATTCCCATACTAGAAGAAAACGACTGTTTAGTGTCTTCTAGGTTAACAATCACTGTCTAACTCAATGCAATTCCCGATATCGAATTTAAACTTGACAACCTCTACAACATCCATCTAGAACATTATTCTTAGTGGTCAATTCTAAATAAAACCTAGTTAAACCATGTTTTGAAATGAATTTTTCCAACAATTCAAATATGCTGACATATATCATATGCCATGTTATGAATATTTTCTACGTTGAATATAATTTAAGTGAAAGGTTCAAGATAAAATGTTATACAGTGAAGAATATTAAAAAACAAATAGAATCAATCACTGTGTAGCTTGTAAAATGTTACAAGGTATTCCAGTGTAGTATAGATGATTAATATAAATGCGTACATAAGAATAGAATATAAGTAACAAACAAACTGATAATTGATCGAAGAGTCAGTAACTAATACTATGAGCACTTACTATATTCTATGTACCTTCTATACAAATAATAACATGTAATCGTTATAAGTTCACCAAATATATTCTTCTGTAATGTTTCGTTACATTCAGTCTAGTCAAACCAGTCAGTATTTAAGATCTATTGTCAATGAGTGAGTCAAGGTACATAGAGTTCATAGTATATATGAGCAATATGGACAATAAATAATAGGTATATTGCTAAGCTATCCAAATATATTTATTCGAGAGTTTGTGATTTACAGTCCAACTGAATTCTAATTATGTTTAAGTGAATTAGCAATATGCCACTTAATTAAATCCTATATATACATGGATGCTGGATTGAATGGTGGATTATTTTACAAACAATTCTAGTTTTAAATGCACTGAACTATCTCTGAATAGTAACTAATATTTTGTTTATCGTATACTATTAGTCAAGTATAATTAGCTTGAGAAATGTCGTTATCTCTATTCAGTTTACGACTGTTATTTATTAATGAATAGTTGTGTTATTTGTTACTAATGAAGATTACATTTGTTATCATACTAAAATAATCCCCTACAGAGTAATCGAAGATGTATATGTTATTCTATATAGGATTCGTGTAGTTAAATCTTAGTATTAACACTCATATTAGAAACTAGAAATCTTTATTCATCGTTTACAACACTCGAGATATATTCAAAGGATAACTAGGTCATACTACATTATATAGAAAAAAACACTTTACTTGATCTACAATACATGTCAATGTTAGGACTATAGTAAACTCATAAATTCAATCAACCATCTTGACGAAACGAATTTAAGAAGTATATCTGATGTTCCTGTTATTGATATTTTTGTTGATGAACAGGATAATGCCAAACTAAATACCTAATTAATTACTCTCTCCAATCAGTAATAATACATTACTCTATATGTATATCAATAATTTCATGTTAATTCATTTCAATTAATGTTACATTTCAATGAATGATATTGAAATCTGAACTAAAAACTAAAATAGACTTTATTACTAAACTGAGGGTAGAATTTTAATTCTCTATCAAATTATACTACTAATATGAATTCTGTTATTTCATGATTACAAATAACTGATTGATTGGTAATAAATGAATCTAGAAAAAATGAATATTTGTTCATGTAGAATCAACTGAATACAATGATTATCATCAACAACCATCAACATCATCATCAACATCATCATCATCATCAATATCAACATAATTGGAATCATAATGTCTCGTCAATTGAAATTGTATCAGTTTTAAAACAGCATGTATTTAACATTAGTCATTTAAGAGAAAAAAAACTTTAATAAAAATTTCAGAAATAAAAGTATCCTACTGAGAACAAATGAATGAATAAATGAAATTGGATAATCATTTATAAGCATAAAAAAACTTATTGTTAATGTAATCAAATCGTTGAAATTAGCTATATAGACAGAGATTTGAACACTTCTATGAGTAGATTCAATTTACTCTAATCAGTTCTATAATTTAATAAAATATCAATTAACACAAATATGAAATCAACATTAATATAAAGATCATAATGTAGATAAAGATTAACTTGTTGTGATACACTGTAAGAATTTACACTCATCAGTGTAGATCCACTCAATTCATATTCATTGACATGTTTGTTATTATTATTATTATTCACTCAGTACCGGTAACAAACAATCTTCAACACATTACAAATAAACTGTTAGATAAATTATCAAGTACTCGTTAAAATACTATACTCATTATATATCAATGGATAGATTAATATTAAGAGTAAGTAAATATTCAATCAACAATACAATCCAATAATAACATTATGCAAATTATCATTGTATACAACATAGTGAACAGTTGAACAGTACAATCACATATCGCATTGAATGTTTACACTGTGTAGTGGAAGCACGAAATGTGAGCTTACACATATGCAGTTTAATGAATAAGAATAAGGCGTTAAATAGAGTGCTGTTGAATACTACTGAGTGATTAATTAGTATTTTACGGATCAATTTTATTTTTTATTTTTTAGAATAGCTCAATGTTTATATGTGCCATTAGTAAGCTCATAAACAAAACTTTCAACAAAACTATGCTTTTTATAGAATACCAAGCACCCAACTGGTTGATGAATGATGGCTATCATGTAGATTGAATTCAGACTCCATTGGTAGCTGCCTATAACTACTTAAAATCAATTGAATAATTCACAGAAAAGCTTAATTTTCGATGACATTTATTAAAACATTCATAAATTATAACAAAGAACCAATAAGTAACAAATTCAGTCTGAGTTACAATTGATTGGCGACTGTTATTCAACGAGTTTTCTGTCATAAGTTCTAATGCACATTATTATTAATTCCTAAATATGTATGATAAAATTCATTGAAATGATTGAAATAGTTGTTAACTAATTATATAAGTTGGATTGTGACTGGCAAGTGAAATCCAGGACTCGCGTTTCGTCCTATTTGGGATTCATCAGCTCGATGTACCTGCATCCCAATGTTGATGTTCAATGACTGACCAGCTTCAGTCTATAAAAAATCAACGGGAATATAAAAGTTCATTCTAATAGTTGTAAATTCAGTTTGAATTAAACGAAAAGAACTCTTCAGCTAATTGATTAAATGCCTACGAGATAGATTAAGGTGTAGCACAGACATAGGATTAAAATATAATGATTTTTAAAAGTAAACAAGGTAAAGTAAATTACATCAATATTACTCTTTACATTAGTTAATTATCTTACTTTCTTACTTACGCCCGTTACACCTTACAGAGGAGCATAAGCTGCTTACCAGTATTCTCCATTAAACTCTGTCCTGAGCAATCATTTCCAATTGTTTCCAGTTGCTGTTCATCCTTTTGATATCTGCTTCAAATTCTCGACGCAGTGTGTTCTTTGGCCTTCCTCTTTTCCGTTTCCCAACAGCATTCCATGTTAATGCTTGTCTCGTGATGCAGTCTGATGATGGCCTGGCTGCCCTGGCTTTGCCAATCCTTGCCTTTACATCTGCATCAGACTCCCCTTGTTAATCAATGATGCTTCCCAGGTACATGAAAGTATCCAGTTCTTCCAGAGTTTCTCCATCAAGTTGAATTGGGTTGGTGCTCCCTGTGTTATATTTGAGGATCTTACTCTTTCCCTTATGTATGTTCAGGTCTACTGAAGGTGAAGTTACTGCTACACTTGTTGTCTTTGCTTGCATTTGTTGATGTGTATGTTCTAAAAGAGCTAGATCATCCACAAAGTCCAAATCATCGAGTTGCATCCTACTTGTCCATTGAATTCCGTGCATCCCCTTAGATGTGGAGGTGTTTATGAACCAGTCAACCACTAGAAGGAACAGAAAAGGCGAGAGTAGGCAGCCTTGTTTAACTCTCCCCTGTAGCTCTTCTAGGGTAAACTGCCAGTTCCAAGCCCGTGTAAAGGAGGAGTGTTGGACATGGGGCTAGCATTTCCATCCTCAGAAACATAAACTTGCTTAAAAAACTTAAGCAGATTAAACAAAATGATTTATTTACTTATAGTTTTTAGAATCATCTGGACCGAATTTTCGTCACATCTCAGTAAGTATAATGCTTTAATGTAAACTGGAAATCATTATCAATACTTATGGGGTAAAAGATTACTTCAGAAGACCTATTGGTGACGATTTTTGTTTAGTTAATATCAATGTCAATTTAACGGTCACTCATGTTCGTAACGGTCCTGTAATTCTGCCAATTCAGTCATAATCATCACTTATTTATGCTTAGAGTTGAGGAAATGTATATGAACTACTAAGATACAACTTCATATGTTGCACAATAATTAAATTTATGATAGGTCGTAAGCATTTTATGCAAACATGAAAGTACACATGGAGGACAGCTATTCTAAAAACGACTAAAATTCATCTATAAAATGCTAATTAATCACTCAGTAGTATTCAACAACACTTTGTTTAACGCCTTATTCTTATTCATTAAACTGTATCTATGATAGCTCACTCTTCGTGTTTTCACTACACAGTGTAAACATTCAATTCGATATGTGATTGTACTGTTCAACTGTTCACTATGTTGTATACAATGATAATTTGCATAATGTTATTATTGGATTGTATTGTTGATTGAATATTTACTTACTCTTAATATTAATCTATCCATTGATATATAATGAGTATAGTATTTTAACGAGTACTTGATAATTTGTCTAACAGTTTATTTGTAATGTGTTGAAGATTGTTTGTTACTGGTACTGAGTGAATAATAATAATAATAATAATAATAATAATAATAATAATAATAACAAACATGTCAATGAATATGAATTGAGTAAATTGTCTACATCATTTTGATGGATCTACAATGATGAGTGTAAATTCTTACAGTGTATCATAACAAGTCAATCTTTACCAACTTTGTGATCCTGTCACGACATTAGAAATAAAACTGATATGATGATTGAAGATTATGACTAATTCGTATGCGTTAACACACCTGCCCCATAATAGCTGATCACTTCAGTACCGGAATTTAGAAGTTAAGATAACTGATCTGACCACCAGACAGAATTATATTATATTTCATGCATTCCTTTATATATACATAAAACCAGACCACACAGTCAACCAATTAATAGTTTAACATTTATGCAAATCAAGTGAGATAGCGGTTGCGATTAGAAGAAATTTGTACACAACTAATTAACTGTAGTTTATAAATAAGAGATAGTACAATGACAGTAAATATACTATACAGGATGATAGGGTAAGAGGCACATAACGATGATGAAAATAAAGTGTTTACTTTAGCCACAACTAAAATAATTGTAATAGTCTTTTAATACATGGTTCTAAAAGTTTGTAACTCTTATTTAGTGGGCCAATATAGAAGATCTATATATCAATGTTGCTACAACTGGCACCTTTGGAAACATGGTAATTCACATGTTTAGACAGTCTACTGTTCAGTAGTATATTTCATTGGTCGATGAATTCAAATTCACTTATTCATTTTACCATACATAAAATATACTATGAATCCATTCATATGGACAATATCATTGCTATGTATTAATAATAGTTGCCAGCTTGTAGTTTATTTTATAACCATATATTATAACTGACTTAGTATAACACTTTAGCAACTAGTCAAATATCATTCAACATAAATGTAAAATCTTCCACATATTTTCATATCTATGTGTTATCACACCTCATTAACATAACTAAATGAATAGTAAAGTAATGGAAGCAGTAGTAACATTATTGGTAGTAAACAAGATAAAGCACAGATGATAGAATTTCATGAGTAAAAATCATTTCGTAGAAAAAAAGTATAAAAACAAATTTCTAGCTCATTGTTATGAGGGTAAAAAATAGACCAGTTCAACTGTGCTATTACATTTGATACTGAATAATAATACTAAACATTTTTAAGTATTGGTAACAAAAATTGAGCTGACGCTAATTAGGTAGTCTGTATCTACCAGTATAGTCTGGTTCAGAAGTGAGTGACTTGGTGTTTGAGTTTCATTTGATGTGAGAAGTGACTGATCATTGATACGAACTTGCGGACCAGTGCAGTGACCTAGCACAATAAGACTGACCTATCTATGCCCGTATGTCTGGCATGATGGTCATAGCCTCAAGTTGGATAGAAGAACTGAACCAAACAGTCAAAGTCTGTTTATGCTTTGCGCACTCATCTATGTACATACAACTCCTTACTGCGTGGCTGGCCATTTAGGATAATAAGATTTATAAGGTTTTTTTATAAATACTACAATACTAGGAAAGAAAACATACGTGGTTGTTGTTCATGGATGAAAAATGATGTAGCAATAGTTAATGAGTTGAATGGGAGGTGTAGATAACGAGAACATTATAATAATAGACATTAAGTATTCAATGTGTAAACTAAAATAAATAAAATATTCATCTGAAAAACATTTCCGAAATGTCACTTGAAGTCTCCCGACCTATCAGAGTTTGACCTACTCTAGAATTATTCCAACTTATTCCTATACCAGTCCTATGTTTATAATTTAACTAACAGTACACCATGATTTCATACTGATATATGATAATATATCCATAGAAAGAATTCATAATATTTCATAACATTTTACCATATATATTCATTTACTGGTTAGCGTTTTTACTGGTTGGAGAATGCTGGTGGGCAGCCTATGCTCCACTTGGGGTAACAGGCATTGATGATGATGATGATGATGATGATATATAATCATTTGATACTTTACCATTCACAATATGACTATCAATCATATATAATTGATATTTACTTAACAATTAGATGAATATCTATATAAAATTTTGACATCTATTCTCTCTTTCTTTTCATGTTTGTTACCATGTGACTGAAAAGGTTCATACAAATACATGTATGGTGTTATGTGATGAAAAATTTTTCATTACATCATTTAATTCTATTTTCTTTTATTTGTTTTTCATCAAATTATGCATATACTTTATTCGACTAAGGTATACTTTAACTATAACTAATTCATTGTATCTAATAATTACTTATATTTTACTGTATGGTTCTACTTAATATTCTATGTAGATACAAGAATTTTATAATTTACATGATAAATTTATTGTAGTTAGACAATCATTGAAAATCAGAATGTATTAGCCATACTGTTCTATTCGACTACTCCAGAAGAATAACTAACTTTCAGAACTATGTTTTCATTTACATGAATTGTATCTAAAGTAAGCATTTTAGTTCTTATCATTATTATGTCGTTCGTACACTATCGCACCCCGTTTTGTAAAGTAATTGCTACCATATCACTTCTCATTTAAGAATTATGGTTAAACAATTATGTATACGTTACCTCAATTCACTACCACTGTCTCCCTAGTTTTGCATTAATAGAAATTCCCTGACTGGTTAGCTGAATACTGTGATTTTGTGTAAATATAAAGGAATGCTTGAAATATAATAAGATTTGCCGGGTTGATTTATCAGTTCGTGTTCTTCCAATTCCGGCTTGGGATTGAGTGTTCATCAGGTAAACCTGCAATGACTAGCTAGGCACTCAATCGGGTTGTTATTGTAACATCGTGCGCACAAGGATATATCAACTTAGTGGTCGAACTTCCTCATCATAACAGCCTCCTGTGACTCCATAACACATATTTTTTATCAAAATATTAAGCTTTTAAGTAGTTCCTATTCCATACTAAAACAAAATAGATATCAAGTACTTTCCGGTTTCCAATTATCGTTTAGCCGCGTTCATTCAATGAAATATATGGTTTACATATACTATTTATATGGTTCAACAACCCCGCCACAAACCTCGTTTTAAACACAATTATGTTTGATTAGTTTCAATTACAAAATGATTGGTGGGGTAATACGTTAGTAGCATAAACATTTCCCATTCAACTATTGCATGTTACAATTCTATCATACCTTGTTCCATTTATGATAGCTTGGTAGTATTAGTAACACTCAAACAAATGAAAATTGGCATAAAATCAACAGTTTAATCATTTTCATACCATTACTTCTGTATTATTACAATGGCCACAATCATTGATGATGCATCCACTTAATCTTGTAAAGTTAATGACTGTTGGAATAGTCGAATTGCAGCATCTCGAGATACCAAAAGTTCCAGTACTATTGGTAAAACATAAATATCATCAAAGTTGAGGATGTTGTAAGCATGTACGAAGGAAACAAACCTATTACGCCTGTACCGAAACCAGGCTTAATGTGATATGAGAGGAGGGGAATAAATAAGCTTGATATTCAACTGTATACGTTGGGAAATTGTCTATGAGGTCGATACCTGACACTCATTAATCATTTTAATGAATTTTGATCATGTTTGTACCTGTATACATGCATAATATTTTGTCGCATACGACGACTGATATTTTTCAGCAAGTTTTTCTGTCATCTGATATCTGTTCACTTGCAGTATCGTATCAACTAGTCAAACTTGTCATCAACTATCACTCGACCACAATCAGTTCAAGTTATCTATCATCTGTATTGTGATCAGTAAATGATTACCTCTATTATAACTATAAAACGTAGTTTGTTCCTTTCGTATCTACAAAAAATATCTTTTAATATGTAGTACATGTTTTTAGAATTTTGTCTATCTCATAGATAATTTTATCTTCTGTGTCTTTTCGCTATGTATATGTATAACCAAAAATTTATTTTCATTTCCCAGTTACTCTATAGGATTGGTTAGACTCCCTTTTCTAAGTTGGATAGTTTAATTTCATTATTCGGAACGACTTCATTGGAGTAATTGAGACTATATATCTACAGTTTGACCACCGTATTTGATGATGTAAAATCTAAATTGGTAAAGCAATTATCAACAAACTATCAATCGTGGACGTACTGATCACCATAGGTAACAATATAAAATAGAGAATTCAAACGTATCAATAACCAACCCATATAGATCAGATTCTCAATTATAATATCAATAACTCGACTCATAAAATCACCTGAGTATAAACCTTATTCAAAAGAGTGAAGTCTCACTACAGCACAACTAACACAAATAAACCAACAATAATACTTAATTAGTATTTTACAAAAAACAACGGCTACCTACACAACTTAATCAAAATATATTTTTCAAGGTTACTAACAAGCACGAAATTAAATTTAGAAACAAACAGAGAAAGGATGTATCGGAAATTACAACCTGATTCTTAAGGCCATCAAGTGTAAGCGCCATTCACATGCAAACAAAATTATTCCAATTCATCGTATTCAACTTACAGGACAAAATAACAAAAGAAGACGAACTGTGGCTTATCCACAAATAGAGCTGATCAAACTACGAAAAACGCTGTACTGGACAAAGTGATCGACCTCTTTTTATTCTTCATTGCAAATATCAGCTAATTAACAAAAGTCACGAAATATCTATGATAATGCTAAAACACATGGACAATTATGGATACATGTTTGGCCAGGTGATTGTGATTTTAGACAGAGAAAACCTAGAGAAAGCTGGAGAATTTGTGGAAGTTTAGCGCTCAAATTAATTAATAATCAATAAATACATTGAGATAGATTCAATTTAGCTACTAAACAATTAGAATGTTACAAGCCTGGTCAATAGAAATGAGAATTAAAATAAATAGTGCAAAAAATTACATGGTAGGCGTGAAGAACAGCAAATCAAATTTAAGGTAGATAAAACAAAGTGCTAATCGTATGTGAAGAAATTCTCCGCTCATATCAATCAGAAGTTTGTGCCAATGAAATCATCTAGAACGGCAATCGAAGCTCCATACTTAAATCATTCAACTCAGTGAACACAGTTTAATGAAAGTGTTATAACGTGTGAAAAAAGTTGGCCTGTTAATCGGTTGGTTGTGCACGGACGCTTATTAAAATGTGCCTCGTCGCCTGTTGATCGGCTGGTTGTAGCAGACGCCTGTTGAAATGTGCCTAGTTGATAATACGCGACTTGCTTAAGCCCACTCAGTCCCAAGCCGGAGATAGAAGAATAAGATCGGAATAAGATTCGGAGTCGGATTATATTTTACACATTCGCTTATATATACAAAATAATCATGATGATTATTCATCAAATAAAATTATCAACACTTTTAATAATACAATTAAATGTTGTCAAATGTGCTCACATAAAGTGATGAAGGTTTACAAATCATGTTAACAAAAAATCAATACAACTTGATAAAATGACAATTGTATTTCTAGGGATTTCGAATCCCTAACAGAAAGCTAATCTTCTGAAGTGAAAAAATTTTCCATCAACATTGTGAAATTCATTAATCGAATATATTTTTTTAAAGTGATTTTGTATGGAAACATTTTAAGCTTAAATAGTACCCTAACGTATTATGACATGTGTTCTGAATAAAGTATGCTGGAATTGCTGAGTTCTTGTGACCAGTGATGTTTTTTAAAGGACAAATTTCAGATGAAAGGATCATAATTTAAACGGATTAATATACACTCAGGGTAATAAAGCTTTGATATTTTGAACTGTGAGTTAACTATTATGTGATCAGCAATATTTTAATGACGAATATGTAATTCATGGAATGACTTCCAGAAAGGCCTAAATACCATATTCGCCTGGTTTCAAAAAATTCTCCTCTGGGCTGTACTTTCATACTTCTAGATCACCAAGTTGACCCCTGATCTAATTTGATCTTCTCGTATCTTAAGTGGATGAAGCCTTCCATGATACGGACAAATGGGAAGTGACAATTACTCTCCCACCTCATACAATACTTGAGGTTGTAAGTTATTATATTGCATGATTAGTAACAGAGAATTCGGCTGGGATTGTCAAATTTAAACTTTATTACCATCATGAGCCGAAATTCACTGGGGAACCAATTAAAACAAGAAACAACTAAACAGTAAGGAGTTACTTACAATCAAATGACAGTTTAATACTTGGAAATTGTCACACTGTGTCTAACTGAAGTTTACACTGCATCAAATTGTTTATGTTAATTCCAGTAATTTTACGTATCCATTTCATAATTATGAACAATGTTGAATTTTACATTGTATTGCAGATTGTTGTAGTAAAGGGGAAAATCATCATCTTGAACAAAAACAGCATACATCCGAAGTGTTTTCATTCTAAGGTTGAAGTCAAGCATTTGGGAAAGAAGTCAGAAGCATTTCGTTTTAAATGTAACTAATAATTCTTATCATCATCATCATCATCATCATCATCATCATCGTCATCACTACACAAGATTCACTTGATAACCTTTCAGCTTACGTTTATGCTAATTATTTATTTTAAAATATTAGTCATAGATATTTTTTAAAGCCTATCTTATAAATTCAGAGGTGTCAATCTCGACATTGACGCTATTCTTGAGATTATTCGCAACTTCTCAAGCAATCAATATATGGGTTGTACACATTATTTTCATTCATTTTCCTATGTGTATGGTGTATATTAAAGAGTAATTATCATCTATGTTCATATTGTAGAGCGTAACTTTCACAATATTTATGTTACTCTACAGACATGTTGGTCTGATCTACATGTTCACAAACGATGGCTTGTACAACCTTCAGATGCTTGAGATAATGCGTTATAGTCTACCAAATTAACAAAAAATGATCGTAAATAATAAGTAAGACACATTTAGGAATAGCTAAAAGATCTACTAAATACCTATTTCCAATTGACTACATGAAATCTTGAAAACCTTTTTAGTGGTTGACTTTGATTGTTGTTACTACTGAGCCCAGTGACAAATTAATGTTTAGTATCTATCTGACTCATTTAATTGATTTAAACTTGTACAACTCATGCAATTATCTTCAACCAACTCATTGGTACTCATCTACGTTCAGTGAATAATATGAGAGATGGAAAATTAGTCGATGTCAGATAAATTTTGTTAGCTAGCCAAAACCAAGCAAAACAAAATCCAAAAGCGCTAAAAACAGAAGTTCCGCTGTTTAATCACACTGTAAAATGGATAAAAGATAATAATGTACAATCCGTGAAATATCATCCCCAGAGTTATCAGCGGCTGACACAACCCTATGTAGTCATTCATATCCCTAGATAAGAAATTATAAATTAAGTGGGCATTCTAACAATTCAACATTCAAAACACCACGGATCGCTGGACAGCCGTTTTGTTCTAGTGTGAAAGTCCTCAACAGTGCGCACCCCAAATTCAGCACCAGGAGCTTTAGGTTGGCGATTACCTAACCCTCTTCACCAATAGGTCGGCATCCAATGATAGAATTTCCACTTTCATCAATTTCCATAGTGAAACGTAACAGTTATCTATTACTCCTGGTTTTCAATAGTGCCCTGCCAACATCAATCTGTAACATATTCAATCAATTAAAGTACTGATCTTCACACAAAAAAACCAATCTCAGTTTAACATCCACTAAAAATATTGCAATATTGTTATGTGCATATTCATCGTAATTTACAATTTCTTCTATGTGGATACTTATCCAACTTTTAAATGATAATAAACAGTATGTAGATAAGAAAGTATGAATCGATTACTGTGCTACCTGTAGAAATATATCATTATCTCTTGAAGCATAGAAGCATAACTTGTTCAAATCGATAAAACAATATCATGTAGTAACAAATTCACGTATATTTCATTCTATCCAATAACTAGAATATAGAATCTTACTTTTATTATTATTATTATTGCTATTATTCTGTCTGGTGTATCATTGACTTGTCATAAACTTTTGATATCATTTATCTACATATAACTTAATATCATTAGCATGTTTACGTATGAAATATTTAACTTCAACACTTCTGATGAATAGAAATAGCAAAAAGTAGTAGTAGTAGTAGTGTTGTTGTTGTTGTATGTTTCTACACGAATCATGTAGTTAGATGATAATAAATTCTTTGTTTAAATAAAAGAAAACTAAGAATAGTATGATTTATAACAGATTTAGTAGAAGAAGTTACCTATGTTAACGACGATTTCTTTAGTATATGATAGTGTACATGTAGCACATGATCAGTTAATACATTGAATGTAATACAAAAATAGTTTATATGTATTAATGAAATAAAATGGTTGAATACGATGAATAAATAATATACATATAACTACATTCCACAAAAGATTAATACTTGAACCAGATAGAAATGGAAATATGAACTGACCGATATGAATGGGATCGTTCTAAATTAAGTTCAATTAAATCAACACTCTAGGATATATTATGTTTAAATTAGGTTGGATTATGGTTGGTAAATGAAATCCAGTACCCTAATGGTAAATACAGTAGTGTTTGACACGAAACGAACTGAGTTCGAGTTCCACTGTAAATATAAGCACTGGACTTCAGGTGTATGCAAATAACCAGTGTCAATTCAAATGAAACGTGCTACTTAGATTCCACGTGTCAGTCACAATCCGACCTATTTTATACTTGAGAACTATCGTTATATCGATGCAATCCACTTAGAATACACATGACAGTGACTGATCAACTTCAGACCTTATCTAGTCAAGAGGAAGATACAAAACCTTTAAATTATATTTTTGTACAAATATAAAGTTTTAATTTAGATAAAGTGGTATGCAGTGGTTTATGATAAATCATTTGGCTTTATGATTAGTATTGATAAGTGGCTAGATGATAAGAAGCTTAATTTAATCAGTCTTCGTTCACTGAACAGTTCAATCAAATGGATAAGGTGAACAGTTAGCGATTTTTAATTAGGACATTTTAATTGAACTGAGGTGGTTTTGGGGAGATAGGTATTTAGTTTAGTTATTTGATACGTCATAAATTAATAACGGTTTCGTGTAACTGAAAACCAGGGAGTACTGGATTACTACCTCATCCTAGTAACGGACTACTTAACAGATCGCTGTCTTGATTCCATCAATGAATCCTATCCAGAACATTTAGGTTTCACTGTAAAAAGTTAACAGTTTGCACTATCGGGCCGGCATGTAATGGTAGAATCCCTACTTCCACCAATTTGTGATATACCGTGACGATCATCCATTGTCATTGGTGAAAACTGTCTAAATCTTGATAAGTTTGAACTCTACATTTCGCAACCTCTTACTAGAACTTCAGGAAGATCTGAAGTTTGTCCTTGATTGAATCAAGAGCTCATCCCTAGGAAGAGCATAAAACTAAGACGAAACGGTTTTCTAGTGATTCCTGGTTTTCAGTGGTACCCAACCGATATAAATCTTTGACGAACACAAACAACTAAGACATCCTTTGTTCTATTATATTTTATTTATTTGTCATTGATTGAAGAATTTCAATGACAATAATCTATGGAGGTTACTCTTAATGATACGAGTTTCTACATGAACAGATAATAGTCGGTAAATTTTGAAAACTAGTGAGTACTGGATAAGCACTTTATTTAGTTAGAAACGTACTATAATGAGTTCTATTCCAGTTCTTTTAAAACCTGTATGGATGTGAGACGTAGCCATTAAGAGTAGACGACACACGTAGATTATTGGTATTTGACCATTGATATCTTCAAAGCGTCGCGCACGTTAGCTTGCATCACCGAGTAAGTAATAACGAGGTTTAAATTCGGGTATCAGAGAAAGGAGGTAAATCACTTGATGACGTTGTGAATCTTCATCAATTGAAGTGGGTGGGATGTGTCACGCATACCTAACCACAGTTTACCTTGATGCACGATGATAACTGGTACAAGAGTAAGATAGAAGGGAGTCAGGAGAGGCCCATAAAAACTAGGCATCGGTCCATGAAGTCACTGACTGCTGGTTTGAGTCGTGTTTGTAGATGCAGACTACTTGATTGGGTCCCGTGCAAGTACCGTAACCAGTAGTTGGAAAAGTTGGGCGCTGTGGCTGAGAATTGGTTACAGTGGCGCAAGTGTATCCACTCATTGTTCTCCGTTAAATCGTGAGTTTAAAAAAATATTTCTTAGCTTTCTTTCCACGATTCATTTCTTTCACTCTGTACCATATTCTGTATGTTCCATCTTTTATTGTTTTCGCTATTATTATGAATGATGCAACTTCTACTAGTTAAGCAAATTTCATAAACCATCATAATCAAATGAATGCACTATTAGTTGTCACCATTTATACAATGTTTCGTAGAAAGGTGGTATATATTTCAACTGTAAGACAGGGAAAACAAAGACAGGCAACAAATGAAAGCATTTGTATTAATCAACAGATATTATAGATCTATGTCACAGAAATTGGAAAGGATAAAACTTAACATTCGTTATCTAATGAGTTAATGGTTAACCTTCTGTTGCTGTAGTAACAAAAATAGAATCATGATCAAAATATCCTTCCGCATTTCACATGACCACATTTTAGTGAGTTCTAATCTGACAGTTGTAGTGTGTTTCTTACTTTCAGAAATGCACAACAACATTTCCATGTCATAATTACACAGCTAACTAGTTTTCACTTTTTTCTAGAACTACTGTTCTAGTGCGACCCTTGTTATCTGACGAACATTTCATTACGTTGTGTTCAAGTAGATTCATATTTTGATTTTAAGTCAATAACCTTTTTGAAGCCGATGGAAATGTGACAAAACACAATGAATCCAACGACTTCTTCAAATGTTATTATCCTTTATTTAGATTATAACAAGAAAAGAACTGAATGGAGTTAAAATGTTTGAATGGAATTGTGTATTGCATCTCAGTAATGTTAAATAATTTTGAAGAAAACATGATAATTGAATTGAGTTGGTTATCTGAGATAGGCACATAGTTTAGTTGTTTTATTTGTCATAAACCAACTCAGGTCATGCAAGTCTCGCGACCAACACTTTACCTTCTAGACCACTAGATTTGCTGGAGTTTATTGATAGCATTTCAACTTCCATCAATTTGTGATAAAGAGCAACTAAAATCCATTGTTATTGGCGTAAACTACTACACTCAATTCATGTCTGAACTTCACCAGTCAAAACTTCTTTCTAGAACCTCAGAAACATCTTGAAGTTAGTCACCAGTAAGCTAATCAATGAGAATGGATTGAGTCTGTTATGTAAATGTAGGAATCAAGTTTAGTTGTTTGTATTCTTCACAGAAATCTACCATTGGACACCAGCTGTCGGAGTGGTGAAGATGGCTGGGTGTTCACCGCGAGACCTTAATTCCTCGGGTTGGCTTCGCTTGCGGAACCGGAAGTGCACACTTTTGAAAAGTCCTATACTAGTTCGAAACACAGTAAGTTTATTTCTTGTACACTACAGGATCTATAAAGAACAAATGCCGATTGTATATTCATTGGATTGCAATAATTCAGAGAATCTTTTGAATTATATTCATCCAAACTATCTTATCACATCGATTTTTTTAAGTAATATCCAGGTGTATTAGGGGATCATTTACCGATTATCCGACCTTTCATACAAAATTGCTTCTGTCACGTTCTCATAAAAAAAGAATTAATATCAGTTTAATTTGCTTTCAGCAATCCTACATACCTGTGAGAGTAACGTTTTATAAGTCAATACTAACTGCTCTGGTATGTTCTAGAGTGAACAATGATTAATTAATATGTGGTGTATTAGACGGAGATGGAGAATCTGTTAATGTGGTTGTAAATAGTCATTTGTAGATATAACTAGGATGGGTGTTATACAATCTCGACAACTGTGTACCTCGGATTTATATGCTGCCAGAGATAGAAGTAGGCTGGAAGAAAGCTAAGGGACATAAAATCAAAATATGAAATGTATTTATTAATTCATTGATCGCCTGTTTGTATTGTGTTGGTGGTAGAAGACTATGCGGCTGTGACATGCAGAACAATCATCATTAAGTTCGAGAAGTTGGGTTAAGGTTCGAAGTCGGTCATAGTCATGCAGACAAACTTAATCTATATCTTTCCTTACATCGTGAAGCGAAATGTACTTTTATACACGCTTTCTTTTAATTTCTTTTTGCATCATGTTTCCTATGTTTAGTCTTACTATATTTGGTAATATACTATCTCGACACTATCATTATTTAATTTATAAATTTATCTAACTGTGCTAATATGATAGACAGGATACAACCAGTACTGAGAGTTAATGAGCAATTCAGTGTGGTTGTCATTCGAAGAACACGTGTTAACCACATCATCTAATCACCAAGAAGATAAAGTCAAATTGAATTAAGTGACTGTTTCTGTCAACTTATTCTCTAAATTGGTCACTTTTGATTTCACTGACATACTATAAAGTTTGGATTATCATATGAACTTAACATGTTCTGACGTGGTTTTCAGTATGTTATGTTTTACATAATTACTCTCAGTCGCTCTAAATTAAGTTGTAGTTTCCAACCAATAGGCATGATAAACAAGTTAGTCAGTCTATCTGCTACTTCTGACTAGACAAACACGAGATACCTGCTTCACTGGTCCAAATATCTGAGTTTGTCGCTTATTATGCTATTTAGCGAGGGTTAACATAATGAAACCCATCAGTGTTACGCCTCTTATAATCAGTTTATTTACTGTTATAGTCCAAGACAAGCCACCATTACGTTTTACTAACGTCGTGTACTGCTTTAAAGAATCATAATCCTGAGACTCAACTGAAAATATCCACTACATAGTCATCATATACTGACTGTGCCCCAAGATCTAATCATCCAGTTCACAGAATAAGACAGTTCTGAAAGCTCCCAAATAAATTTTCTCATCTTATTTCTCAGTGAAACTTTGAACTTATCACTTTGTGAATAAACGATTTTATCCGATTGAATCTACCTCCGTTACTAAAGAATCCTAATAAGTTTACCTCATCTATATACTACATACTAAACTGTGTCAAATCAATAGTTAATAATGAATATGCATAAAAAAAGTGTACTCATGTAAATGTACAATACAAATGTAAAAGAACATAAATTAATTATTAATTGAATAAACGAATAAACAACTCAATTGAGATGGTTATTTTTGTGGAGATTGGTTATTTGATTTGATTGAATATATCACAGATTGATGTTGGCAGGGTACCATTGGCAACAAAGGAGCACTGGACAGCTGTTTCGTTCTAGTGTGGAACTCTGAAGCCCCTGGTTCGGAATCGTGGGTGTGCATTGCTGAAGAGTTCCACACTAGAACGAAACAGCTGTCCAGTGCTCCCTTGTTGTCAATGGTACCCTGCCAACATCAATCTGTGATATAGACAATCAAATCGAATAAATAACTGTTTGTTTCTAAGTTAGCATTAGTTATTCAAAGGTGTATGTAGAATAGAACATTTATTAAGTCTAATTGGCAATTGAAGTCAAAACAAAGTACAGTTTAATACAATGAAAATTTTCAATTATTAGAATCATGATGAAAAGTTTAAAGATTGAAATGCTTCTGTAAATACCTACATTAATCTATGTATGTTATTAAGATTTGTTTTTTGTCATTTATTACTAGAGGTATTCAGAAGAGGTATGGACTTCTACTTTGTTTTATTATGCTTTGTACGCAGTTAGAAAGGAAAAAAAGTTTAACATACTTGATTTAGGATTATCAATTATATAACATTTTAACATTTTTATTTGAATGTACTGTAGACGAAGATGACGGAAGTACATATTCTAGTATGTCATAATACTATACAAGAAACGAAATTCCAGATGTGGACGATTTGATTTAGGTTTAAGAATTTTCTGTGAGTTTTCTTTCAGATGACCAGTCCTAAATGTTAAAAAAAGTTAAATAGAATTGTTGTTGACACTTAGAATTATAACGTATTCGCATCTTCCCCGTGATTTGTCATGGACTGAAATTAATTAGTCTCTGCTGTCATATATACATCCTGGACGGACAACTTCGATATAGCAGTTGTTCAACAAGCATTATTTGAAATAGATTATGACTGGGAAGCTGAATCCAGGAAGCTCACTTCGTCCTGTTTGGGATTAGTCAGCTGGATGTACGTGCATCTCAGTGTTGATGTTCACACCAGGACTCGAGCTCAGTTCGTTCCGTGCAAACGCCACCGCGTTCACCACCGAGGATTCTACTTGAGGTCACATATAACGCTTGTTATCGACAACGCTGTTAAATATCTTCTAATTAGTAAACAATTATTTCCATCCATAGGAAATCGAATAGCAGTCCGAATAATCTATCTATTAATTTAATTGGAAAAGTTATTGGCCTATATCCATTTGTCAGTTGGTTATCTGCTCTGCAACTTCATTTCCACCACCACACTGTCATATTAGGTTAATTACTGATTCTTTACATCTTCTTAGTGGTTTCCACCGCCATATAACCGTAAACAATTTAGCGCCATATATATAATTGGATTTCGATTTGCAATGTGATCTTCCGTCAAGTCATTTTACAGTTTTTTTTCGTCACGGGCTGATCACTGTTGGGTACCAATGAAAATTAGGGAGGGTTGAACAGCTGTTTCGTCCTAGTATGTGTCTTTTCAGCAGTATATACTCACAATCCCCCCCCCACAGCAAAACCAACACAAAGCATTTAGGTTTCTCGGAAAACTTTCACTCATCACCCCCATTGAGTAGACGTATACTGGTAGAATTCCAATTTCAATTATTTTGTAATACATCGCGACGATCCGTCAGTACAATTAGTGGTAATTGTTTCGCTCCTGACGAGTCACAATTTCTCACTGGTACCTCAGGAACAACGTGGAGTAAGTCACTTATACCTCGAGATTGCAGTATCTTGGGTTCGACTGTTAGCTGAATAAATACTGTTGACTGTTGAGGAGTTACATACTAGGACAAAACAGTCATCCACTGCTCCGTGTTTTTCAATGGTACACAAATGACAACAATCAGTGAAGAATACATACCCTAAAATCAAATGGTAATCACGACAAAACAAGCTCAACTCAACTAAATTTATTTCATTCTTTATCATCATCAATCATAGAATGACTACATAATGTTTATCTTCATTTTATCTTAATCAACTGAGGTTTCCATTTATACATTTTAAGTTTTTACTAGGTGTTTTTGTGTGTACACGTGTATACATATGGATGATTTTCAGTCCTGTACATATAGTAAGCAAAGTGAGTTTTCCGATTGACATTTTATTTATTATCCACGTTTTGTTAGTTAGTTTTCTATTATTATTATTATTATTATTATTATTATTATTATTATTATTATTATTATTATTATTATTATTAACACTTCTAATGTCATTATTATTGTTATTTGTCAGTAATTCACCATTATGACAATTTTTAATACAAAATTACAATGTTCAAGTGTATACATTCTGCATATGGATGGAATAACTGCTGTTCATTCTCAATTCACAGTAGGATGTCTTCATTGTCTACATTATAATGAGTAATAACATTATTAACCCCTCTCTCTTTGTCGCTCTCTCCCTCTTTCTATCTATCTATTTATCTATCTATCGATATATATATATATATATATATATATATATATATATATAGAGAGAGAGAGAGAGAGAGAGAGAGAGTGAGAAAGAGAAAGAGAGTATTAGATTATAATTGATACATAGAACGTAACAAATACTTCTGAATTGGTTTCATTATCAATGTCTTCATTATCAATGTCTACTGTCAAACGATATCTTAATGTATACTTTAATTGAATATTGTTTTTAGTTAATTTGTTGATCTTGTTGCTGGCCATATTGTAAACTTTTAACTCTTAATTCTTTTTCTATAAAACAAATTTATCTTAAGCTCTACATCATGAAATGATTGTAGTGAGACAAATCTTATAAAACCTCCATAACTTTTACTAGAAGCAATCATTGGATTCAGTGGGAGTTATCCATGATGAGTGTAAATCAACCACTGACCAGTAGAACTGAATGCGATCGAGCATTAACTAAAGTTTGAAGTGTAAGCTTTCTGATGCCAGCCTACTGGTAGAAAGGTAAAGCCTTTGCACGCAGAGTTAAAATGTCTTTAGTGGACAGTGGACGCTCGATGCTATAGCACCCTATATTAGAACGGAACCAACATTTAGTGCTTCCTGGTCTTCAGTAGTTATCTAACTATATTCAGTCTGTGATACGAGGCTTGTAATTAAGTAATTATCACAAAACTAATTAACAAGAACTCTATTCAACCACGTTGTCGTCATAGATTTATATGTGGTGGAACTTATCTTCATAGTAAGAATTCATCATATGAACAGTTTTACATATCTTCATCTTGTAGACTGTTGAGCTTTTTTTTATTTCGATGGTTAGAATTAAAAATACAAATGAGTGATATATGTGAAAACCACTCTGCTTCATTTCACTTTTACTATGATCTACTCTTATATTCTCCTATTGTGAAAACGACATGAAATAAAATGGAAAGGGTGATTCGATCCATGATGATAGTATGAGATGATTCATATGGGGAATGCTGACTAGCTAAGCAAAAGTTCAAATTTACTAAGATTAAGAGCAAATGACACAATGAGTCTTTGATAAAGAAAGCATTATTTAAGGACAAGAGTTTTCATTACAGATGGTATCACGTACTGAAGTAAATGCAATAGAATTTACTACTATTACATCGTAAAGTGTTTGGAAATATCAAGGTCGACTGAAGACTAAGTAATAATATGGATAATACTGGCAATAATGTGATGAAATTAGTTGGTTGAATACGTTACAGATTGGTATTGGCAAGGTAACATTGGAAACCTGAGAGCACTGGAAAGTTGTTTCATTCTAGTGTGAAACTCCTCAGCAGTACGCACATCAGACTCAGCACCAGGGGCTTCAGGTTGGCAAACACCAAACCGTCTGAACCATTGTGTAGGCACCCAATGGTAGGATTCCCACTTCCACCAACTTGTGATATATAGTGCAACGATCATCCATTGTGTTTGATGATGATTGTCCCACTCCAGAAAAATCTGAACTACGCCAGTCGTGACTTCTTACTAGAGTTTCAGGAACATCATGAAGTTAGTCACTGGTGAGCTGATTATTGTATTCAACCAATTAAAAATATCAATCACCAAAAAAATAATCATCTCAATTCAATTGTAATGAAATTAGCTTATAGATGAGTGATAATTCCTTTTGGTTTAGATGATAATAAAAACTAAATGTTACATCAACAACTAATTAGTAATTACAAATGCCTAGAAATGAATAATAACAACTGGCTTTTAAGTATGGTAAACAGGTATGGGGGGAAGAGGATAATATCACTGTATAATGTGAGATTAGACTTGTTACATCAACAAGAATCAGAGTTTAGATTTGAGTAAATTCTTAAATCCTCCATGAAACATAAGTTTTTCATTTAAGTTCCTCTACGGCTATTTAGTTTGACCATATGAATAGTTTTGTAGAAAAGATTCTGTTTCAATGATTTTGATAATGACTAAACATTGTAATAATCGAAATAGCTCTCTCTGTATTATACAGGAATAAGTAAACTAATAGACGTAACCAAAAACAACAAAGTCATTAAAATATCTTGGTGCCAGAGTCCGACTAATGAAAACAGTATAAATTTCAGGACAGAATGTTCCTTATAGAGATTTTTAAAGTCTCCTAAGTTTTCTATTTTAGTGTTGTATGACTAACGACAGAAAAATTGGTTATCAAACTTTTACTGATTTTCATCACTTAAAAACCGTGAGACATAACACAACTTTGTCCAACCCCTTGTAGGATTATGAGTTCTCAGTACCAAGGAACCCTATCTAAATGCGATAAAGAGTATAGCACGCCCTAATTGTAGCTTAGTGACGAAATCTGTTTTTGAATTTTTCAAAAAAATTTGTACATTGTACATTCAGAATTGTAAATCACTATAAGTCTGTAAAGACTGATGAAAGTTTTATTTTCATCATCGATGTAAAATGTATTTCTACGTGTCACCTTTTTACTTCAGATATCAGATACCTAGTATACAATGAACACAATTTTTAATTGATTATAACCAGTCATACAGTTTTCAATGTTCATTATTGGATTACACACCTAATTAACTGGTGTATTGTCAAAATACAAAGAAAAAACAATCATTGGTCGTTGTTGCTATATGAAGTTCTTTAACAGTGACCTCGATATTTTTGACATAGAATTAGTGTTGTGTGTGTGTGTGTGTCATTGACCGTAATTCTATTACGCGACTGTATGGATGACCTTTTTTGTATAATCTGACTTATAAGTTTGACCTTAACTTACTGGATGCACTAGACTATTGTTCAATTATGTGGAGGCTTCGTTTGAAAAAAAACTGATTTACTTCCACATGGATATAAATAGACTTTGATATTATATGTTTACTAGGGGTATACTAGATACATTAGCTTCTGGTATTTATTTTTATATTTAATTCTACTGGAAGATTTATCTGAGTACCTGGTGTAAAGGAATACAAACATTTGAACCGCTTACATTTATAATATTAATCAAAATAAAGTCCGAGGATGGTAGTGAAAGTGAGATCTATACAGTAATTGAACCTTATAACATAGTCAACAGTTCTGTTTCAAGGAATAAAAAACTTTCTATTTGAACTGAGATGATATCCTAGTTACCTGCTAACTTCTGTCATCACATTTATTAACACTAATCTCATCAAGATAAATTTAAACTTAGAAACCATTATATGTAAAATCAGTTGGTCTAGAAATTGTTTTGACCTATTTAAACAAGGTTGTTTAGTTTTAAAAAAAGTTCAAATGATTATAATGTTAAAGGCATAGGTCAGTTGATATGTATAAGGTCAGTTACATTTTATATTGTATATTGCTTGTGTCTAACTACAAAAGACAATCTCTATACGATCCAAAGTATATAAACATGTATTCTGTTCGCTTATGGACATTACATTATGCTATGAATTCAGTGAATTCACTCTCTTCTGTACATCTTTAATTCTATGTTAAGAAATTTTTCATAGAATTAAATGGATCCAATATATTTACGTGGACTCGTATGAATGCTTAAATTAATTGGAACGAATGGTCTGACAACATATTTTCGAAGAACAAAATTTGATTGACATTATTCTCAACGTTTTTAATATCTAATACATGTAGTATATTTAGTAGGTTGGAGTAATTTTCTATTCAGTTAGTGCGTAAATGTAGCATATTATAGTATATTTAACATTTATGAATTGTTCTCGAACTATAATAATGAGCTCATTAGTGATTAACTCCAGGATCTTCCTGAAACTCTAGTGAGAAGTCGTGACTAGTGGAGTTCAGACTTATCGGGAGTGAGACAGTTATCATCAATGACAATCGATGATCATCGCACTACATATCGAAAATTGATGGAAGTGGGAATTCTACCACGAGATGCCGACCCAGTGATGCAGATGGTTAGGTGTTCGCGTCAACGTGAAGCTCTTGGTGCTGAATCTGGTATGCGCACTGCTGTTGAGTTGCACACTAGAACGAAACGGCTGTCCAGTAATCGCTGTTCTTCAATGGTACCCTGTCAACATCAATCTGTGATATATTCATTCAATATTTGTTTATTTCACTTTAGATATTTCCTTCATCATACACTGTTGTATTCATATAAGTTAGTTACAGTTACTTTGAAGCGTTTAAAATGTAAAATTCTATGTAAATGCGTTTCAATAAGCAGAATATACTCATTAAAAGTATAGAAAATCACTGAATATGAACATATTGGGAATGTTAGGGACAAACTATACCCTAAACGTATAGCGACTTTAATGAGCTTTCAGTTCTTGTTCCCATGTTTAAATATAAAAACATTAATTAGAATAATCCTGATGAGACTGACAAGTTTATGGAGTAGTCTTTCTTTAACTTTGAATATGTAAACTTTAAAGGTTATCATGCAACTCATCTTTACTTCAGTAAATGAAATAATCCGCCCATTATGACAATTCTTCAAAGGTCATTTCTCGAGATTAAAAGAATCAATAGAATGAATATTAAGTTAATACTGGGGTAAAAGTGCTGTAGAGTCACATATTCATGTGATAAAGTAAAAGTTTTCACGTAATGAATCTATGAAATATCATTACCTTAAAGTATCTTACTCTCTTAAATTGGGTTTTGTTGAGATTGTTGAATGCTAGCTTGATATCACAAAATTAGTCCGAATAAGACAATGGTTGATTACCAGGAAGCGCTCAACAGTTCTCATCCTAGTATAGGACGTTCTAGCATCCACGACCCCATCAGGGATCAAAGTCAGGACCTTCAGGCTCCCAAGAAAACGTTTTACCGTTAGACCACAGAGCCCAATTCTAATACTTAATGTTATTAACTCAGTCAATTCGTCGTATGTTTACTTGACCTAATTGATTGCCATTAGTGAGTAACTACCTCACACCCAACATGGTTGAACTTCACTGGTCACATTTTCTTACTAGCACTTCGGAAACTACTCCGAAAAGTTAGTCACTAGTGAGTTGATACTGATTCCAATTGGGTGTTATGGAGATTGTTGAATGTTTTACGCATTTGTTTATCATTCCTAAATTTGTTCAATCACACTTTATTAAGTTTTTGCATTACGTTCACATAGATTATCAATGTAGAACCAAGTTTCATGTATTTCAAATCCATATTAATTTCTTTTATCTCTTTACTGATTCTTGATCTTTTATGATGGTTTCGAAGTCGTAGTTTGCATCAAAAGATGTAATGGCCAATTTTAAATTTCTCCACTCCCTATAGAGTTCCTTTAAGATTAAGAGTATACTTTCCTTACAAGTTCCCATTAATAAGAAGCGTATTTTAGGCACTGTAACCAGTTGACTACTTCTAATCATCATATAACTTCATGAAAGTCTCTGTTTCTTATGTAATGAACTAAGAATTATTTCTCTATTTGATTGTTAAAGAGGTAATACCTAAGTGGATTTATACACATAGTTATACTGGTTGTCAAGGTAATAACATTTACTGAATACAGGTATATTAAGTATATTTATGAATATTTTATAGAAAGCTTCACCTCTGTACATAAAATGATAGTAAATCATAAAATTTATGTTTGTTACATTAGTTGCTGAAAAATAAATGGTTTAACTTTTAAAGTTTATGCCATCCTCGAAGGTGTATTTAATGATGATTGACTAATTACAGCGAGATTTATTGTTTTCCTAATATCTGTATAAATTCAATTCCAGGAGTTGAAGTTAATCTAACATATTTTACTCTTAGTAATACAAGAGCTAGGTTCATTATACATTATCCTAACAAACTTGCACTGTACTCACTGGTTACTAGATATTGAATGACTTATTCCAACCTGTTAAGGCTAACATCATTCACATGTACAATTGATATATGAGGTAGACACACTATGTAATGTAGTGTAATCGCTAAGTAGTTACTCTTTTATCTCCTTAAATATATTCTTGCCTGGTAAGACTGTCTTTTATATATCAAGTATTGAAGGAACAGGAAATCCTAGCCACAACTTTTAGGTTGGGATGACAAAATTTGTTTGATTGCATGTCCGTTACTTCAGTAAACCATATCAGTCTTTGTTGCTATATGTGCATTGTGAGAGGATTGCCTTGATACAGCTATTAATCATAAGTAGTGTTTAAGTTGGATTGTGACTGACAAATGAAATTCAGGAAGCGCGTTTCATCCTATTTTGGACTCGTCGGCTGAATGTAACTGCATCACAATGTTGATGTTTACATCAAGATTCGAATTCAGTCCGTTTCGTGTCAAGCGCCATTGAGTTCACCACAAGATTACTGAGTGCAGATAGTCATACTTATACAACGGGCACATATGGAAGTAGAATGAACTTGTAACTACAAGTCCCAGATAAGACGAAACGTGGGTCCTGGATTCCACTTACCAGTCAAAATCTAATTTAAACAATACTTAAGATTATGAAAATGAGCATAATCTGACTGTACAGATAATATTGTTAGTTACTTCACCTTCTAATTTGCATAAATTGGTTCTAAACATCACCTTTGTAATCAGTAGCCAATATTCACTAATTCAACATAAAGAATTATGAAGTATGAGACAATATAATGCAGTATAGTTCTTTTATTCCACTACTTTACCTTGTAGCGAATACAACAATACTAGTCTTATTCTTGAAATCTTTAACTTAAGCTTTTCAACATCGGTCTTCGAACAAGTGATGGCATTCTGGTAGTGACATCAGCTATCTATATACCTGCATTAATCAAAATATAAGTTACATTCAAAAGGCGAAGATTATCTGGATTAGAAGTGTATAAATTCTGCATACATGATTATCGTTTTAAAAGAATCTAGCTGAACGTGTAAAGTTATAAATGACGAGCGATGAGAAATGACTGAACTCCTAGGGCTGTTCCAAAACATCATTACATACATTTTAATCCCATATATACTAAACATTTTGTTTCTATAATTTTTCATCCCCCCCCTCTGTACCTTATCCAAAGCTTTTATTTGGACTGTCAGTGATTATTGAAACACCGACAATTCATAGACTAGAACTGATTATTCATATATCCATTACTGCGACTTCTTTTGTAATGAATACCGGTGTTCTGTACACTTGTAATATCCTTACTAATACTTGTTTGTCGTCAGGAATAGCACGTAATACCTCATGAGGTTGTTTATGATTTCCGGACTGTGTGAATCTAATTGGTTCTCTTTTTCATTCTCCTGCTTAGGATAAAAGTATAGGTGGGCAAACCTACAGTTGCTAAGGCAACCTGGTAATTAATGTACCACTTGATTGCCTACAAGATCATATGTCATTGATTAGCTAGGGTCGTTATCAATATATGTTCGCATCAAGAATATATCGAGGCTGGTTTCTGTTATTGTACTGTTGAAAACCATAGAAAATTGGACAGTCAGTTCGTCGTAATATATAACCGTCAGAACTTGTATCGAGTAAGTTAATTCTAGACAACCGTGTTAACTTCTGACTTTGTAACTTGCAGGCAAGATCCAGGACGCGCGTTCCGTTCCATCTGGAACTCATCAACAGGATTATTTGTTGATTATTTCCTAAATAACAGTAATACCCATCTAAAGCTCAACATAACTGAAATCAGCTGGTTAAATCAAACTAAAATAACCATCGTAACTGAACTATAATAATAAGCTCAATAGTGATTAACTCCAGGATCTTCCTGAAACTCTAGTGAGAAGTCGTGACTAGTGGAGTTCAGACTTGTCGGGATTGAGACATTTATCACCAATGACAATGGATGATCGTCGCACCACATATCACAAATTGATGGAAGTGGGAATTCTACCATTGGATGCCGACCCAGTGGTGCAGATGGTTAAGCGTTCGCGTCAACGTGAAGCCCTTGGTGCGGAATCTGGGGTGCGTACTGCTGAGGAGTTGCACACTAGAACGAAACAGCTGTCCAGTGCTCCCTTGTTGTCAATGGTACCCTGTCAACATCAATCTGTGACATATTCAATCAAACTAAAGTATAGGTTGTTTGTAAGATTTCACTCGTTTCACAATCAGTTAAGCTAAAAGTTTAGCATAATTTTGTGTGATAATAAATAATAAAATTATTATGAATCATTAATGAATTACCTATCAACTAATGATTTAAAATGTTAGGAATTAACACATTCAATTGATAATGTGGCAACCCTGTTCGTGCTTTTATGTTTTTTTACAGATTAATGGATCCTTTTTATAAGTAAGTTAATTAAATAGTTCAATGGAAATTTTCATATACTTTAATGATAACTATTTTGTATAAACCTTAGATCAGCTAAAAAAAAACAAAGGAGTTATTTATTTGATTGAATATGTCACAGATTGATGTTGGCAAGATACCATTGGAGACCAGGGAGCACTGGACAGCTGTTTTGTTCTAGTGTGGAACTTCTCAGAAGTGTGCACCCCAGATTCCACACCAGGGGCTTCAGGTTGATGGCATACGCCTAACCATCTGTACCACTGGGTCAGCATCCAGTGATAGAATTCTCAGTTACATCAAGGAGTTATTTGATTAACGGGTAAGAAACATGAGAGTAAATAACAAATGACTTTTAAACTACATAACTGGCAACATATCATTCGACTATTAATTTGGAATCTTATCATTATCTACATCTCATACTACTGATGAATTATTGCAATAATTCACAATCTATTGACTTAATAAGTCATAACTTATTAGATCCACAAAAAAATTTATCCTGAAGTATTGATATGAGAATAAGACAACAAGTACAATGATCTCGAATTTTCTCTGGTACTTTAAATAATGTTAGTTCATGAATAAATCGTCTTAATTAGATATAATTCATTAATAAAGTTAGTTGATAAGATGTGACTAATTATCAAACCGTTATCATTTTAACTAGTACTTAAATATTACAAATAAGTGATTATTGTATATAAAGTTAATAAGAGTGCCGTTGATAATTGCCAATCAGTATACGGATACGTCTGCCCCGCGACTACCAGTCCACACCGCCAAGACGGAATACAGAGAACAACCATTTATAGGACAAACAAACACAAACCAATCCAATTCAGTTCAGTCGTATTGTATTTCAATCACGCCTTTATATTTACACAAAATTCAGACCACACAGCGAACCAATTAGAGAGTTTACATTAATGCGAAACAGAAGAGATTGTGGCAGTGAATGGATGTAACTTGTACACAACTAATTAACTGCAGTCCATAATAAGAGATATTATGATAACATCAAATATACAAAACTGGAGTATAAGGTAAGAGAAACGTAAGAATGATAGAAATGTAATGTTTACATTACTGACGACCAGAATAAATGAATTAGTTCTCTAAAACACAATTCTGGAAGTTTTTTATCTTTCGTTAATGGTCCGACATAACACTACAAATATATAAATGGTATCTAAACCTATTTATATATCGACTGAATGTTGTGAAGATTGTTGAATATGAAAGCCGGGTTAAATTACTATTAGAAGAATAGAAACACTGGATAGATGTTTCAGTCTAATGTCGGACTACCTGATGAAAAATATTAATGTTATCCCTACTTACTTTTCAGATTAAGCTCCGGAGTTTCAGATTTTTCAGTTAACGCGTAATATTCAGACCAGTTTACTTGCACCGAATAGTTGATATCCCTAACTTTATTCAACCCTTAATAGATTGCACAAACTCATACTTTAACATTAGTCGGTAACCACCACACACCTAGCACAGACGTACTTCACTGGTCACAACCTCTTAATAGAGCTACCTCATGAAGTTAATCACTGTAAGGAATATATCATCAATGACTAGGTATCGATAAGTAATAAATGAAAACCAATTGTCAGAAGTAATCAATTCAAATTGAAGCCTGGAGCTTATTTATAGTTAAACTAGTGTGATAAATTGATGATGACCAACAGAGTTCAAACTGAGGATATGGAAAATTTTAATGTTCAACCTCCTATTAACTGAGATTAAAGAACGTTAGTAATTGAACCTTAATCTAAACATTCTACAGTATTCTATGTACTGTAATTTCAAGTCTTGATTTTCGTCTTATGCATTTTGAATATCTTTGAAGTAGATAAAAGTAACATTAAGTTGCCTCTGTTACAAACATAATTTGAACTGGCATGCATTAATCATTACAATACATTTGTATATGCAACAAACTTTGATAATATAACAATACACAATAACGAATTGTATGATTATTGTGAAAGTAAAGTTCATCAAATAATAGTGATTAATGTCATAAAGCAGAATGTTTTTAATATTTTATATCAGTTGTTATGGATTGTTTGAATACTGTTATATTAGACGATCCAAGAAGAGTAGGTAACTTTATGGAATGTTTTTTAGAAGACTGTTTCATTTGTTCTGAGTACATGTAAATCGACTATTTTATCGCTATTATTGTTATGCTCATACTGCCCTAACCTCCCACTAGACTCATAATCTGTTGTCATTTCATTTATCATTCAGGAATTATTATCAATTATTTATGTAACTCAGTCCCTAGTCATTATGGTTTAGGTTTTGCATAAATGTTATTCTCTCTGTTAGTGCAATGTATGGTCCGCTTTGTATGTAAATAAATGGATTAGTGGAATATAATGTGACTGTTTAGTGGTTGGCTTAGTTGTCTCGTTTACTTTATTCCAGGGAAGGGAACTAGTAGTCACAGGGCAGACATATGAGCGCACTGACTGGTACTATAGTGGTCACTGTTCTCCACATATTGAGATTGTCAAAATATAATAAATACGCTCTTTGAATATGAACTTTTCAAAGCATAATCGATATGTGGTCTCAGAATTGGTGCTGACGAATTAGTGATAGTAGTAATAAGAACAATCATTTGTAATCAAATATAATCATGGTATTCATATCTTAAAACATACATTACATACATTACGTAAATTGTACTAAATTTCTAATATTTGCAGATTAAATGTATATTGGATGGATGGTATGTTAATATTGTTTCTTAAAAAGAGTTTATATACTCTCAGTGTTGATATTCTGGTTAGGAATGCAGGGAAATTCAGCTTTCTAGTATAACCAGTTATTAGTAGTAGTCTTGAATTACACAGTTGTCCATTATCCAAATCAGTAGTTGTAGTACGATTGAGTTACGGCGCTGAAACTAAACCCTAATCAACTTATAATGTAAGTTCTCGTCAATGGAAGTTGAAAAAGTCATTTAAGGTTAACAATCGTTCGTGTACAAAATTCAGTATACAGAGTGGACTCACCCAGTAAGGAAGTTTAAGTCCTGAACTAACTAACTAATTATCTTCTTAAATATATTCTCTCCTGGCCAGTGTCTTTTATACAGTAAAGAAACAAGAAGGTCTGTTCGTCATGGTCGGGCTGTAGAGTTATCAAATGGCTTCAGCAATTACTCCATTTCAATCCGAAACAAGTGGAAATGGTTTATGTAAGGATGTTTGTTAAACATTTATAATATCATGTGGACTTTCGTTCTATCAATCTACTGATTAATCTAACAGTGTTTGTTAAGTAATATCTCCTTAGCTTCATACTGAATGAATTGCACGTTTTCAGTTTTTGGTGTTCTCACTTACGTGTTGACTTTATTTAGAAATGGTTAACACTACAAAAAAGGTATTGTTGAAATCATTCAACTCAGTAGCAATTTGTATAAGGGACTGAGTTCTAATTGATAAATATACAAGATAATTTTGCGCTAGACAGTTCTTATTTTCCTAGAATAGCACTTCCACTACAGCACACCATAAAAATGATGGAACAAAAGATTTTCAGGCTTAACTGACAGCGAGTTCGTCTTATACCACAGAATTTCTGCTCTATATTCCACATCACTAGCGTCAATCAGTTGATTGAATTGTGTGATTACTATTAACGTTATATGTTTTATACAGGTTTGAGTTAACATTTATAATAACTAACGAAGTCAAAACATTCACCGTAAGAAAATTAGAAGCTCTAGATTTAATTTTTAGAGGCGTTGTAGGAGAACAAGTACCAAGTAGAATAAAAATACTGACTACTGCACCGTGGTTTACTGTCCAAAGTCAGCAGTACAAATCAATAATAAAATATTATTAAAATATGTTAGGATCTTCCAGTAGATTTATCATGAACTGAAATTGACCATTCTCGTTTGCCATTTGTGCATCCTGAGTGGATTGCCTCAATAAAGCGTAAGTTTACAAGTATTGTTTAAGTTGTACTGTGACTGACAAGCGGAATCTAGGAGGTGTATTTTTTCCTATTTGGGACTCGTAAGCTGGATGTTCCTTCATCCCAGTGTTGATGTCCACATTGGGACTCGGACTCAGTTTGTGTCGTACTAAACGTCACTGCGTCCACCATCAGCTTATTGAATCCAAACAGCTGCACTTGTGCAACAGGTATGTATATATAATTAGGATGTTTAGATCTTGCCAACGACAAGATCCAAGTAGGACGAAACGCGCGTCGTGGATATCGCCAGCCAGTCGCAACCCAACTCAAACAATGTCTTTAGAATATTTGTAACTAGCAATTTACTACTAAAAACCAAGCAGTAGTATTCACCTATAATAAGATCTGCGTTTATTAGTGTGGACAGTCATTATCAAACCCATCTTTCATTAGTAAAGGGTTTTCACAAATAAAAAATCATTATCACTCTACACATATTAGAAAGTATAGAAAGAAAGCATTCACTTGAACTTCTATTTCTTAAAATTCTTGACCGATACTAACTACTTTTTATCTTAATTAACTGTCTGATTTCGTTAGATAGTTTTCATGGATACGCTAACATGGTTTGTTTATGTCCAACTCCGAAGAAGTCATAAAAGCCTTGTATAATCATTAAGAGAACACTTGAATAAAGTACTGTATATATTTATAAATACATTTTGCCAATTTGTAGTCATTATCAATAAAATTGTAGAATAGTGAGTTGAATTGTAACTAGCAATCAGAATCCAAAACTGGCGTTTCGTTCCTCTTGGGACTCGTCATCTGCATCCCAGCGTTGATGTTAACACCAGATTTCGCTAAATCGAGGCAGTCCGCTTAGGATGCACATGTGACAACGAATACTGATCAGTTTCAGTCCATGACAAATCAACAGAAGGATTTGAAGATATTACAATTAAAGGTTTTAAAATGAAAAGTTTCAAAATATATACTGAATTGCACAAATTTTGTATTATGAAATGGTGTGTTGCATAGAAAGGAACGTTGAATACTGCGAAGTACAGTGCAACCCTTTCATCCCAGTACAAATGTATTCAGCAATATGTGTACATAGCTCCACCAGAAATCAAACCCACGACCACCAAGTATATTAACCATATGATCACTACGTTGGCTAACATAGGAATCACACTCAAAAGTTAGTGTGAAGTTTCGATCAAGGAACAGCTAATACATATTTGAAATTATCGATTGTTCTATTGTGTTTTAACTGAACATCCCATAGAGTTACTAGGTGATTAAAGCATTTTAAAAAAATATTTAGTATTATTGATAATTATCTTACAAATTTTAATCAACAGTGTAAAGACCTGATGAAGAACTGACTCAGAAGAGACTATTCATCTTATATTCTTAATATCTTAATGGAAATATTTAATAAATTAAAATGTTGTCATTTGATGGAATTTTATACTGATTGTGTAATATCACTAAATAAATACTCTCTCAGTAGTTCTGATGCAACGATCACATTACATAGAATAAAGATTAAATTATCTGATTGAATATGTCACAGATTGATGTTGACAGGGTACCATTGAAGAACAGCGATTACTGGACAGCTATTTCGTTCTAGTGTGCAACTCAACAGCAGTGCGCATACCAGATTCAGCACAAGGGGCTTCACGTTGACGCAAACACCTAATCATCTGTACAACTAGATCGGCATCTCGTGGTAGAATTACCACTTCCATCAATTTGTGATGTGTGGTGCGACGATCATCCATTGTCATTGGTGATAATTGTCTCACACCTGACAAGTCTGAACTCCACTAGTCACGACTTCTCACTAGAGTTTCAGGAAGATCCTGGAGTTAATCACTAATGAACTCATTATTATAGTTCAATTGGGATGGTTATTTTCCTTGGTTTTCAATGGTACCTTGCTAACATCAATCTGTAACATATTCAATCTAGTAAATAACCAATCTCCATAAAAATAACTATCCCAATTAAATTATCTCATTAATTTTATTGTTAACTTAAATGATTTAACTTAATTTGTTTAGGTTATGTAGTAAGTCTATTGAAAATTTAATTCTTATGATTTATTATTTAACTTATTTGATTATAACAAATGAAATAGACATAGTTCAAGTTATATATGTAACATGTAAATGAATATTCTGCTCTTATTGATAAAGATTAATCTCTTATTTTATCCTTAAAATTTTATCTTCAACATGTATTACATTTGAAAGGGACAAATATTAATGATAGTACTTACCTAAACAGTTTACTTTATAATATGATAGAATAATATACTTTATTAGTTTACACACTTAATAATAATGTGTAAATTACAATGATGCAGTTTACTGGAGTTATGTATTAAGTATAATTGCATATATACTCGTCATAGATCGATGTTGGTTAAGTATCACTAAAAACCATGAAGCGTTGAATGGTTATCTCATAGTAGTCACTGACTCTTCAACAGAGGGATCAATCGATTCTGTCAGAGAATCTAACCCAGAGCATTCAAGTATCACGATCAACACTTAGCCATTTGCAACAATGTGACGGACAAATTCCAATAGTAAAATTCTCATTTGCATCAGCTTGTGATATAGCACGGTGATAATCCATTGTGACTAGTGGAAACTGTCTTACTCCACCAGTTATATAGCAAAAAATGTATTTAGAGAATAAGATATAAGATCACTATAAATTTAATGATTGATAGTTCATATTAAAAAACTTAAATCACTCAATGAGCAAGCTGAAAGCCAGGGGTTCATATTTCCAAATGGAATCACTTTAATTTGTAGTGGGATCAACATCTGACCTAATCAGTGATGACTGTCTAACTGCAAATATTTCTAAAGTTAACTGGAAACAGCATCCTGCTAAAACTTTGGAATTCTGACTAGAAGTTATGTTATGTTTCGTACTTGATAGCTTGACTAGCCGCAGACAACTTTACCACCCGAACGCCTTGAACCTTCCTAGTCACAAACTTAGAAGACATCGAAACGCGCCACGTCGAGATTCTGGAAGGTTTTGTCAATCAGTGATTGAATGGGATGTCTCTAGCTCTTCCAAGGGTTCTGGAGGCTTCGACGTGGTTTCTGGAAGCCGTCCCAACAGGTTAATTTAGTGAATTGATTGAAATTGGAAGTGTAGATTTCTATGGATCACAAACTCAATGGTCTACAGAGGAATATTACTCGCCATGATACAAATATCCTCTTTTTAACAGTTCGCGATAATGTGAATGGCGACTCCTGAATAGTTGCATACTAAAATAAAACAACCATCTACAGCACAGCAGTATAAGATGGTATTCAAACTAAGAACTATGTTGTAATTATCTAATAGTCTTTATAATATTTAGTGTTACAACTATAATATTTTTCAACACTGTTAATAATACGTAATCTATCTTATATATTCAGATGACATCCAAGATTAACTTGGCTTATAAATAAAGCGAATGAAGAATATTACTTAAATCAATCATCATCTGAATAATTCTGGTCCCATGATGCTATGCACTAGAAAAATTCTCTTGAAGACAACCTACTGGGAACTGAGATAAATGACAGATATTTCATCCTACTCATAAAGCTAACTGTGAAATGATGAATAATTAGATCGTTAAGTAATTACAGAATAAACTACTAATAAATTAAAAGTAATGATATCAGAAAAAAGAAACTACGTAATGTTAAAACAGATCATTAATATGTTATCCCAAATGGATTGAACTAATAAACTACATTTCAACAATCAGTTACATGTTATTAAAATAGCTACCAATCAATTAAAGATGGTTACTCATCTTTCAATGAGTTCATTTATTTTTAACTAAAAGCTTTTTGATCTCAACAAGGTTTATGCCGCTTCTACATCACTGGGCCAGCATCCAGTCATAGGATTCCCACTCTCATCAATTTGTGGTTGTTCGAAGAGTTAGTACTTAGACAGCCTAAAGCCTCTGTGGCGGAATCTCGGGTGCGTACTAATCAGACAATTGGTTATTGTTGACATTTAGTACACAACATATCATTTTTATAAATTTAGTGATCAGTTGATGCGTGGAAGAATTTCCATTTCTGATATCACGAATTGGTCTGAATCAGAAATAGACAGTTAAATATCTCCCCTTCCATTATAAGTGAATTTCGTTGATGGATAGTGTTATGTATTGCGAAAAAAAAACACAGTGCCTTTGTTAGTTGCCATTCAGTATACGGATACGTCTGACCCGCGACTACCAGTCCACACCGCCAAGACGGAATACAGAGAACAACCATTTATAAGACAAACAAACACAAACCAATCCAATTCAGTTCAGTCGTATTGTATTTCAATCACGCCTTTATATTTACACAAAATTCAGACCACACAGCAAAACAATTAGAGATTTTACATTAATACGAAACAGAAGAGATTGTGGCAGTGAATGAGGGGGGGGGGTAACTCATATTCAACTAATTAACTGTAGTCTATAGTAAGAGACAATATAATAACAGCAAATATACAAAACGGGAGTATAAGGTAAGAGGAACGTAAGAATAAAAGAAATGTAATGTTTACATTACTGACGACCAGAATAAATGAATTAGTCCTCTAAAACACAATTTTGGAAGTTTTTTACCTTTCGTTAGTGGTCCGACATAACAGATAGAGATTTTCCTGACTGCTAAAAACTTATCATTGTGACTTCATGAGTTGAAAATAATAATGTTTAATGCCATCACATAATCTTCAACCAAACATTCATTTAGGTTTGCACTCAGCTTGGATTTATTTATTTGACTAAGGAAGTTTATCATTTCAACCGAACTAAAGTCACAGACTGTTGTTCTGTATAAGTTATTGCTGCTACTCAATAGAGTTAACAATTAATTTTGATTTCTAAGTGTATATTTTGACAAAAATGCTCTATATTACTGTGAATACCTGATTGACAGAACTACTATTCAGATAATGGGTATGTTTTATTCTGAGAATCTACAATAATGCGGTTCCTACTGTCTCATTTCACTTATGATTCCTTATCTGTCTGATGTTACATTTGAATAACAGTAAGGACAAATTACTTGGCTATATAGACTACTAACATACGCTTATTATTATCAACTTCAAGAAATAACGATGATACATTACGATTATACAATGTACGCTGTTCGAAAACATACAAAAATGTTACAACATTATGTGATAGGGAAAAACTGCTTCGATTCTTCGTAAACCACCATCATATTTCGTCATAACTGTAATGAGTTCTTCATTGTTCTCTTTATCAGTAAATCAATCATTACCATCCATTAATACTCTAAAATGTGTTAGCTCAATGATGGGAAATGTACACAGTGTAAATACTAAAGAAAGTTTTATTCCACTTCATGTTAGTTAATATGACAATGTGATTTATGGTCCAAGTAAGTCTTCTTAATGGAAAGGCACGAAATATATACATTGTGATATTTTAATACAATACGACATTTTGTTTACTCATAAACCACTCGATTATAAGCATAGTTTAGGCCATTTATCACTAAACGTCAGTGATTACGATGACTATGCAGTCAACGTTAACTTACTTTGGAATTGGCTAGCAGTAAGCCTAACTACATGTGAACTGAATTTCACTACGTTGCCTTCATGACTATTACAATACGTCCTTAGGAAAAGAGGTAATGTTCTTCAGGAATTAATATTTCACATACTTTCTTAAAGCCAGTAAGCTGAATCCAAGTACTGTTGATTTCCCATTGCACAAACTGCGACAGAAAGGGAGGGGCAAAAACTGGAAAAATTGTTGTAAGATGGGGTGGGAATAAGAAAAAAATTTATATTCATACAAACAATTTGTTGCGTACTAAAGGATTATCTAGAGTATATAGAACTCATACCAGCTGTCAAACAAAGTTAGCGTCACAATTTCCAATATGAACATCAAGACAGTCCTATTATATGGTGCTGAGAATTGCAGAACTACGAAAGCATCCTTTAAAAGATACAAGTATTTAGAAACAGATGTCTACTCAAGATACTTAGGATCCGTTGGCTAGGTATTCTCAGCAACACACTTCTGTGGCATAGAAAGAACCAACTTCCAGCTGAGGAAGAAATTGGGAAAAGATGCCGAATAAGACACACATACAGGAAATCATCAAACTTTGTTACAAGACAAACACTAACTTGGAACTCTCATGGTGAAAGGAAAAGAGGATGACCAATGAACACATTGAGTTTGGAACTGGAGGCAGGTATAAAAAGAATGAACGACACTTGGGAAGAGTTGGAAAGGGAAACCCAGGACAGAGTTGAGTTGGGAAATACTGGTCTGCGGCCTATGTTCCACGTGGAGTAACAAGGATTGATTGATTGAATGGACTAAATTAGTTGTCTTGTGAAATCAACTGCTTAATTAATATCAATTTACAATCATTCATTAGTTTGTTAAGTGATATTAGGGTATATTATTATTTGGATAGACCTGTTTTATAAACTGATTCCATTTAATATTATTTAAAGTTAATTACAAAGTCATTAAAAATATAAAAGATGTAATCCAATCATGATGTATAACCTCAGGTGATGGTGTATTAATTAAAGAGTTATTATCTGTGTAGTATCCTGGATACAAACGAACCAATCAGACTTGTCTTATGATTGTGACCTGATAGATTTGGAAATGACGATTGGTTGAAATGATAACTTAGTGATCAAAGCCTTTTCCAGAAGTATGAATAGGAGGAAAAAAGCACTGGTGAATGAGAGTTCAGTCAAAGCTATTTGTTAAGTAAAAACAATGGCTTTTATATATCATATACTGGATCAGTTAGTAATTGGATATACAATACATAATAAAGGCTAAATTATGGGAGTCGTGTATAAGATCTTAATAAAGTTACAACAATTTGAGATGAGAAACACACGACAATCGTCACTGAGTCTATGAATAGTTTACAATTTGGCCAATACAAATATCATTGTCACTGTGTGTTTAACGGGAAGCAGGTTAGCCGTAAGGGTCAAAATAGCAAAAAAGAATAGACTCGATAGATTAGTAAATCCGACCGTATGACCAGATATAACAATCCTGAATCAACTTTGTCTTCAATAGACAGTATCAGAATAAATTCGTATAGATAGTATACGTACATATATTTAAGGACAGCGAGTATATATTGTTCTTGTCAGTATTTAAAGCAACAATAGGACAAAGAAAAGGATATTTCATGGGCAACTTTGAAAATCCAGATAGTCGTCAGATAGGAGAATCTGTCAAAATTTAGATATTCAAATATATCAATAACGACTATCAATTTTGCTTGATAGGCTTAGCCATATCTATTTAAGTGATTTTTTTTAATGAACTTGCTAGAACAGGCTGTTTCTCACTATAAGATAGTTCATGAAGAGATTTCTAAAACCTTTATCTGGGCGACGTAATATATAATTCTCATTTTTGAAATGTTTCATTAATTCAAATTTTTGTTTTCTTATCAGTACTCGTCTTGTAATTTTAATATGCAGATGATAACAGCTTCTTTGAGTTCATTTACTTTTTTTCGCAGGAACTGGCTAGATCAGATGTTTACTCAATGAGACATTTGTTGCTAATACACCCCCCCCCACGCCAATATACTAACGAGATTTATTGGTAGTTCATCGATTATTTTACAATTTGGATGATGTGCATGACTGAGCATAGAAATTGATATAACTTACTTTCCCTGCTGGTCATAATTTCGTGTTTGTTGGATTTACGTTCATTCCAAATATTATTCTTCCATACTCATCGTTACTGACTTTTAATATAAACACATACTATGAATTGTGGATGTGTATGACGTTAATATAATAGACGGTGATTTATAGATAATTTCAAACTATATTATTGCGGAACAAAAGTTAGATCGTAATCCAGTAGAAACAAGCAAATAGCTATTCATATTACCCCCCCACACACACACACACCCTAAACATTCGAATCTGGTGTTTGCATGAGTTTCATTAATCTTTTAGAGAGTTATCATAAAGTTTTGAACCGATGGACAATGTCACTGTTGTAAAGTTGGATATTCGAAAGCTAGACTGATTGAAAAATTATTTCTCGAATGTTTTTAAGAACAGGGATTCGAATCTAGGTGTTATAGATTCTTTATGAGTTTCAAAGTCACAACTTTAAAGCGTTTCTTTAAATTATTGTTAACGTTGTGATTGAATTCCTCCCTCTCCATTCATCTTCAAATAAAATGCGTTTATTTGTATGGAGATGTTATGTTAAGATTCCAGTAATTTTGATTTTATCTGATTGATATAACTGATTATGAAGCGCTTAAGAGAACGATGATTTGAACAAGCACACGTAAGATTGTGAGTTATACATAACAGTTTACAGTGTTTACATTTTTATGCAGCCTTTGCATTCCCTATCACATATTTGACAAAGTATTACAAAAACTCATTAGGTTAATTCATCACTAAAGTATCTTTGTCAGTTAAGCTATTTTAAAAAATGTTACTTATAAACTAGTATCTAAGTGAATATAAATCTAAGTATAAGGCATTGTGACTGAAATGTCACTGAGTTTTTATCATGTATTAGGTTTCACTGTTAGGTAATAAGAGAGCTTCTTTAGTAATCTGACGTTTGTTCAGTGAAATATTGAAGAAAGTTGGCTCTCCATCTATCGCATAAATACATGCACCCATATAATCTAATAGATTATTCTTGTAGTAATTATACTAATTCTATGTGTAATAATACCAAAGTAACTTCGAGCTTAATATTTCGAGACTAAAGAATTCTAACAAACTAAATAACATATGTAGTGGGATTGTAACTATTAATCATCTAGTAGGATAAATAAAACATAGGAATAAATGGAGGTCATGTTGCTTCTATCACTCCATTTAAGTAGTGCTAAATATTTACTCTTACTCAAGTTATGACCAAAAACAGATTAGGATTTAGCAATATCTTCCAAACTACTATCAATGTAACCAGGTATCCTGATTCATATAATCGTGTTTTTAAGATACGTTGTTTATGATATTCACTTCATTTGAAGAAAGTTTTAAGAGTAAAATCATTTTAAACACTGAATCCCTTGAAGTACTAGGCAGTTGTTGAGATTTACTCATAATCATCCAAGTTATGAGAAATCTCTTGTCAATAACTTCTACAATTTTATTGGTTTATTAGGTGGATTTGAGTCATGCTTCGTAGCAAGAAGCAAAATATCTGTATGTACTATATATGAACTGTACTACCTATGGTCTTGATCTACTAATTCAGAAGTTCAGGGTTTAAGTTAATTTAATCAAGAATTTTAAGTAAAATTCATAGAATACTTTACACGTAACATGCTAACTAGAGTCACCTATACTTTAATGTATGCAATAATGCATTTGTAACTGGTACACTACTCAATAATAAAATTCTGTTAAGTAAACTTATTTGATACTAGTAACCATGACTTTGGCTTAAGTCAAATATGCCGTTGACTGAAAACTACTTTCTAAGTAGGAATAAGCACATATTTTATTTGAATTTTTCAATATGAAATATACTTTTACAGTTGTATGCATCATAATTCATGAAAAGGGGAAAGATGATTACGTAATTGACTTAGTCATATTATTTTCCTTTATGTGGCAAAATGAGAAAAATAGCCAACAAGAATGGTAGTCTAGATTAAATGTCTCCAGGTAGATACATCCAACTATTGTGATAGTCATCATTTAAGAATATTCTGAAGGCTAAGTGATCATGAATTTTAACTCAGAATCATTGTTAACTATTATACAGTGATAAATCTACATATAATTGTCATACTTGAACTTGATATTAAGAGTTGGCCTGAGCTGCATAACGATTGCGAGCCAGAAAGCGCTGGACAGCTGTTTAGTTCTAAAATGGTGCTTTTCACTGTGCGTCTACGACCCAGGAGGGACTCTAACCCATGAATTTTGAGCGTTCCTACGAATGCTTAATCGTTAGATAACTGAACAGACCAGCTTACAACGGCTGATATTTTTAACTTAGTCAATTAGTGATTTATTTGCTCGATCTCATTCATTCTTTATATCCAACTAAACTTCGACAATCTTCGCAATACCTAAATACAATCAATATCAGCTCACTAGTAACTAAATTCTGGAGGTAATTCCTGGAGTTCCAGTAATAAGAAGTGACCAGTGATGTTTAATAATGTCAGATGTGAGGCAGTTACCAGCTGATAATGATCGACAAAATCGTGCGAATATATCTCAAAATGACCGAGTTAGAATTGTCAACCTTTGGAAGCACGCCTTAGTGGCCTATTGATTAAGCGACCGCCGAAAAACCTGAAAGTGCTGGGCTGCATTCCCTGGTGAGGTCATGGATGCACACTGGTAAAAAGTTCCATACTAGTAAGAAATAGCAATTTTGAAGGATTGTATAACTCAGACCGATTCATGATGTCAGACTAAAATCCAGATTAATTAATAACCCAAAATGCGTGAATAACCAACTTCAAATAAAGAAATAACTGAAATTAGATTAAAGACACTTCAAAACTGCCTACTAAGTAAAATGAATACTAAAATGTAAACGGACCTGGAATTTTTGATCTCCTGAATACCCGGCGGAGCATACTGAAGACTTCCTGTGCGATTATTTTCTTTCCGTAAATTACATAAACAAAATCATCTACGGCAAATGTTGTAGCTCCTGGTGTCAATAATAAATGTATGATTCTTATTCGATATTCCCTCAGCCGACGAAGCCATGGGCTTCTGTCGTGCACTGAATATAGGTAATCATGGTTATGATCGATCAACCATCTTGTTACTGAATGTGATTCCTCTGTCAACCGAACAACCAAAAATGATCAACTATGTATTTGGAGGAACTAACGCTTGTGATGACGAGGATATTGTCAGTCACTATCGTTGCCTTTCCAGCCTGTACATGCTTTTAATGTAAGAGTTATTCGCTCGACGAAGATCGTAACAGATAATGGAATGACAAGAGGTTTCATAGCCATGCGCTATAAACTTCTGGATAAACACATCTTTTCGAAACTTGACACTTACAAATATCTCCAGAAAAATATAACGACCCTCTCTATTAGAGATTAACAGATAGACCGATATGACAATGCAAATCAAAGTTGTAAATTGACAAGCATTTCACAAAATCACCCATTGAATTGAAATGGAATTAAGCACCTGATTGGACATTTGTAAATATGTTTTTAACTGGGCATAGTGGGATAGGGAAAGAAAGAATGAAGATAGGAGTAACCGAATAAATTTCATGCCTATGAAATTACAATTATTGCAGACTGCATGATACTCATGAATTTGAGATTGTTAGTATTAAAACGACTAGATTCTAATGCTAACTTCAATCAATTTATGTTTCATTTAAAGTTGTCTGGGCGACCATGATTATCATCAGAATATATATATTGGGGAGGAAGGCGATGAAGTATTGGTAAACATCGAGAGTACAGATTTAAATAAATGTTTGAACGAAGCCTAATTGTTATGTATAAAATGATATGAAATAGTAAAATAGGGAGTGAATGATCATTAATGTTGCCTAAGTGATCAAGAGATGAAAAATAATAGCAACAATACAACGATGTGAGTAGTAATAACAATACTCTTCGAAGAAGTAAACAAGGGTTAGGAAAATGCAAAAAGAGGGGGGGAATCAATATTCATATAACGTAAACTGCATTAACTCACGATTAATGATTAATGACTTTGATTGAATACGTCACAGATTGATATTAGCAGTGTACAATTGTAAACTATGGAACACGGGACAGCTGTTTTACTTTAGTGCAGCAGTGCACACTCCAGATTCCGCTCGTGGAGCTTAAGGCTGGTAAAGACTCAACCTTCTGTACCAATGGGGCAGACTTCACCCAATAGTAGAATCCCGACTTCCATCGATTTGTGATATATGTATATATATATCCCGCGATGATCGTCGACTGTCACTGGGGATAACTATCTCAGTCGTGACAAATCCAGTGCCTCCTGGTTTTCAATGATACACTGCCAACATCAATCTGCGACGTATTCAGTCAAACAAAAATAACAATCTCCACAAAAATAACCAACTCAATTCGACTAATGACTTATTTGGTCTGTTACTGGCCATGATAAAAGTAGCGGTTGCTCATAATTCTTTTTTGAATGCACGCACATCTCTGGTATTACAATCCGAATAGATACCAACTCTGCCATTTGAAGAAATTTTAGTCTGACATACATCTGTAGACTGTGATTAACACAGTCTACAATTGGAAATGATTGTTTAATGTTAACAGTATGATTCGTTTTCCCTAAATGAGAAAAATACTAAACTATCAACCATTTTAACCACACTTTAAACTTGACTATCCACTTACTTTGTATTATTAATCAATTTTTATACTTATAAATGTAAAACCTGACGAGAATCTATTGAAACCATTATTCTTTTTACATCATTTCAATAATACTCTTCAACGGTAATAGTAATTAATACTAAATGTAAGTGTACAGTTTTCATTAATCTAGGCCTATTTAAACATTTGGAATGATTTGTAGGTATCATTATCAAGGTCAGATTTGATAATTTCATTAGATAGATAATTTATAGAAATAAGCATACACTACTTATATCTATTTGGGTTATTTATTATTAAGTTGTGAAATTATTACAATAGACCCTCCTGTTTTTACTGGACACTTCTGATCATTTTCTGTTTGTTCTCACATGCTCTAATCAGATATTAACAACGTTTTGTATTGCTAAGTACTAGATAATTAAATGGAGGGTAGGGGGGGGGGTAGCAGATTAGTTGTGAACATTTTTTCATATGCATTCTTCAAAGGAATGAAAAATCATTATATTTGAAATAATACATTCATTATATGATGAATAAAACAATTTTGGAACTGTAGCGGTAAGTAATACAGTAAATATATAGTTGCATAGATTCTCGTCAATGACGCTGACCATGTTTACATTAGCGGACATAACGAGATGAAGGCTCTTGGTCAGGCGTCACCACTAGATCACGACACTATATAACGTGGGAAGCAGCTCGTTCTCTAGTTAGCCAGCCTAGACGTTGCTATCTCGTTAACGCTCCACTTACGATAAAATATACTTTCGCTTCCATTGCTTACTGCCTTCTGATTTGTTATTATTCGTCCTTGTGAATTAAATCGTTAAAAGCTGCTCTGGCTCTAAAACGAACTTAACTTGGTCATATACTGGGTGAGCTTCAAAACACATGGACAGGTAAGAATCTGACTCGATTGTAACTGGGTAGATGATGTTGATTAGTGGGAAATATTCATAAAACGTATATACTTTTACGAAGAATTGTAATCTGGATGCATACCGATAAGAGATTTGTTACTATCAAATTAGCCATACTAATTTGTTACGACTAAGGAAATGCTGAGTTCCAAAATACTACATGGACTCTTCAATTGACCAGATGGTTTCTCAATCGAGCAACAACCTAAACAAATATTCCCAAACCCAAGTGAGATGACAACGAGTTTTCAATGAATGAACGTGTAATTTACCACTGTCAATAAAAATACATAAAGTCTAAAACAGCATAATAAAATATACACTAATAAAGAGAGTTATGCTTCTGAATGATATAGACTCCTAGTAATAACACAACTGTCTCCCTTAGTGCATTCTCGAAATAATGTCTGCCAACATAGAAATTCGCTTCATGCAAACAAATTCAATTGTATCAACACCCAAGATTCATTGACACCTGAAAAAAATGAGGAATGTGTTACGTATCTATCAACATTTTGACAATCTTTTTCGGTGTTAATCTTTAGAAATAAAATTATCATAAAAACATCCAACCAGTTTGTGAGAATTTGTCGATGGATCATTTATCTCTGCGATTAACTGAATCTGTGAATAGTAAAATAGGTTGCTTATCTTATGTCTTCTTTAGTAGCTGATAATCCGAAGAATATAGAATGTTGATGATTCTTCAGATTGTATGAGTACATTTTTTTATTAGGTTAGATGAAATTGGTCATATGAGACATACCAATAGATTCTCTGTTGCTTTACTTTATCGCTGGTGTTGAAATCAGTATATTTACCGCCTTGATTTTCTTTAAATAATATCCTTTGTACTAGGATGAACTTGTATATTCCCGTTGATACCACTGTGCTCATTGCACATGTATGACTATATGGACTCAGTAGTCTGGTCATGAACACGATGGCTTTCGACACGAAACGGACTGAGTTCGAACCTCACTGTAAACATTAACATTGGGATGCAAGTACATTCAGCCAATGAGTCTCAAATAGGACGAAACGCGAGTCCTGGATTCCACTTGCCAATTACAATCCAACTCAAATAGTTTTCTTTTGGTTTTGTTAAATAAATTGTGATAACATAAATGTCGGTTGAATATTTGTCCCGCGTCTTATAATTCACTGTAGTATGATGAAACATCAGTTTCCAAACCAAAGTATCTAACTCTGCCAACACCAAAAAGTGTGTTTACAATATTTTATTACGAACGGAGTTTAGTTAAACATTCCTCAAAGTTCACAGAAAAGAATATACTGAATCTAAACGTTGATGTCGGTGGTGAAAGATTGGCAGATATCCATCCTATGAACTTTCTTGTGGACCTCTATATACCAACAAATTAATGGACAAACTATCTCATTGTACATATCCTCTCTGTTGAAATATTATATAACTAATATTTTGTGTTCTTTACATCTTGTTAATTAAATAGAAAGCACCCAGTGAGTTATGGAAAACAAGAATTTCATTCAGCGAAGAGAACTCTTTTTCGACGACTTCATTTTCACAACTGTACAATCGCATGTATACGTGATAATAAAATATAATAACAATCGGTCAAACCTGGTAACGAAGGGACGGAAGTGTAAAATGAAATGATAACCACGAATAGTCGGATAAGGTAGCAAAAAATAAACAATGAAAGATGTTATTCTTATTAAGACTGTGAAGAAAGGATTGATTAGCAATAGATTGAATATGCAACAGTATTGAAATTCTAAAATAGATATGGAGATTGAGATGAGTTGATCGAAAGTAACAATTTTACAGTGAGATTGGTAATAATGAAGAGTATCTGAGAGGTGAATGGAAACAAGAGCAAGAAGTGTCTTTTAATTATCAGCGATAGATAGAAGGAAGAGATGGTATGTTAAATTTTTATACCATAAATAAGGCAAAATCAAAATTGAATAAACTCACAACCTAAAGGATAGTGTGTAAGAAATTCAGATAAGTCTATGATAGTACCATAGGTTAAACCAGTTTCTTTTATACACATTGTTCTGGTTGCTCTCTATACATATGTCAGCAGTACATAGAAGACTGGAATTTACTGACTAGCAGATTCTTTCTGACTAGGTAAGTAGCTTTGAACGAAGAATCCAAGTTGGTTCAGTGACCAGTAGTCACGAGGTGCACAGCGATCAGGCTTCTAGTACTACCACTAGTGCCCTACTGTAACCACGATGAATAATATTCTCTAACTCCCCTGGACAACATTCGTAGCAAACGATCAATCTATTTTACTCTACAGAAGCAAGTAAATTGACAGAAACATCTAGAAGAGGTCAAATCTGATTATTTATCGTCCCAGTTATTTATGAATAACATGCTTCTCAGACTGTCTGCAAAAGAAACACTTTTTCGTTAGAATTCGCAACTCTTTTTATCAAAATGTCGATAGATAGATCACCTTTGAATTCGACCTTAATATAGATTGTCTACTTAGCAGCAGAGATTTCACATAGTCTACGGGATTTTGATTTTATATTTTTGCGGTGGGGAAACCTTTTCAAATAGTATTTTCTTGATAGAGTTTAGTTTATTGTGGATAAAACTCGAGGTGAGTGAGGATCGCAGACTATTCAAATTCTCGAAGTGAGGGACACAACAAAGTTTTGCCTTATACTGATAGGGATCCAACTTATTAGTTGGTTATTCAAAGTGGGCTTCAAGTAAATCTATCGTTGTAATATATATATATATATATATATATATATATATATATATATATATATATATATATGATGACATATATATATGACATTATGTGGATAGGAGAATACGATTAAAAACGACTGAGGTGGTTCGAACATGTGTTGCGTATGCCCAACCACCGTCTTCCTCGACGCGCAATGTTGGCTGATATAGGGATAAGATGGAAGAGAGTTAGAGGCGGCCAAACTAAAACATGGCGTCAGTCCACGAAGTCACTGACTGCGATTTGAGTCGCATCGGTAGCTGCAGACTACCTGGATGGGGTCCACATGATTACCGTAACCAGTGGCTAGAAACACTGAGTGACATGGCCCAGAATCGGTCACGATGGCGCAGATGCATTCACCAATTGTCCTCCCTCAAATTATGAGCTTTAAATTATTCCATAACTTTCTTTCTACGCTTTCTGAACCATATTCTATATGTTCACACTCCTTGTCACTATTATTATTTTATTATATTGAAGTAACTTCTACTAATGGTGGTGATGGTGTAAATCTTGCGGTGCCATGGAGGTATGGCAACTTGAACGGATGCACACATGTGCCAGGTTGTATGTTGACTATACACACACACATACATACGAATTTGAAAGGATGATGCATAAATTGACAGCAATTATGATTAGTACTCCCCCACCCTCTGCATGATCTTTTTTCTTACTGAGACGAGAAATATCAAAACGTAACCCATGTTGTGAGGGCAAGTGATTTATTGAACGATATATATATATATATATATATATATATATATATATATATATATATATATATATATATATATCGTTTCAAATTTGTTCTCACTCGTATTCTACTGTCCCCATCATGTTTGTAATGAATTAAATCATATGTTAATCCTATTGACAACATGTTAGAATCAATAATGAAACTTATCACCAATTATACAGTATCTTTAATATTAAATGCCAAAATAACACGTTATAACATTATTACTAATTATAAATAATTGTATAATTCTATTTAGTTAATAACATATCTAAAACTATATCTGTCTACATATTACAATTATGATAACGTATTTTACATTGGATACATGATTAATAATGATGATTGAATAGTTATCATTTTTGTTTTTTTACAAATAAATAAATAATTGTATCTATGGCATCGATACTCTAGTTGTAATATCAATGATTTCAAGTTTGTTCATTCGTTCATTCATTTGTTTGTTTGGTTTGTATACATTAAACATTACTGTTTTTAAAAACAAAAAAATAAAACAAACAAAATAGTTACAATGATATTTGTATTATTATTATTATTATTATAAATACAATAATAAAGTACGTATAGTTAATTACATGTGCAAATATCAGTTAGAATGTTTGTTAAATACCTCATTTAAGTAACTATTACTAATTGAACTATTGAATTACAATTAATTTATATTGAATATTCTTATATATCTGAATATGGCGTTAATTATAATCTATATTTAATCTAAATGTTTTTTTTTTTGGTAATAACACAATGTAAATGTAACATTACAAGTTGACATGTACTTGATGACCGATGATATACAAGAGATATAGAGACAGTAAATGAATACGAGAATAGTAGAAAGTAATAGTTTAGTGTATTTAAAAAATAATAAGCTGTCATTACATTTATATAAATTTTAGTTGATTGAATTCATCACATACCATGAAAAACTTGAGATCATTGGACAGCTGTTTCGTCATAGTATGGGACTCCTCAGCAGTTCATATAATACAATCCACCATAGTCTATAGGTTGGCTATGCACCATTGGCCTGATATCCAATGATAATGTAGAGTCGTGAGTGATGGAGTTCAGGTTTGTCGGGAATGAGACTGTTGTAGCCAGTGACAATGAATGATCGTAGCGCTATATCGCGAATTCTACCTTTGGATTCCATCCCAATTGTACAAAGGGTTAGGCGTTCACTAACCTGAATCCCATGATGGAATCTAAGGAGAACGTACTGCTGTGAGTCCCATTCTATGACGAAACAGCTGTCCAGTGCTCCTTTAGTTTTTAGTGGTACCATGACAACATCAATCTGTGACGAATCCAGTCAACTAAAGCTTTATAGCATTCTCTACAAATCACCTTAATTCAATTACATTTACATAAGTTTCAGAAAAATCGTTATCAGTTTCTCGGTTAACTGAGTTATCTATTTGATTGTGAGCAATCGTGGTCTACAATTATCTTATTTGTGTATTACATAGTAACAGATAGTTACATACCAAATAATCTTTATCATGTTATATAGCCAATGGGATGGAGATTCTCCGCAACGTGTTCAGCATCCACTGTATTGTATTCAACTGAAAGTATTGTATACAACTCATATCTAGTAGAGAATGTAAGTAACTTTATCCATCGTTATAATGCAGTATCTACATATAGTCATTTTACATTATTGTGTACCTTGTTTGCTGTTAGACAATTGAAGATTACCAGAGTTGACAGTCATCAAGTGAATCAGTCCTCAATCCTAAGAATATTAATGCATTCTGTAAGATTTAAAGAGTTTTTACAGGGTCACTCAGTTTGTGTTATTGATACTCAGATAATAAGTTCTGAAACTGTAATGATTATCCATTCCAAACAAGTAATACTGTATAATTATTAGGAAGAGGTGGGATAGGGAGAGAGACAATAAAATGTTGAAATAGCTAGTGAAAAATTGTAGTAGCCCAACTTATATTTCCCAACATCATTTCAAAATCTAAAAATTAAAACAAAATCTAACTGCAAGTATATGAAACGTCAATTTTAGCGGCTACATTAAATTGAATTATTAAATGTGTTTAGCTAACTTAAATAATTTTGTAATTGACATTCAACAATCTCCACACTACCCAATCACAATCAGCTTGCTAATGACTAACTTCTCAAAGTAATTCCCTGAGTTCTATTAAGAAGAAATGATCAATGGAGTTCAACCATGTCGGCTGTGGGGCAGTTACCCACCAATGCTAATGGATAAGGTTGCGAAAGCCTATCACGAATTGGCTGAATCAGAAATATCAACCGTTGAAGGCCTAATGATTCAGCGTCCACCGTGGATCCAGGAGGTCCTTAGTTGGATCCCTGATGGGGTTATGGATGCGAATTGGCAAAAAGTCCCATACTCGGATAAAATAGCTGTCCAGTGTTTTCTGGTGATTACTGGTTGTGTAATTCAGGTAAATTCATGATATAAATTTAAAATTCGGTGAATACTAAGACTAACATTAAGAGTATTATTTTCTTAAGTAAATTCACAATAATACCATTGATATAAACGAGTTTTATATCCTTGAACCTTTCATTCATTTAATATTCGATAAATACTATGTTCCATCTATAAGTTGCAACTATATCAACAACTATAGTTGTTACGTTTTAGTAAAGAATTAAGTTCTGTTGAGTAGCTGTAATCGGCAGAGTTTAGCCATTGTCAAGCTTAAGATATGTCACTTATCGAAACAGTGAGAATCTTTAACACAATATAGATAACTGATTGAAGTTAGAAATAAAAACCGTAAAAATTGGTGATCATATCTTCAACTGTAAAGTACGTAGAATTCTTGTAAGATAAAGTTCTTCCAAATTTCGTAGAAATGGTTACCATAATCTATTTACACTAAAACTAATCATTAGTAATGTTGTTCAGATTGGTAACAGTAGTTTTACATGCATATTCTGCATCACAGAAAATCTAACACCACTTAAAATATCTAATTGAATGTCTCCGTAGCTTCAAAATCATATGAAACTTAATGACACGTCTACTTCATATAGAAGACTACAAATTACCTCGAACAAATTTCATTTAGTACGGTATACAGTGTAATTGCTTAATTTTTAAGAGATTTGTATGATTCATTATACTTATCGAGAATGACCTTATTTGTGGAGTAGATAAATATTGATCCATATTGTTTCAGTTGAATTGTGACTGACAGCGGAATTCAGGGTGCGAGTTTCATCCTATCTGGGACTCATCAGTTGACAGTCTGCTCAGAATGCACATATGGCAACAGAGACTGATCCATTTCAGTCCATGATAGATCAACAGAAAGATTTAAACACATTCAAATTACTAAACCATGTTGTTATATTTCACATAAAAGTAACAAGCAGAGATTGACAAATAGAAAGCCAAAAGATTCAAGCTAACAAGAGAAGTATACTTTAAATAAAACGTGTAAAACATATAAATAAATGCATAAAGTAGTACTACAGATTAAGTTTTAAAATATGCTTTCAAAAGACAAATGTTTCTTAACCACTTTATCTATCTACAGAAATCATAAAGTATAAGAATCTTCAAAAATGGAAATCAGAGAGTCTGCATCTTGTAATGTAGCTTGAACTAATAGCCCTTGACTTCTTATATGTCATGTTTTGACTTACTAGATCCTAAAAGTTTTTATAACCTACTTTGACTCCATGATTGTTGCAAGCCGCTTAACGTCACTTCCTGCAATATAATTGAATGAAAATCAATGGTGTGATTAAACCATTAGACTTTTAACGATTAGGTAACAGGTTGAAACGTCGGTTCATTTACATTGTCTCGGGAATTAAGGAAGTATCAGCAACTACCATGCAGATACCAAGATATAAAGCTGAGGAAATTAATCTGTTATCGGTTTTCAGTCAGCTGGGGTATATATTGGCCATGTTGTCACCATTCACCATGTGTTATAGCAGCGTCACGCCTACTGAGAGCCAATGAGCATAATGTTTCTTAATACAAAATAGACTTTAAATCGGTGAACTAAACTGTGCTTTGCGGCAGTATACTAAAAAAGAATGTAACCGAGAAAATTATTAATATCCCTAGGGCGCTACATGCAAACGCCTCAGAAAGAATGAGGTTATATAACCAACTCTGTTCATTGTTCCATTCCAGTAGTAGAGTTAAATAAAGCTACCCAACCTCATGATCCCTCTTCACTCTTACTCTCGACGACATTCTGGAGACAACTCTGAAGTAAGTATATCGCAGTGTCGATATTTTACCTTTTCTCCAAAAGTTATTGCGTCTTGAATGTCCGAGTGACATTATCCTTCTGTGACATTTATGTATAGGTTATCCGAGTAGCACCTAATCAAATAAGATATACTGTCCATAAGTACGGTATATATTTTTCGCATTTCAAATGCAAATTTTTTCCTCAAGATTGGCAGAAGCCAGCTCCTGCTCTTAGTCAATGCAGTGAACCGTTAGAAATAGTCGGAAATGATGGCCAGATATGGTTATGTAAATCTGAGGCATCTTAGGTGCCACTTTAACGACTCTGACTGCTAAAGATTTGGTGTAAAATGTGTAGGTGAGAACAGTTCTGCTTTATGTCTTCGAAATTTTGCTCCCATAAGTTGGGAATATCCAGTAATTCTTTATATTGTCCCCAAAGGATCCGTAATATCCGGTGGTGAATCAGAATTAACAATTATGGGGTTCGATAATCAATGCTCGAGTGCAGCGATAACATTTCGATTAAAACCTTGATTTCTAAGAAAAGCTTTGATGGGCTTAACATATTTTAGGAATGTCCTCCTAGAGACTTACTTGGCATCATGACATGGAAGAAATTGTGCACGATTAACTTCTGTCGGTCCATCAGTCCTTCCAGATGAGGATACTGAAAAAGATGATAAACAGTGGCTTTGGGTATTAGTATGTATATCTTTCACCAAAAAATAGGAACTTTTAGCTAAATGAATTTCTCCTTGTCTGTATTTTCTACCGAACTGTATCATCTGGTATAGATTAAGCTTACTCGTTTAAGTCTCGATTTCATTCTTGACTTTTGGATTACACATTCATTTCTTCTTTAAAATACGTCCCCTTTGTATGTGGCATAGATTTGGTGTCCATAATTCTTATGTTTATATGATATTAATGAGTTGCATTCTACGGTATTCTTGGAAACCTAGGGCTACCTAATTTGCCATATTTCCGATTATTTCAAAGAGTTATCTTTATTAGGGGGTCTTGTGGACATCTTCACACAATTTAATTTCTTGTTTGAATTTGAACCCAAAGCCTTTGTTAGATTTACTGAGAAAATAGATAGCATGCACTACTGAGGAGCCCCATACTGAGGCAAAACAGTTGTCTGGTGTTCCTCAGTTTTCAGAGGTACTCAACTGAGATCAACCAGTGGTGAATATAAACAAAAAAATACGGAGCACTATATAATTGTTTTATCCTGCTATAGAACACCCCGTAGAAGTGTCCAACCTCTATCATGCCATTAAATCCAATCCACATTCTTTAAGTTTCATCTCAGACGCCTAACTATCTGTTCCAGTGAAGTAACCAACATCCAATGGTAGAATTACCACTCCCATCATTTCGTAATATAGCAAAACAATCATGCATCGGTTGTCATCGGTGATAACCGTCTCCCTCTAATCAAGTCTAAACTCCACCATTTATGACATCTTACAAGAACTTCATGGAAATTTTAAAATTAGCCACTAGTGAGCTGACTGTTGTAACTGAACTGAGGTGGTGTAGAGGGTTAGGAATTCGCCAACATAAAAGTTTTAAGTTAGAATCAAAGAATATACAGTGCTCATTGATAAGCCTCATGCTAGGCGGAAACAGTTATCCAACGCTTCCTGGTCATCAGTAATACCCAACCAACATCAGTCCGTAATGAATACAGAACATTTAAACATACTACCTATCTCCACAACACCACCTCAATTCAAAATTAAGTTACTTTTAATAATAATAATAACAAATCCGTTGCCGAATGATGATGAATTGGTTTCATTTTACTACTTTGAATTGCTATCTTTACCTTCCAATAAACTTAGTTAAAGTATCATCATTTTCACTTAATAATCATTATAGATTACATATTATCAAAGTTATGTCATCTGACAATTATGTAACATTTCAATAGGTAATAGTCATTTTGAAAACCTGATAGTGAGTAATAAACTAATACACAAACTCACACACACACACATTCACATAATCACATACATGGATGCATATAAACGTGACTTATTAATGAAATCTATTTATAAAGTGGCTGATATAATTATACCAATACTACTGAAATTAATAGTCATAATAGTAATAATAATAAAATATTATCAACCAATTACATTCATTATCAAACTGTCTAACATTGCTTTTATATACATATATATACGGTTAACTGAACATAACTTGGATTACATAATAGATAGTGAATACAGTAAAAAAAGAAAAAAGAAAGAAGTAATGTCGAGTGAAGAAATTTCAAATGTCATTGACACAAATGATACAATCAACTGTATAAATGAAGTACAATTAACAAATGAAGTAAATTGATTTGTTTTACTTACATTTACAAAAAAAAAAACAATCATCTTCATTTGATGTTTTGTTTAGGATCAAATAGAAAAACAACACGAACAAGAACAACAACAACAACTATCATCATCAGCAACATCAACATCATCACCATCATCAAAAGATACAATTCAATTAGAAGAAATAACAGTGAATCATAATGAATTAAATGAATATGAAGTGAATCAAGTAAGCGTCAAATTATTCCTTTTTGTTTGATTGAATATATCACAGATTGATGTTGACAGGGTACCATTGACAACAAGGAAGCACTGGACAGCTGTTTCGTTCTAGTGTGGAACTCCTCAGCAGTGCGCACCCCAGATTTCGCACCAGGGGCTTCAGATTGACGACGAACGCCTAACCATCCGCAGCACTGGGTCAGCATCCAATGGTAGAATTCCCACTTCCATCAATTTGTGATATATAGCATGTGATATATAGCCTGAAGCCCCTAGTGCAGAATCTGGAGTGCGCACTTCTGAGGAGTTCCATACTAGAACGAAACAGTTGTCCAGTACTCCCTTGTTGTCAATGGTACCCTGCTAACATCAATCTGTGGTATATTCAATCAAACAAAATAACCAATCTCCACAAAAATAACCATCTCAATTCAATTATTCCTTTTTATTTAATTTACATTGTAAAATAGAATCAAACTGTTATTGTCAAAAAGAATGATCAATGTCAAATAAATATCATTACTTCTACAGAATTATCAAAAATTGTTGAAAATGAATATGAAGATGACATAAAGTTGAAAGAAACATTAAATAAAGAAGATAATTTAAAGAAGTTAATAACATCAGAAATTATTGATAAAAGTGAAGAACAATCGGAAATAATCGAAGTAATGTTACTTTTATTAGTAATATAATTAGTTAAGCTTATTGTTTAATTAATAATTTAAGTGAATAATTACAATAACTTCAATTTTATATTGTTCATTGTTATGCTGAACATTATATGTTCTCAATATCATTATGAATTTGTGATTTATAAGTTAACAGACAAGTAAAGATTAATTTGTTAGCTATTAATTAGTAGTAGGCTAATGCATTACATTTATCCATAATTTCATTGTAAGCAATTCATTATTTCAATTAGTTTATAGTAGTAATTTACTATGTATTGAATGATTATATTAAATACTAGAAAGATGATATTAATGTTATACTCTACTGAAATGATAATATTTTGTTAATAGTAAACTATTGAAATGTACACAGTGTATACATATTAGATTAAAGTATAATTTAAAGTAGAATATTAGATTTGTAATCTTCAATTTGTTTGCTATTAAACCTGAAGGTTTATGGTGTATTGAAGAGAGTGTTCAGAATATCATGTATAAGAGTTAAAACGAAGAGAAATTACATAAGAAGGTGACCCAACGACCCAGCATGCATATTAGATGCACTTTCAGCTAATAATCGAAGAAATTGAATAAAGTATAGAATGACACAAGCGTGAAACAATGATAAACTGAGCATTAAACCCAGAGGTTAGTAGTTAGGTTACAAGCATGTTATATAAATCACTCCGTTAAGGAATTATTTCCCGAGTGCTTTAAATATCTGAAAGTAGGTTAGACTAGTGGTATTGATGAGTCACATGATGGGATGGGTGGCTGCTCTGATAACCGTAACTGTAAGTGCACTAGATACATGCATCCGATACCAAATGTAATGTTTAGCCTGTGGTTGTTTGAATTAAGCCTGTATAGGAGGGAGTATTCAGAGAACACTGTATGAGAATATGAAAAAGTGCAGAACAAGACAAACGAAACAACTGGCTACTCAATACACATGAAATAATCTGAGTTCTTTTGCTTACAAATTTGTTATAAAATTCAATTGGTAAGATTGATTAAAGACAAGGGATAAATTACATAGAAATTTATGATTGTAGAATAAACTAATATCATCATTTTACCTACTTTTAATTGCTTATTGATACGAGCTGGATGTATATCATCATTTATAGTACGGCAACTACAATACATGTCCTCGTCGTTAACACAGTAGGATTTATGTACTCGAAAAGTGTATCAGTCATTAATGATCATGTTAATTTACAGTTTAGTTTATTTATTTATATCTATTCATTACATAAGTATACCGTTTATAAGAAATAGTGCTACGCATATCGTTTTCCATTGTTGATACCACACAATGATACATAAAGTAATCCTACTTATAATTCTTTTCAGTAATATAAATCATACAGACTTTAATATCTTTCTGAATATTGTACAAATATCACTGATTTACTGTCATTAATTTCACCTCTATTACTATAGAATTCATCAGGTGAGAAAGAAAAAGAAAATAAGGTTAGTAAATTACTTATTCATCCGTAAATGCAATATAAAATGCATCTACTATAATATTGTTATTTAACATATAAACATATTAATGATTTAGTGCAACGATCATCCATTGTCATCATCGGCAACTGTCTCACTCCTGACAAGACTTCAGGATGCTCCTGAAATTCTAGTAAGAAGTCATGACTGATGGAGTTCAGATTTGACTAGAGTAAGACAGGTTTCACAAATGAAAATGAGTGATCGTTGTGCTATATCACAGATTGATGGAAGTGGGAAACCTAACGTTGTATGCCGTCTTACTAGTGCAGAGAATTAGGAGTTCACTAACTCCAAGGTTCTGAGTTCGGTTCCCCGGGGAAATCGAAGGGGGTGCACTTCTAAGGAGTCTCATAATGTGACAAAACAACTTCTAGTTTTCTCCTAGTTTTCCATGGAACCCTACCAGCATCAATCTGTGAAGAACCCAGTTAATTAAACTTAATACCAGTCTTCAAAAAAACCAACTCAGTTTATACATGTATGTATTGTTTTTCTACAGAAAAAAGTCAACATAGTCAAATGGCTGAAGAAAAATGTTCATATTCATTTACCAAAGGTAGATCAAATTGATTTTTATGTTGGTTATTCAAATCATTCACTAGTAATCCATGATTTATAAGAATTAAACAATAGCTAATTAGGCAACCTAAGATATTTATAACTTTTCATTATATAATAATTCTATGATATCAATTTGTGATGGATACAAAACAAAAAAGTAAATACCCATCTCTGCAAAACCACCCCATTTAAGTTATAATAATCAGTTCATTAATGATTAACCTCAGAATTTTCGTAAAGTTCTAGTGAGAAGTCGTAAATGTTGAGTGAAACGGTTACCACCGATTACAATCGACGGATGATTGTCTTGCTATATCATGAATTGATAAGAGTGGTTTCTACCATTGGACACCGGTTACTCCATTGGAACAGATAATTAAGCGTCTGAGATGAAACTTAAACAATGTGGATTGGATTTAGCGGCGTGATCTAGGTTGGACACTGCTAAAGAGATGTTCTATATCAGGATAAAACAATTATGTAGTGCTTCATATTTTCCAGTGTTACCCAACTAACATCAATGTGTGATGAATGCAAACAACTAAGTATGTCATTATCAACACATTCAATCTCCTTACTATCCATTTAATGAAAAATGTAGTATTTTAAAATGTTGTTTTTTCTTATAAACGGTTACATTTGATTGGGTAGATAGTTTATTCTCAACTCTTTAGTGTGAACATATCTAATGTTGTACAATTTCACGTATAAATGAAAATATGTTACAACCATACTTTTACTTCTAAATTCATCAACTCCGGTGTTACATTATGCAAACTATTTGTTACATTTGACTGTAACTGTCTGTTAGAGCTTAGTACTACTGCTTTTATATCTCATGATATCATATACATTGAATATTGAATGATTGTCAGTTGATCAGGACAAGTTTACGGAATGCGGATTTTTTGTGTTTCTTGACCATATGTTATTACAATTAGGGGGGTTTGTGGAGATAGTTAATTGTCAATTTTGATATCACGAATTGATCTGAATTAGACAACCATTGATCACCTAGAAGAACTGGCCAGCTGCTGAGGAGTCCCATACTAGGACGAAACAGCTGTCCAGTGTTTCCAGGTGATTAATGGTTGTCTGATTCAGATCAATTCGTGATATATGCTATCAGACAATAATCACTTAGTTAACTACTTTTAATATTGATATCATTATCTTGCCATAATGACAGAATATAACTTTATTCTACTTTCTTCTTATAAAACTTTGTAGCGTCATTCTTTTAAAAAGGAGAAACCTGTTGTAGAACAAAAGGTAGGTAGTTTAATTATGGCAGGTACATCATAATAGAATGACAAAATGCATTGATATATAAATAAAACATTGATGATTATATTGGAAAGTCACTTTATTGTGCACTAATGTGCACTATTGACATTTTAGACTGAAGAAGATTCAAATGGAGATTCATCGTCTGACAAACAAGTTGACTCTAATTTGTCTAATGAAGTAAAAGTTAAAGAGGATACAGCGAATGAGCAAAATGGAATACATGAAGAAATGCGTAAGTAGTTGGTCGTATAATAAACTGCTTAAATATGGAAAATTTATTGGTATATTAAGTAGAACTATGTATAATAAAATATGATGATACGAGATTACAAATATTTTAGTCCTGAAGAACGTCAGTCTTAATCTGACTAACTCTATTGTACAGGTCATAAACTATGAAGTTTCAATCACAAACACATCAACAGTCTCCTCATAATTGAAAGTAAGACTTGATAATATCTACTGGACAACAAGAAATGTATGTCGAGAAGTTTTTCTTCTAAATTACCTCCAGCCATTTCATAATATGAGCTTTAGACCATGAATGTCAAGTTTAGTTTAGTGCTTCACTTAAGAAGCAAAAAGAATAAACAATTAATAAGAACGTACACTTGTAACATGCCTAATTTATACGACAATTTATGATAAAATATTTACGTGATTACCTTACGTTTTATCTGTACATACTAATAACTGTATTACATACTATTGATAAACCTTTAGATAAAGTTACTGAATTGGTACAATCTATAAATGAGAATACAACTGCAGACATTTCTCAAACTACAACTCCAACAATACCTGCACAGTTATAGTAAACATATTTCTTTATCTCTATGTGTGTATGTTACTATTTCCTAAGCTTTTCTTCTGATAAACATGTATTATGTTTTACATTTTTTTGTTTGTATAACTTTGCCTTTCTCCACTTTGATTATCTATCTATCTATATATATATATATACATTATACTTCTCGGGAAACTATAAATGTTTATCATATAATCTCTTTCCTAATATATGTTCATATAAATATGTTGAAGGTGGTAAATAAGAACAAATGAATGCATGCAATCCGAGATTATACTCACTCTGAACGATTAACTGACTATACGATAAGAAAAACCTATACAATCAATCAATTTACGCAATATTTTTATTGAATTATTATTCCACATGACCAGTGGAGTTCAACTATGCTGAGTATGAAGCAGTTATCCACTGATAGTAGTAGATAAGGTTATGAAAATATATCATAAATTGACTAAAGTTAGCAATATCAACCGTTGAGAACTACTTCAGTGGTCCAATGATTAAGCGTTCACCTCGAAGCCTAAAGATCCTTGGTTCAATGCCTAATGGAGTCGTAGATACTCACAGTGAAAGATTCCTATACACATATCTCATGTTTAGTGCTTCCTAGTTTTTAATAGTTGCCTAACGTAAACCAATTAGTGATATCTAATTAAAAAAGGTATTGTATGAAAGTAAGTAGTATTATTAGTTCAATTGATTATTTCAGTAACAGCAAATGAAAACGTACATCACTTACTGAGAAACATTCACATATGAATACTCAGATATGAAATGTATATATTACCATGAAGGTTGATTATCTCATAAAAGTTAGTCATTTTATAGATCATGATGATTAATGATTCTTTTTGAAGAATATATCACCAATCAGATCTTTACGATAATCTTGAATTTCTTTGTTCTATATAAGATGTGAACATTTAAAAAGAAAATTCTTATTTCTTCAGACTATTTAATGATCAACATTATGAATAGGCTATTTAAATTATGTATACATTGATCTGGTTCTTTTCAATGATCAACTTCGATTGATAAAACGTTCTATTTTCAAAAATATTAGTAAACATATACATGTAAAACTATGCATTAATTGTATTAGGATAAACTTGTATATTCCCGTTGATCTGTTATAGACTGAAGCTGGTCAGTCATTGTTGCTATATGTGCATCCTGAGCAGATTGCCTCGATATAGCGATTTTTCACAAGTATTATAATTTTGGATTGTGACTGGCAAGTGGAATCCAAGAGACTAGTTTTGTCCAGCCGATGAGTCCTAAATAGGACGAACTGCGCGTCCTGGATTCCACTTTCCGATCACAATCCAAAATTATTATGCATTAATTAATTCCTCAATAGTAACCATTGTCATGTTTGACTAGTTCTGTTTTAGAAAATGAACAGCTTCTATTGATTAAGTTGTAATGTAGTCACTACACAGTAGAGTTTTCAGCCAACTAATAATAACTTTATCAAAATGTATAATTCAACTAGGTGTAGATTTAGAAAACTTGATATATGATATCAATAAGGCCAAATATAAAACAATTACTAATTAACATCAAAAAGTGATAGTGTCAATATATTTATTAGGCAAATTAAGCTCTAAATGTTGACTTGGGACATAGTCATATCAATAATTAAATTAGTATCTGAACTAACAAATTAGTAATCAAAAGACATTATATTCAACAAGACATTGATCTTACTCATAACACATTGCACTGGGTCACTTATTGGTGGAATGAACTTATAGTCATTGATAAATATGTACTAGACTTTTAATTTGAAGAATTATTATAATTATCAGCTTCACTAATATACATATATATATATATCCTCCTAGATGTCATACAACATGTGAAAGTATTTACTTCCAGAGTTTCTCCACCAAGTTGAATTGGATTGGTGCTCCCTGTGTTGTATTTGAGAATCTTGCTCTTTCCCTTATATATGTTCAAGCCTACTGATGTTGAAGTTGCTGCTACACTGGTTGTCTTCGCTTGCATTTGTCGGTGTGTATGTGCTAAGAGAGCTAGATCATCCGCAAAGTCCAAATCATCGAGTAGCATCTTACTTGTTAATTCTATTCCGTGCATCCCCTCAGATATGGAGGTCTTCATGATCTAGTCAACCACTAGGAGGAAGAGAAAAGGTGAGAGTAGGCATCCTTGTTTGACTCCGGTCCTCACTGGGAATGCATTTGTCAGTTGTCCTCCATGCACAATTTTGCAATGTGTTCCGTCGTAAGAGTTCCGGATGATGTTGACGAGTTTCTCTAGTACGCCGTAGTGTCGAAGAAGTTTCCATAGTGTTCTCCTATCTACACTATCCAACGCCTTCTCATAATCAATGAAGTTGATGTACAGTGACGAGTTCCATTCAATTGATTGTTCAACTATGATCCGTAGGGTTGCGATTTGGTCTGTGCACGACCGATCCTTACGAAAACCAGCTTGTTGATCTCGAAGTTGAGTATCCACTGAATCTTTCATTCTGTTCAACAATACTTTGTTAAAAACTTTCCCTGGTACCGACAGTAGCGTGATCCCTCTGTAGTTGTCACATTTGCTCAAATCTCCTTTCTTTGGTATCTTGATAAGATGTCCTTCTTTCCAGTCTGCCGGCACTTGTTCTTTCTCCCAGATTCTTTTGAATAAAACGTGGAGTATCCTTGCTGTTACATCTATATCTGACTTGAGTGCCTCATCTGGTATATTGTCAGGTCCCACTGCTTTCCCACTTTTGATTTGTCTGATGGCCATCTTGATTCCTTCCATCGTTGGTGGAGTGACATCTATCGGAAGGTCTATCGGTGCTGCTTCGATGTCCGGTGGGTTCAGTGGAGCTGGCCTGTTCAAGGGTTCCTCAAAGTGTTCTACCCACCTATTCTTTTGTTCTTGAATCTCAGTGAGTGTCTTGCCTTCTTTGTTCTTGACCGGTCGCTCTGGTTTACCATGTTTATCTACCAGTTTCTTCGTTATGTCGTATAGCTGTTTCATATTTCCTTCTCCTGCAGCTTTCTCCGCTATCGTTGCAAGATTTACGATGTATTTCCGTTTGTCGGCTCTAATGCTCTTCTTTACCTGCTTATTTGCTTCTGAGTATTCAGCTTGTGTCTTGATTTTCTCTGCTCTTGTTCGGCTGTTGTTGATTTCTATCTTCTTGTTCCTCCTTTGTTAAATTTTGCTCAATGTCTCAGTGGAGATCCATTTCTTATAATGGTGCTTTTTGCGGCCCAGAACCTCCTGAAACGTTGACGTTAGTGCTTGTTTGGTTCTTTTCCAGTTGTCCTCCATAGTGGTTTCTTCTTTCGGTAGATCTTATATGGCTTGGAACCTGTTGTTGAGAGCTATTTTGAATTCCTTGAGTTTGTCAATGCCTCGGAGAAAAGCTGTATTGAACCGTTGTACTGCTGCCACTCCAGTTGTCGACTGCTTCTTTAGCTTCAGTTTCATTTTAGAAATCACTAGGTGGTGGTCTGAATCTACGCTTATAAAATCTTTAACATGAATTATGTAGTTATCAAATAAATGTATTATTTTGTTTGAATTCATCTATGAACCAAATCTTATGATATTCAGTTGCTATATCCGTGTAGATCATGTTGACTTTGAGCTCAGATAATCCCATTGTTGTAAATTTCATTGGTCAAATGCTCCTGACGTAAATTGTTCTCAACTTATCAGGATTACGTAACATATTATTGTACAAAATAAGTGTTTATTAGGTGACTTGTATGCATTGTCAATTATAGTAACAATTTCGGAATCTTGACCATAGTTTTTACTAAATAATCACAAAAAGGAATCATACAAGTGTATTGTACAGTATTCGTAAACTGTCATTTAGTAATTGACCTGCTAAATGCAGTTACCATTACTAAAAGTTATTACCGTGATTGGTCCAGAATCGTGTTAATATGGGGTTGTCAGTAATGTTAGAAAAGTTTGGGAAATTATTTGCTTAGTAGTTATCCAAATGTCTATTGGGGTCGTTTTATATAGTTTTCAATATTAGTTGGTGTTTATGCATTGCATACTGTAGTGTGACAAATAATTCAGAGTTATTCGCTACTCGTTCAGCGTCCAGTTATTTGATTTCTAGTGACATAAACTGTTGAGCATCATGACTGTTATGCGTTTTCTAACTTTTACTCAATTGGCTTGAATACCACAAACTTCACCGTGAACAACTTCAGATTTGAACTATCTGAGTCATTTATTTGTTCATTTGCTGGTTTCTCTGATCATATTATGACTTCAAGTTTTTTTTCAAGTTGCATGGTGTAGCTTTAAGAATAAACCTTTAAGATTGTGATTCTAGTGAAGTTAAACTTTAATGCGTCTGGTTTGAAATTTCTAAGTTATTAACTTAAAAGCAGCCTTACCAGACGACATTTGGTCGAGTTATTGAGGAAGGCTCTACCTAACAACAGTAGATTGCTATTACGACATTTAATTCTTTTCATTATTTTTACCCATTCTGTTTAGTTAAGTAATCAAGAGGAATTGTCACTGAAACATCTAGACAAACAGTTATAGGTTTCTGATTTATGCGATAAACAAATGTGAAAAGTCGATTCAGCTAATCTAATATTACCGCACCTATAAACTATGTTTGAAGACACTCACGAGACAAAACAGGATGGTTTTCGTGAAATTGTTATTAAAATTTTACCATAAGAATTTGCACACTATATGGAGTCTACTTCATTTTCATGTTATCTCCTCATGTGATAATAGTAATAAGAACAGAAAATATCTTGAATCACCAATCAGTAGGTCTAGTCACAAAAGTCGCTACCATTGTTTAGCACAAAATAATTACCACTCTCTTTGGTAGTAGTAAATGAACAGGTATGTATTTTTAATTTCATTTATTACAATATACTAACTATGTGCAGACTGAAGTACCCTACTCAAAGTACCATAGAGACATGCTTAAATAACAATTTAACCACTGCATAAAATTAAAGACTAAACGAAACTGGTGAGACTACAGTGATACGTGGAATTTTATATCCAACACGCTAATTTTTATGTATGGGAAAAATACGGATGAACTGATAGGTAAGCAAAAATGTGGAACACTACGTAAATACATGAAAATGAGCAGTCAGAAGTTGTAAGGGTATATTTATTAACTATTACTATAAATGCACTCATACGAATTAAGAGTTTAGAAAAATGGTCAGTCCATAAAGTCACTGACTGCCAGTTTAAGTCGTGTCGATAGCTGCAGACTACCTGGATGGGGTCTTCACGATTACCGTAACCAGTGGCTAGAAACACTGAGTGACATGGCCCAAAATCGGTCACAATGGCGAAGTTGTATTCACTCATTGTCCTCCCTTAAATCATGAGCTTTAAATTATTCCATAGGTTTCTTTCTACGTTTCCTGAACCATATTCTATATGTTCACACTCCTTGTTACTATTATTATTTTATTATATTGAAGTAACTTCGACCAATTATTGATGGTGGTGTTAATCTTGTGGTGCCATAGATGTATGGCAACTTGAACCGATGCACACATGTGCCAGGTTCTATGTTGATTGTACATACATACATTAGAAAAATGGAGTTTATTTGCATTAGCTGGATCTGGTATTTAGATGGCTTTATTCCAGATATTCCAACTACATCTAATAAAACGTGGAGGTGGTATCGAGAGCGATATCATGAGTGCGCGAGTTATGACCATGAAGTTAGGTTATGACAACGGCCGTAAAATATATAAACGGTGTAAACTACAATAGGACAGTTTGACACTAGATAACTCGACTGAGAACCAGAAGTGAGACAGATGTGTATATTTGATCAAAGAGCACAAGTGCTACGAGGAGACAAAAGCCTAAGAAAGGGAGGTATGTTATATTAAGACAAACAAAAATAGCTAGGAGAAATAACAACAAGCATACTGACAAAATAGGCGCACGCGTAATGTTAGTAATCTGTTATTAAAGTGATCCTAAGCCGTGACCCAAATATCTGAACAAATAACAAGAAGAATCATAATGAGTTTATCGTCATGTGTTGTAGTCACGGAAACAACTCATACGTTTCTGAACACTTATTAAGAAGTTAATAAATTGGCTGAAAGTTGGTACTCAACCGATTGTGTTAGGTGAGTACATAAATGCGTTTTACAAAAAGTTAATTTATTTAAAGTAATTTGGGGTCAATTTTCTCTTTGGGAATTTTAAGAACGGTAACGTTTGTCTTGTAACACCATCTACTAACAAACTGTACAACGAAAACTGTAAAGGCCACTGTTACCCCTAACACTGATGTTTATACTGCATACGTTTTTACTGATATTTATGCCAAAAAGTTAGACTGCAGTGTTCTACTTAACTTTAGAGCGTTGTACAATTTGTGACGCTGGATTCTGTGGGTTCAAATATATATATATATATATATATATATATATATAGTTATATATCTCATCTTCTTGCGATTATTGTTCATGTATGAGTCTCGTTATTAACGAAAGCGAAATAAGTGACAAGATACATAGTAATTGAATCTAACGAGGTTGCAAATCCAGCAGTACAAATTAATCCCAACAAAACTGAAATAGTACAAGAAGATCCTAAAAAATGAATTGCATTTATTTATCACATTGACATGATAAATTAAAGTTCAGTTGATTGAATTCGTCACAGATTGATGTCAGTAGGGTACTATTGGAAACCAGTGCTTTACAAACCACAATTAAACCGTGTTTTAGCCAATATGATGTATATATCAAGTAAGTATGCATTCACAGTATTTGATCCTTATAGAAAGTCAAGGGATGAATAAGTTATTTAGATATTTTAGTTCCAAAGACTTGATTTGCTATCTTAAGCAACCAAACATTATCGTTTGTGACTGTAACAAATCGATAAATGCATCATAGGATCTATACGTAGGCACTAATATTTACAAAATTTAAGTAATCAAAGTGAATTTTATTCTCTTCTAATCAATCAGTAGTATGAATTACTTTAAAATTACAGCCTATTATTAAATGCTTGACATTTTTCCTATTCTTATTAAGTAAACAACTTACCGATTATTCACTAATCTCATTACTGAAACTTATTTAATTATACTTTAATAAACATGTGTATAACAAATCAAATTATTCAGTAGTATTGATTCAATAGTATGTAACTTATTCTAATTAATCACTGTGAAATTTATCGTTTATTTAAGTAGATCATTATCATTATTCAAACTTGTACTTGGACAGAAAATCGATAGTGACAACAGTGGTATTCATAGAAGGTTACTGACAGATCACTTCAATGATTTATTTAAAAAAATATAACAGATCTCGATGTCGATCTATGTTTGTCATCTTAGATAAGCATAACTATTAAAAAGTACTTGTATTATCATAGATAATATCTCTTAGTTTTATAACATCTCCAGAAAGCCCACTTATCGACTAAAAGTGCTTAGATGATGTAATTTTATTCGTTGAAGATGCTGACAATATGCACTTTCTTCAGTACATTAAGTAAGAATCCAAGTATATTCGGGACGTGTTTTATCTTATCTAAAATGTTATATATTACTTCAGCTCTTGTCTACTGCACTATATAGATTGGTAGTTAAGTGTGTTAATCACTTCACTTATATTGGAAGTCAAACTAATCACCGTTGGTTGGTCGGTGTTTGACATAATCTCAGCTCGGATCCAGAAACTTCGTCTAGCTTTCGCAGAATTACACCACTTATAGAGTATTCGAGAGGTCCTTTTAAACGAATAGTCGAATGTTGTGTGCATCAGTTCTCCTTAGGCTTTTAAAATCTAAGACATACAAAGGTTCCCTGCATCATAGAATGACCGAGTTAGCAGGGAAAAAATGGCATATGAGTGGATGAAATTATGAACCATCATCGATTGGAATAGCTGAGACATGTATATGGTATACCCAGCCACCACCTGCTTTGTAGCGTAATGTTGGCTAAGGTGAGAGTAGAATGGAAGAAAGGTAAGGTAGGCAGAGCATTATTGAAATATTTATACTTACATATTGTTAAGTGATATTCATTCGGATCCCAAAAAGTACGTTGTATAGATCTGTAAAGTAATCTATTACATCATAATCATAAACACTGATAGACAACTTCATGATCATATTAATGTGAATTGTGGTCAAATAGAATGAATTTGGAAATTTCATGATAATATGCAAAACAATAAAAAAAGCATTACTAGTAACCATTTTATCTGTTAGTTGTACTGAATACGTTAGGATTTATGTATTAAGGTACGCCAACTTGAACTGATGCATACATGTATCAACTTATATGTTGATCATAGATGCATACATATTACATAAAACTTAAATATAACTATCAATTATTAAGATATGAATGTCTATAAATGATAGAACTCTAATTTCAGACATGTTTTGCTGCTATATAACCGCCAAAGATTATCAAATAAGAGGTGATTACAGTTCCTTTAATCTAGATAAATTAAGCAGTCAATTAACCGGAAGAATAAAAGAATCAGTATTGACACTTGACAACTTACAGAATATAAAACAAAACAATTCACGAACTTAAGTTTCATACTTATCTTTATTGATAACCCCCCCCTCCACGAAAGACTAAACTTTTGCTGTCTTGTAAGAATATAAGAAGCGATTTAGTTAAGCAATTTTTAGTTTATTGCCATTGTTGCTAACCCACCTAAATGATGCATTCAAAGCTAATTAACTAAGAATTTTTACACTGAATGTAAAATTCTAATAAATGAATATTAATAGTAAGAAAATAGTGCTACAAATCTAAACCAAAACTTTACATTCGTTAACGAGGTGACAAACTAAGGTTTCCATTGATTGATTGATAGACGTAGATTAATACGCAAGTTGTAACTTTTAGGTATCTAATACCATAGTGTATTGTTCACACTAACTAATATAAAACATTGCCGCAAAAGTTTTCTATAAATTTCAATTAGCAGTCTTGTAGTAAATAAAGTATACTGAGCTGTCAAGTAGTATATCTGAATGATCATTATGAATCAAAGTTTTGAAGAATATACTGTAAGAAGTACAGGGATTGATAAATTAAACAGAACAATGTGTCGATCATTCCTTAATATGGAATAATACAATCTGATCACATGTTAAAGCTTGTCGTAAAATGTAACTTATTGAAAAAGCTCACAGATTAATAGAGTACAAATGAAAATACAACTGTTCCACAGAACCTTTTGATGATGACCTTATTACTCGCGACAAGTCTGAACTCCTCGAGACAGGACTTGTCACTAGAATTTCAAGAATATTCTAAAGTTAGCCACTAGTGTACTGATTATTGTAAATGAATCAAAGTGGTTTTGTGGGAATAAGTATTTGGTTTAGTCGTTTGTATTAATCACAGACTGATGTTAATTGATTGCTGTTAAACACTACAGAGCACTAGAAAGCTATTTCGTCACGTTGTAGGACTCTTAGGCAATGCGCATATACAGTTTCTCTAGGGAAACATACCAAGGACCATCGTATCTCACGGTTAACCATCTACGCCATTGGACAGGCTTCCAATGTTCTTTTCTACCAAATAAACTAAAATGCTTATTTTACATATTGCTTAACGGAAGGAATCAAGATTAAAAGAATAATTTAAGCGTAAACCATCTCAAGATGGAAATTTTTCAACTCGGTCATATGGTTCTAATAAAATGACATGACAATAATTCTCAGTTTTTACTCGATATATCAGTGATCACATGTTATAAAGAGAGCATTAGTTTACTTCAGAGGACAAGATCAAAAGTCATATTACTAACAAAAATTGATATATATCAGTCTAGTGAATTATTACCTGATATGCTGGGCACCTAACGAAGATTGATTATCTTTGAGAAGTGTGCTTTATAACATTATTTCAATTATTATAACTTTGGACAGTGTAATCATTTCATTTGTATGACTGTTACGTTTCCCCTGCCCGGTCCTCTCTTTTAGTATATTTGCTCTTAGTTTGTTGTTATTTACTATGAACTACGTTTACTTAATCGTGTACATGCTGTCCCCATTCACTGCCACTCTTCCCTTTGTTCTGTATCAGTGTTAGATTTGTGATTGGTCTACTGTGTGGTCTGGTTTTATGTATATATAAAGGCATGATTAAAATATAATACGATCTCGGTTCTCTGATCTCGATCTCGGCTCTCTCTATTTTCAGGTTCTCAATTCTCGTTTTTCTATAGTCTGCCTGGGGGTGAGTGGGCTTAGGTCAGTTGCGCTCTCTCCGTTCTTCGGTTCCCAGTTCTGGTTCTTCTATTGTCGCCCTGGGTGGGGGGGCTAGTGGGCTTATGTCAATCGTGCATTGTCACCTAGGCACACCTTATTAGCGTTCGCGTCTACCAACCAAAATCCCCCTCTTTTTTGGCGTCATAACGTTACCAAATAAAATGACCTTCATTAATAACTTTCGGTAACCATACATGATTTAACCGCAAGCCTTCGATACGCATACATTTTCTCGGAATAACATTTTTTTCTCATCTCTTGGATAGTTACCATAATTTTTCTAACCTACTTTGTCTTATTTAATCCAATGAAATTAATAATACTCGCAGTAAAATCATTAGTTTCATGAGGGTACATAAACTATACATTGAGATGAAAGTAGCTGTTCTTCTGATGATGATTAGTAGTGTTAGTAGTTACGTCTCATAAGAATCTATACGAAGCATGCTAAATTTAGTTGCATTTCCAAAACTGCAACTGTTGAAGAATGCAATACTGTAACTCAATAGAACAGTGTACTGTAAATTTATGGTTCAACATTCAATCGTCATCTCGTATTCTTCAACAGAATTTCGAGAAAAAAACTATGAGTATATTTAGATTGCGACTAGCAGTGAAATCCAGTGAGAGGGTCTCTTTATATTTGAAGCTCGTCTACAGGATGTAAGCATTACCTACTAATTTTGAACATTCACTGAAAAAATTTTAATAGCTGACAGTTTTCATAATTTTCAATTACGCTTAATCAGTTTGCTACTTGTGACGTTAACTTACGAAAAACAACTTTGAAGCACAAAATTTACTACTTAATTTAAGCATTGTTTACATTAAAGTAAAGAATTCGGTTTAATTGTTAATGATATTAATCTCTCCTTAATTTGAGTAGTATTTAGCAGTAGTAGATTTATTACCATTTTCAAATTTGTTGTTTTCATTAATCCTCATTTAAGTTAGTGATAAAATTTTCATTGAGAATAGATATCAACGAAACTCCGCCCGGACTCCTTCTAGGTTCACTGTCGGTCTCAAGCCCGGATAAAGGAGAAGGGTTGGGCTTTCAGATCAGAAACCTACCTGTAGAAAACAATCTTGTCATTAAAATGCTAACCAGAAATAATTATTTGAACAATTGAGTTAGGAGGTCTTCATTTCAAGGAGATATGATGCCTCAATGTGAAAGCCGAATTTCTTGGAGAGTTACTTGGTCATTTCCCTTGCTGATAGCCAGCATAACAATCACCTTGGAATATTCATACGATGTGCGAAAAAGGGAGAAGCATCCAAATAGTTAAGGAAATAAGAATATACAATCTAGAGATACTTGAGATAAGTGAAACCGATTGGTTACAAACTGGACAATTAAAATCAATCTCGAGAGAGATACTGTTGTACTCTGGACATAAGGAAGAAAACGCTTCGCGCACACACTAATGTTGTGAAATTTACCTCCATACATCAACTTCCTTTACTATGAGGAAGCATTTTACAGCTTGGATAGAAGAACATTATGGAGTTTCCTTCAACAATATGGTGTACCTGAGATGGTGGATAGTCAGTATCCTAAAAAATTGTTTCGCTTGACTACACTGTGAAATCGTGCATAGATGGTGACTCACGGATTTATAAGAGGTAAAAACCAGTGTCAGATAAAGCTGCTTACCTTCACCCTTTCTCTTCCATCTGGTGGTTGACTGGATTATGAAAACCTCAACATCTCAGAATCTGATACAGATGTAATTACACAACTTGACAAGGTAAGGTGCAGACAGTATTTTTAAAATTGTAAAACATCTGAAACTCAAACCAGCTGTCATCCAACATCAGAGTCAGAATTTTCAATACAAACATCAAGACAGTTCTATTGTATGGAGCTGAGACTTCTAGCACTACGAAAAGTGTCGTTCAAAAGATACAGGTATTTATAAACAGCTATCTGCGCAAGATTTTTGGATCCATTTGCCAGTCACCATCAGGAACAACCTACTGTGACAGGACAAATCAACTTCCAGCTGAGGAAATAAGGAAAAACTCTAGGGGGTGGTCAGGACACACATCTAGGAAATCACCTAACTGCATCAAAAGGCAAGCCCATATATGGAATCCACAAGGCCGAAGGAAAAGTGTTAGACCAAAAACACATTGTACTGGAAATTGGAGGCAGATATAAGAATAATCAATAGTATTTAGGAAGTACTGGAAAGAAGAGCCAGGATCAGATTCGGTTGGCGAATACTAATCGGTGGCCTATGCCACACGTAGGGTAACATTCACTGTTGGATTGATTGATTGAGATATCATTAAACATATAGTGAAGTCAATGAACATTTTCCTTAAGGCTAGTAAGAAGCTAAATTCTTCAGATTCAGTCAGAAACAGAGGATATCATAGAAGTAAGTCAACAGTACTGCGTACATTTTTAAGAAAATACTTTTCTATAGATGACCACTGAATTTATTTTTCCTACTTTTTCCCACTTTTCCTTGTAGTAGTCATGAGTGGATCAATATTGTATATGGTTAAACCCATATTAATGGCTTCAATTAGTATTACTGGTTAAAGTTAAATTAATGAGAACGAGAGGGCAGATACTGTCTCAATTAAATTACGGTTGTATAAGCCCAGATTACCTCCCTGAACATATCAACTTAAAATTGTACATTTCTCTGTGTGTATATGTTCAAGTTGTGACTGAACTCACTTCTCTTTCGAGCCGTTTAAATCGTGGTAACTTGTTGGATTATTTTGGTTCCAAAAAAATTCGTGTCTAATTTTTAGTTTCAGCTTTTCTATTGAAGCCGATTGATATACGAGAATTATATGCATATTTACGTTTTGTTGACCCTAGCGTATTCACAATTCCAACACGGTATTTTATGAGTTGATAGTAAATGATACCAGTCAATTTAGCATATGTATCTTATCAGTAAAACTTTCAATGATTGTATCAATAAATAAAAGCAAATAGTTGCTCCTTACAGTAAAGTATCAATTAAAACAACATGATTAAGTGAAGTTCAGATCAATTCAAATGATGTTTCATTGTGTAAATTCAACTTCGTACGTAAAGCTTTAACGTTGTCTAACACCATGAACCAGCGATTACTCAACTTGGAAAGACTGTTAAGACAGTAATGCAACTTTACTGATAATTAGAATTAAGTATGTACACTAGATAAGTCAGATAGTAATCACACTTGTGCCACCATTTTACATTTCAGGATAATCTTGTCACAGAACTTATATAATCAATAAGTAATTGTATCCATTATTATTTATGATATGAATTAAGTCATTTTTACAAAATCACTGACCGATTAGTGATAGAAACACACATCTCACACGAATAGTGATTAAGAAATGTAAATAGATAGCTAATGAGATCTTAGTTTTTAACTGATATTTATGGAGTAATGAAATCAAGGTATACTACAGAAAAATCCAGTAAGGTATGCAGAGATACTGATATTATATACTTGGATACCAGTATAAATTCACAATATTTTTATCTTTAACGCATCACTTTCGTTAACTTGCCTCACTTACTATGTGGACGAAGTATCAACCTTGATAAATAAAGGATGAGTATTCTGAGCAGCAGTTTACATCGTATCAGTTTTTGGTTGTGAAAAATGGGTTATGAAAATAGAATGAATGAACGTGCTGAAGGTTTTCAGTTATAAGTATCTGTGCAAAGTATGAATTGTGCATTTTGAAACGAATGACTAAACAATGCTGAGGTTAGGCAGAGAGTAATAAAAAAAATAGCGAACTGATAAATTATGCTGTGAATCTTCATCGACTTAGGTGTTTGAGAAATGTATTATATATGCCCAACTATTGTTTACTGACACTGTTTAAGAGTAACAGGATGAGAAAAATCATACTCGGTTATAGAACAATGTAGCACTCATCGGTGAATTCATTGACTGTTGGTCTGCGAAGTGCTGGTAATTGCAAGCCACTTGGTCAGGCTCCACACAACAAACATGATCAGTGGTTGGAATACGTTAATGATATGGTTATGAATTGGTTACAGAAGAGAAGGTGAATTCACTTATTATCTTAAATTCCAGTATTCTTTTACACATACCTTTGTTTTATTTCTTCCTCTTGATCTAAAATTGTAATGCTAATCATGTTAAATTGATCTGAATATATTAATATGGTATGAAGACTTGATCTTAACTCTCATATATATTAGGTTCATTGTTGTCGATTGATTAACTGACTAATATCTCTCTTATTGCATTTTTAACAGTGTGTTGTTCATTATTATTACATAACAGGGTTTGATTGAAAGTATATGAGTTTAGAAATCACAAAATTGTTACATAATTACTTTCCACTAACCTAACAATTTAATCAGTTTAGGTCATATTTTATAAGCATGAAAAGGTGGTAAAATTAAATGAATAATACAATTCATTGCAATTTAATTTAAACAAATTACTGAGTCGTAACATTGATATTTGATGTTGATGAAATGTAGATATTTTATAGAACAACAGTGATATGTAACTTAATAGTTTATATGAGTAATGCATATATGTTGACGTTTTTTATCATTGAAATACATTGTTGAAAAATATGTTGCGTAACACTTATTACACGCGCATGTATGAATTGTTTTGTGATTATTTTACGGGTACTATTAATTTGTTTTGGTTACTCAGTATTAAACAGAAGTGGATGCTTCATCTATCCAAACTGATAATCAACTCACTAGTGATTAGCTTCAGGATGTTCCTGAAGTTCTAGTGAAAAGTTATAACTGGTGGAGTTTATAGTTGTCTGGAGTGAAGTGTTTGTCACCAGTGACAATGGATGGATGATTGTTGCGTTATATCATAAATTGGCACAGTTGGAATCCTACCACTGAATGCCAGCCATCCTAGTGATGTAGACGGTGAAGTCTGGAGTCATTCGATTGAATTCACTTAAGAAACTAACGATGAGCACTAGTGAGGAGTCCCATACTAGGACGAAACAATTATCCTATACTTCCCGGTTTTTAATGATACGTTATCAACATCAACCTGTGATGAATTCAAACAACTCAACTTAATACCACCTCGATTCAAACCGATAAGCATTTTAATAAGTCACTCTATTTTATTAAATAGACATCAAGTGAAGTACTTTTACCGTACTTTCATTTGAACGTTTAGTATAACCATTAAAGAATGTTTGCCTGTTAATTTACTGATCGTTTGCTTATTCTGAATTGTGTTCCGTCTAGATGATTTGACATTTTAACTCGAATTTGTTGATCATTTTTAAAAAAGATCGCTATGTAAATCTTGATACGGCTCCTAATTCAAAATGTTTGACAATGATTGATCTGTAGTATCTGGGTGATTATAAGTAGCTCAAAGCTGTTGTGTGTAGGGGTTACATCACAGCACGAATTATCGTGATAGTAAACGTTGTTTTACGATGACCGATGTTTTCCGATATTGTTCAGTAATAAGTTAGTCTAAATAATGGAGTGACATAAACTAATGCACCATCTAAATTAGGGGTCATAAAATAACAGGTTTATCCTACTTCTGACTTTAGATAAAAGTGTGTACTCAAAATCCAACAAGCTGTCCAAACTAATTCCATAAGTTCTCATAGCAAGTATCACACGGTTGGCAATTCCTCTACTTGTAAGACTAATTGACTTAGGTTCGGATCCTACAGAGTGAAGCAATCCTCTCGTGATTTCAGGTAACCCTTGTTGACCAGTGTCACTTATCAAAAAGCCAAGATCTAGGGTTTCCTACTGGCTACACCAACCACCCAACGTTAAACATAGTATACAGAATATAAAGTAATTCAAGCCTGTGACAGCATTGTAATTGAATCGAGAGAAGGTGATCAGCACTAAAAGAACTAAACAAACATAACTTGGTTACTACCCACAGATCATTCAGTTACTGTGTAGTCAGCTGGCCAATTATTATTTCCTTTGTAAATTTATTCTTGCCAATCTAGAGTCATAAATGTTATACCTTGTAAAATCATGCTTTAATTAAATAATCTTAACACTACCTAACATTTAAATAAAACACTTTTCACGTGTTCAAATTCTTGATAATAAATTAATATCTATATTTAAAAAAACACTACTTATAAAACAGCTTAGTAGACAAAACGTGCAGTTACTAGTTAATACTAGCAAACACCACACTGACAGAATAAGAAGTTATTATTTCCTTGTGATTAGAGTTAATGTGCATGATGAAAACTATCTTTGAAGAAACTTACTCAGTAGCTTTTATTTGATGCTTTAATCTTTCAAAGGTGTTTTGGTGTGTTCACAAATTTTTACCTGTTAAATTCTTCCCGCATTTCTATCTCGAACAAAAACTCCGTTTCTTTATTGGTTAGCTATTCCTAGGTATAATTTTTTCTACATCTGTAATACACTTATACATAACAGCTGCACACTTAAACCAAACTTATTTGGTGCTACATAGTAAATAATCACTGTAAGACTGAGGTATAAAGGTTAAATTAAAAAGCGGATAGCATGTTCTTATGTAGCGTATCTAAATCGATGCCACAAGCTTCTGATAATACACATTAGTCATATCACATATTTCCTTTGTTATGATTCAGTGGATGATGGAAGTAGCAGTAAAAATGGAATCACGGAAATTTGGGACCTACTTCTTAGTGAGTTAGCATATATTATTTTATTTGATTGAATATGCCACAAATTGATGCTGGTAGGGTACCACTGAAAAACCAGGGAGCACTAGACAGCCGTTTCATTCGAGTGTGGAACTCCTCAGCAGTATTATTTCATTGAATCTTTATCAAAACAAAAAGAGTTATAGTATTTTGTTTCTATAATAAATAAAAAACATTTGTCCGTTTAATAAATTTTGATGATGCAATAAGAAGACAAAGTTTATGTGATGCACATTTGAACAATACATTCTAAACCATCTGATTACACATTCACTTGTTAAGGTAATTTTATACGAAATTTAAAGATCATTAGATAAATTCGAGTATAAGCTAAGGTAACAAAGATAATAAGGACAATGATGTGAATCACACTCTACCAGAGTAAGTTCAGTGAAAGTATAAATTGTTTTTGAACATAAAATGAAGATTTGGACTTGTGCATAACTAAGGCTTCGACAAGGCGTAATATACGTCCTAAAGCACCTTAATCCAGCACCATAAAAGATAATTTCATATCAACTATGTGGTCTGTTTCAATGAAGTGTTTAACAATAGACAATGCTACTCATGCTGTACTTTAATTTTGCCATTCTAGTTCATTTGTCTTTGTAGCCACTTTTGTATGTGCTCGGCTAACCTTACATGCAGACCGCGATGACTCCCCTCTGAGTCCACACCTACATGTAGATTGATAGACACAGTGGAATGTGATGCATTCGTTTACGTGGTGTTTAGGTTTGTTGTGAATCAATGCTCCATACTTTTGAATTGCAACTACTTTGGTTGCATAAAATATCCTGTTAATAACCGATTTTAACACAAGGCCATTCGAGTTACCTCTGTAAAGTAAGGTGATATAGACTGATTATTTTTTAGGTGATAAAGACACACAGTAGGTTTCGTAATACTGCAAACCTACCATCATTTTATAAACTTTTTTGGATATTTGTTCAGCATTAGAGCTTCTGTCAATAAGTTTACATTTTCTTCAATAACATGATTGGTACAAATATAGTTGATCCTAATAAATAAAGCTTTTACTAAACCCTTTTTATACCTTCATCGTCTATTGCTAAATACTTTATTGAAACAGACCACATAATTGATATAAAATTATCCTTTATGATGCTGTACAAGAGTGCTTTAGGATGCATACTACGCTTTGTCAAAGCCCTGGTTATACGCAAGTCCAAATCTCCTTTATATGTTCAAAAACAATTTCTACTTTCACTCAGCCTACTCTGGTAGATTGTGATTCTGTTATGACGTGAAGAGAGAGGAAGGAGGGTTTTGGTTGGTTGTAGCAAACACCAATAAAGATGTATCTAGCTGATAATGCGCAACTGACCTAAGCCCACTCACCCCCAGGCCGACAATAGAAAAACGAGAATTTAGAACCGGAAAATGGAGAGAACTGAGATCGTATTATATTTTAATCATGCCTTTATAAATACATAAAATCAGACCACACAGTACACCAATCACAAATCTAACATTGATACAGAACAAAGGGAAGAGTGGCAGTGAATGGGGACAACTTGTACATAACTAAGTGACTGCGGATCGTAGTAATAAACAATATATATATATATATTTCTAGCACCCAAAAAATCAGTCTATATCACGTTACCCTTCAGAAGTGACTCAAATACAAAAGCTTTAGTCAGCTGTTAACAGAACATTTTATGCTGCTAAGGTAGTTGTGGTAGAAAAGTATAGGTCATTGATTCACAATAAGCTTAAACAGCACGTAAACGAATGCATCACATCCCACTGTATCTATCAATTCACGTATGTGTGGACACACATACATAGGGAGGAGCAATCGTGATTTGCATGTAAGGAAAGCTGAACACGTACCTAAATGGCTCCAAAAACAAATGGACTCGAAAGGAGAAATAAAAGTACAGGGTAAACAACTTTCATCGTCTATCGCTAAACACTTAGTTGAGACAGGTCATATAGTTGATATCAAATCATCTTTTGTGGTGTTGTATAAAAGTGCTTTAGGACGTATACTAAAGTTTATTGAAGCCTTAGCTATACGAAGTTCAAGCCTCCCTTGTGTGTTCAAAAACAATTTGTATTTTCCTTCAACCTACCTTGGTAGAGTGTGACTTACATCGTTCTCTTTATTATTTTTGCTTACTTAGCTTATACTCTTAATTGTCTAGTGACCTTTATTTTTTCATATATAAATGCCTTGATCAGATTGTTCGAGATGTATTGCGCAAATATATCACATAGCTCTGGTAAAATTCGTCTTCTTATTGCATTATCAAAATTTATCAAAGGGACAAATTGTTTTAAATATACTAAGAGTAAATACACTAAATGAGAGAACCGGGCAAGGAAAACGTAGCAGTCATAGAAATAAAATGATTACACTACTCATGAATAAAATAATGAGAATAGTCATCCAAAATACAGTTCTGAAAGTTCGCTACTTTTCTTTAATCGCCCGGCGTAACAGATTCACATCGTTCTCCTTATTATCTTTGTTACCTTAGCTTATACTCGAATTTGTCAAATGATCTTTAATTTTCGTATAAAATTACCTTAACAAGTGAATGTGTAATCAGATGGTTCAAAAATGTATTGCTCAAATGTGCATCAAAAAAAGATCTGATAAACTTTGTCTTCTTATTGCATTATCTGTTCTAATTCCAACTTTTCATTTGACTTACTAATTGTTGTTACTTCTTCATATTCAGAAACTATTGATAAACTTACTACTTATAGTAATGGTATTGTTCTCATTTAATCAAGTAAATTTCAAGTCTAATAACAAATAATCCAAAAGTATTCAGTTGCCTCTCAATTATTTTGATTGACAGACTCGAAACTGGACAAAAATTCTATCTGAAAAAAAAATCTATCGTTTAGAGTATAAATTAGCTAAGTTAATGAAATAATAGTTACAAAGCATAAATAAGGGCAGAAAAACAATAAATAGTCATTAACATTTTGAAAATACAATTTAAACAATAAAATGATGACTACATACTTTTATCATTATGCTGATTACATAATGATAAGTTAAACATGGCAACAAATATTCTACACCTACTGAGAAGTTTATTATGTAGTTAAGAAAATAAAAACGGATTTCTATTTCAAACTACATAGATGATCAATAATTAGACTGGATTATTGAATTTTGCACAGTCTATATGCCAAAATGTTTAAATAATCGCACCGGTGTGTTTACCAATCCTTGTGGTTATTGGTTGATTAAAACCGCCATTTCTGAACATAACACAGATTTTCGTGTACGTCGATAACAATAAGACTTGTTCTTTCAGTTGCAATTCAATTGTATTTTCAACTTAGTGTAATGTTAAAAAGCCATTTTTTGAGCTGCAGCTTTAGACATACACGGTTGATATTTAACTAATCATCTATTACACTATTGTACTGTCTTCTTTGGAATGCAACACAAATTGATGACCATTTTACCGAAAAAATACCTCGGTAACCTTTGTTAGATACACTTAAGAAACTAGCATAAGCATTCGAAACTATAATGGTTCTACTAATGGTGAATCAGAATTAGACTACTATCTTTGTAAATCTTGTAACACAATCGTACTCTATCAAAGTTAAAGTCAAGATGTTTTCCGCATACAAAGAAGAAAATAAGGATTGGCTAGTGCATGAATGCTTTGTAAATGGAAATCGGAAAATTTTATTTGTCACTTAGTGAAAATCAAAATAACTAGTTCATTTCTTCTGCTTTTCAACATTTGAACGCAGTATTGAGTTTATTGTAGTGAAAACATTATAAATTACTTAAACAAAAAAGAAGGAATTATAAGATGAACTTGACCTGTCTATGTCAATTTCTTAACACAAAGATCATTTGGTTTCTGACTAATAGGCGCATTCAAATTCTGAAACTCAATTAAATCTACATACATACAAAAGAAAAAAAACAGTCTTTTAAAACGTTATTAGAATAAGCTAGTATTTTCCCGTTGATTTGTAATGGACTGAAACTGGTCAGCCTCTGTTGCCAAACGTACATGCTGAGCGGATTGCCTCGATATAGCGATAGTATACAAGTAAGAGAATGCGGTGGCGTTTGGCACAAGGTGGACTAAGTTCGAATCCTAGTGTAAACATCAACATTGGGATGCCTCCGTAAAGCATCACTCTTCTTGTGGTGTCCGGAACGCTCGTGTCGGCCCTTGAAAATCCGAGCAAGGCAGTATAATTTTCGTGGCAGGCCGTACCCATATCCGCAGCAGGTCTCCAAAGTGAACAGCCTCAGGTAATTGAACAATATAGGTAAGGGAAGTCGGCAAATTCCATCCAAAACTTGGGGAGAAGGATTGGCTCTGGAGGCTGGTTTCTTCTCTGCTTTGTGTCCCGTTCTAAGGTGCGCACTGTGGTGAAGTTGCTGGACTCGGATCCCGTCGATCGTGGGCGGTCTCAGTTGTTAGTGTTATGCATCTAGCAACGCGTGAGGACTTGTGCCACGTTTCGTCAAGCGGTTGTATTTCCATGGTCTGGCGCGCGACAGCTAACTCAGAACTGGCACGGACCAGGGGAATCCGACTGTCTACTTAAAACAAAGCATTGTGATGAGTCCCAAGCAGGACAAAATGCGCATCGTGGACTTCGCCTGCCAGTCACAATCTAGCTTAAATAGTCTTTTAAAACGTTGTTTATATTTCACTAATAATATATTGATTCTAATTTTTTATTTATCAAACATTTGATTGAATAGAAATTGACATACATTGTTTTTTTTATGCAAAAATAAGAAAGGTAAACATGATTATTGTTGATTAAGTAAAACAAATATAAGTGAAAATTTCGATTAAATAGTCAATTTTCAATTAACTCAGACTATAACTTTACATTTGCATTATCTGAAAGTATAATTAGTAATCCGACTATTAACAACATTGACATAAACTGATTTTGAGAAAATCAAAGAAGATATTACTTTGTTTTAACATAGATTTAGTCAAAAGAAATGAAACAAGATATGTCATAATATTGTGAAAATGATTAATTGAACAAAGCAATGATTTGTTTGGTGAAATATAATGTATACATTACTTTTAATTATCTATTTGTACGTCCTTTGAGTTCCTCGATCAATGTTGGTTATAGGCTTGCTTCTTTGGGTTGTCTTCATTTATTCTACATATCGTCATCAGACTTTGCTTTGCTTACCACTTCGCATCTCACCATGTATTTTGTTTCCACTTTCGCCCGACATTCTGCTATATATTACTTACGGACGACCTTATGAGTAGTATCCACCACAACACAACCTTTCGTTTAGTGTAGCAACCACCAGTCTGTCCAGATTTCTATGCTATTTTTTTTCGAAACGTGTATTTATTGCCAGAAATCATACGACTTAGAACTTTTTTATCTGTCAACTGTGTGTAACTGCATACTTCCATATGATGTATACAATTTATGGCAAATCTAATTACGATGGAATTCAAGAAGTACTATTAGGTTGGGTAGTATAGTTTTTTCCTCTTCCTTCAGTATAAAAAAACTATAGGCATTTACAATAAGATTCTTACAATAATAATCGATAGGATGTGGAGTAACATACATTCAAACTTATGATACATCCTCATGAGTAATAGCTAGACACTAAGGAACAATATCCGGAAGAAATTTCATTTCAAATCCAAATCTTTTATTGTATTTGGGCTTTTCATCAGGCATATCGTAGTGTCCTACAGAAACGTGTTCATAGGAAGGAGTTGGGCATAACACTTGACTCTGATGAAAATTGTACATGTAGAACTCACTTATCAATTAAACAAAAACAATGAACAAAAATGCTGAGTATGAAGTATTAGTAATTACTTAAAACAATCCAAATAATCCCAACCGCTAAGTTTAACGAGGATAAAATCTTACCAATACTTACATCTTGAGCCGTTTAAAGTACGACCATATAGTGATTACGACATGGTGATAATGTAGATAGTAACTAGGATAACAACTCCGCCTGGAGCCCCCACAGGGTTTCTGCCGGTCCCAAGCCCGGATAAAGGAGGAGGGTTGGGCATGGGGTTAGCAACCCCATCCCGTAAAACAACTACCATGCTAAAAAACAGCTTACGAATAAAAATCTTTATAACCATTCTAACTCTGCCCTGGAAGTTGGAAGGACTAATATGACGCTTCATGGTGAAAGCCGAGCTCCTTCGGAAGCCATGAGGCCGATGCCTCCCCTTCTGACAACCGGAGCAACACTTAATATACTGGACCGACCTCAAACAGCTGCCCCCTGGGCACTGCGGTCACACTCTCAGGTCATCACGACCTACCCTAATCCTCTTTCTCTTTCAGGTTCCTCAAGAATGACCCTTCCACGGTGTGGGCAACCGGGAAGTGATAACCGCCCTCATACCGCTAATAGCACTCGAGTTCACCTTGTTCATGATCAAACACGTTCTCCGTCTCTGGTCTCTACTTGTAACACTTCTCCTACAGTTTCTATGCGCGCCACTTTTACTGGTTACCCGAGTTCCCAAATTATCATACCAGGTCTCCTGAAGCCACGCTCTAAACTTCATGTTGGAGCTTTTAATGTGCGTACGCTGTGTCAAATCGGTCAACAGGCTGCCTTAGCTAAAACATTAGAATCTCTTGCAATTGATGTATGCTGTGTCTCCGAAACACGCATACAGGATCCCAGCATGGTCATCCGTTTGACCTCACCTAGTCAATGCAATGGAACTGCACACTTCACTCTTCGTTTATCTGGAGACTCTACAGCTAGCTCACGTGGCCTCGCTGGTGTAGGTATAGCACTAAGCGTACGTGCAGAACAGGCTCTTCTCGAGTGGATTCCTGTAGACAGTCGTCTATGTGCTGTCCGTCTAAATGGCTCAGTACGAACTCGGAAAGATAGGGACACACGCCGATGCCTTTTTGTCGTCTCTGCTTATGCCCCCACTGATTGCAGCACAGATGAAGTGAAAGACGACTTCTATATGAAGTTCTCTAGCCTCCTTCAGAAAGCTAAGCACTCAGACATAGTAATTATTGCAGGAGATTTTAATGCCCAAGTAGGTAGACTAAATCAGGCTGAAAAGCACCTAGGTGGGTTACTCGGCATCCCAGCCCAGAGAACAGACAACGGAGATCGTCTGTTGCAGTTATGTTCAGACTACCGTTTATTCTTAGCTAGCACAAACTTTAAGCATAAGGCGAGATACTGTTTAACCTGGCGACCCCCAACATCTACGCAACGATGGACACAAATTGATCACATCGGCATCAGCTACCGTTGGAGAGGTTGCATAGAGGACTGCCGCTCTTTCTGGGGCACTTGCCTAGACTCTGACCATGCCCTAGTAAGAGCACGTATCTCTATGCGTTTTACTGGTCGCAGAAAGGTTACATCGGGCAATCCCTTTAGATATCACTTTGAAAGTGAGAAGGCGAAGATTGCATTTAGGAATGGTTTGGCTAAGCATTTAGTCGCCCATGACCAACAGGTTTCCCCCGAAGTAGCTTGGAATGATTTTAAAGCAGGTGTATACGCATCAGCGCTATCAGCATCTAACCCCAATCCAATGAAAGACCATTGGATCTCTAGTACTTCTAGGGAACTGATGGAGGCTCGAAAACTCATTCCAGCAGGCTCGGAGTATGATGAAGAGCGACGACAACTGAAACGTAGACTGACAAAGAGTCTGCGTATGGATCGTGAACAGTGGTGGGCAACAAAAGCAAAAGCGATAGAAGCATCAGCAGCGGCAGGCAATAGTAGACAGCTGTTCCGACTTATTAAGGACACCGGTATCAAAAAATCGGCAGTTAGTGAAATCATCTCCGAAAAAGATGGGTCGTTGATCTACTCTCAATCTAGAAGATTAGAACGCTGGGCAGAACACTTTCAGGAACAGTTTAACTGGCCCCCAGCCACGCTTAGCTTACCCACAATCTCCAAGCTACCCGAATGGAAAACTGACACAGGTCCCCCAACTCTCAGTGAAGTTGAAAACGTCATAAGTAAATTGAAACATGGGAAAGCAGCAGGGCCTGATATGTTGTCTACCGATATCTTCAAGGATGGTGGTATAGTTTTAACGTGCAGGTTGACTGATATATTAGCCAAAGTCTGGGAACTAAACTCCATCCCTTCTGACTGGTCTCGATCGCTGATTGTTCCATTCTACAAAAAGGGACAGAAATCCTCTTGTGATAACCACAGAGGAATCAGTTTGACTAATATAGTATCTAAGATATTAGCCACTATAATCATCCGACGTTTAACCAACACTAGGGAACAACAGACTCGGGAAAACCAGGCTGGTTTCAGACCTGGCCGGGGCTGCATTGATCACACATTCACCCTGCGCCAGGTCCTCGAACACAGACATATGTACCAACGCCCAACTATAGTTGTATTTCTTGACTTAAAAGCAGCGTTCGACTCTGTTGACCGTGAAGTCTTGTGGCAATGTTCGTCATTAAAAGGCGTACCTGAAAAGTACATTAACCTTATAAAGGCTCTCTACTCGGTCACCACTGGTCGAGTCAGAGCTTATGGCGAATTGTCACGAGAAACTTCATCCTCAAGTGGAGTCCGTCAGGATTGCCCCTTATCCCCATTTTTATTTAACTTCATCATAGACGTACTGTTAGAAATCTCTCTCACTTCTTTTAAGTCCTCTGGGATTAGTCTCCTTCCAGGAGGCTCTCTTGTCGACTTAGAATATGCAGATGATATAGTCATATTTGGTGAAGATGCACACAGCATTCAAGGTCTCTTGAACACGTTGAGTAACAATGCAGGCATATTTGGGATGCGCTTCTCCCCTCCCAAATGCAAAATGTTACTCCAGGACTGGTCTGCTTCTTCCCCCAAATTATTTATAGGGAGTGAAGTAATTGAATGCGTTGATCGCTTCACTTATCTTGGAAGTCTCATTACCCCTGGTGGGTCGGTGTCTGATGAAATCTCAGCGCGGATCCAGAAAGCCCGATTGGCATTTGCCAATCTACGGCACTTGTGGCGCAGACGAGATATCCGTGTCTCAACGAAAGGCCGGGTGTACTGCGCAGCAATCCGCGCCATCTTAACATATGGCTGCGAGACGTGGGCCATGAAAACTCAAGATATGCGTCGTCTCCAGATATTTGACCATAGGAATCTTCGTAACATCGCTCGTATACCATGGAATGACCAGACTAGTAATAGTGAGGTTAGACGAAAGGTTCTTGGGAAACACGGTAAATCAGTTGAAGAGGTCATTAACCTTCATCGACTGAGATGGCTAGGACATGTATTGCGCATGCCCGACCACCGTCTACCCCGTCGCGCGATGTTAGCTAGGGCCGAAATAGGATGGAAGAAGGTTAGGGGCGGCCAAACTAAAACATGGCATCAGTCCATGAAGTCCTTGACTACTGGTCTAAGCCATGTAGGTAGATGTAGACTACCTGGTTGGGGTCCGCGTGATGATCGCAACAAATGGCTGGAGACACTAGGTGATATGGCTCAGAACCGGTCACAGTGGCGCAAGTGTATTCACTCTTTAACCTCATCTAGATCTTAAATTCTATTGTTATTTTCTGCACATCTTTACTTACTCTTCTCTCTTGTATTCTGTCTATACGTTACCTCAATACTCTCGTAGTGCTATTGTGGTATGGCAACTTGAACCTACAGGCGTTTGTGCCCGGTTCTACGTTGCTGATGATGATGATGAACTAGGATAACAACTGGACGTTCAGTGTACGGAACATCTAGGGTCAATTTACATTGCCGGCAAATCATGAGTTCACTGGCATAAAAAAACTATTCTTATACTGAATATTTCTAGGTTATCTATAAAAATCAGTCTAACTGTCCAGCATATAATCTAATTGACCACAGGATTTTTTAATTTGGTTAGAATAATGTACAGTCCCTGTAACTAGAATCAAACGCTAACCGAAATTTAGATGCAATTTTTTTAGCGAGCACATGATGGTGTAATCATATTGAACTTCAAATATCCTTACTTAGGCTGTCAGATAGACCATGTGCATGAGAAATCAGCTGAATGATATACGTCAATTCTTTGTCTATATCTAGTTCTTACATAGCTTTTTATGTCGGTTTTAGACTTCACAAATGATAATCAGAGAAAAATTTTAGTATTCGAATGAGTAATACAAACTCAATTCTAAAAATATTGGGAGCATAACTACGAACTAACCAATGACCTAAATTATCAACTTATTACAACCTCACCGACTGATTTAGCAACTTTCCATAATACCCTGAACTGACTTCTCAGTAGGAGATCGATCGCTAAAAATTAAAGCGAGGAAAGCACCGCCACGAAGTTTCAGATAAAATTAAATGAAAATAAAAATAGTGGACAGCCTTGACGAACACCACTTGAAGTTGTAGCTTCAAACTACAGTACGCCATGAGCGTTTGAGTTAGGAGCCATTAAGAAGTTTATATACTTCTGCATCACACCTTTCTATGTCAAAAACCGCCACGGAACCACTCAACCTACGGATTCAAATACTGCTTTAAAGCTAAGATTAAGCACGATTGTAGGGTGCAGGAAAGTTTGTCTGTTTTAAAATATGACAAATAATGAATACTTGATCAATACAATCACCATCAAGTCTGAAGCCAGCCTGGTTTTTTTCGCATTTGCAGTTTACAAGCCTTAATTAGGCGTCAAATAACTACTGAAGCTAGTATTTTACACATTATTCTAGTCAAGTTGATCCTTGTGTGGTTATCTCAAGGAGATTTCGTTCATTTCTCATAGACTGGGACGATAAGTGATCGAGACTAGTCATATAGGACTAAGTCCGACTCAAATACTGGTTAAAATATTAGTCATCCTAATTGTTAAAACTTAACCATTACACCCAAACATCTTTGAAAATAATCCACCTGACCTCAACGCTCTTCCTTAATGCAGATTAACCATAAAGTTCCTAACTTTGACAAGTCAAGAGACTTGCATCGATCTTCTCAGGCTACTAGGGAATAGCAAGTAGATATAAAGAGTAGTAGGAAGCCAAGTGAACTTCTCTTCAAAGTGTCCCATTCACTCCTGGCAATCGTTACACAAACCCTTTGTTACTCTAGCTCTAGGTTGTCTTCGCTCCTCAATGTTAGGATTCTGATGAAATGACTGTCTAAATAGGCCTTCAGTTGTTTATGGGCCGTTGACTACTAATCTCTGGGCTGAACTCTAATGGGTCATCCTATTGTGATTTTTCTACGTCCAGTAAAAGGCTTGCATTAGAGTAAAGTACTACTCGAAGGCGGAAAATAGGTTCATAATTACAGATGAAATTTACTAACTCCATCTATTACGTTTAATACCAAGAAAACATTCAATTTACTATCCAACTATTATATTACAACCTTGTTAAATTATTTATACTTTACAATCTAAGATTCAAGCAATCTTAGTACCCACTGTTATGCTACTCTACAGTAAATAGTAAACATGCACCCGCTTAGAAATATTAAAAGCAGATATCAAGATCCGTAAAAACCAATTGTAACTGAAATAATTCATGACCATGGAAACACGTATGCAAAGGAACATATATATATATATATATATATATATATATATATATATATATATATATATATATATATATATATATATAGGGATAGAGAGAGGTCATAGCAGGCACCTCCAAGTAGATACATTTATATTATTTACATTATTTTCTCAAAATGAAACTGCAACAAACAAAAAAAGAAGCAAACAATGTAAAAATGCAGAACAAGCAAGAAAACAAATAAATAAACAAATCACAATTAGTATGATAATGAATAATTAAACAAAGAAAACTATAGTAACATTAAAAAGAGTGAAGTATAATTTAATTGCCGAAAACAGCACTAGTTACGTGTTTCGTAACGATGTCAATATTCAAGTTTTCATACACATGGTGTGTAAAGATAAATAATTAAGAGCTGAAATAAAAAAAAACAAGATGGTAAGAAGTTAAACGGAATACTGTGGTAGTTGTGTAAGTTTTAAAAGTTAAATTACTATTTGTATTAAGTGACGTTCAACGTTGATACTACTTATTTATATGTCAATACAAAAAATATGAAACACCAACATTATACTAATACAAAATCCATGAAACGTTACTGAGAGCGAGTTTATTCACTTCAAAATAAACGTTTACATCCTGCTCCACCTACTTCGGTTTGAACAAACAGGTAGTAGTATCACAACTCATCCCATATAAAGACTGCGTCAAATCTGAAACCACTTTGGTGAGTGGGTTACCTAATTCCATATATTTCTTTATTTATTATACGGGGAAAATAAACTAGTAGCAAAGTTTGTATAGACTATAGTTATAAGTCTTATTTCGAAAGCTTTAAATAATTCGTATAAAAGATTTCAAAGACAATCAGTTGTAAAATGCCTGTGGACTATGAGCGAAACAACTAAAGAAAACGCATACGAAATGAGCATCTTAATGGTTATACAACGACAGTTGGTTATGAGCTAACAAATTCCTATTTCTAAAAATAGATTTAGAAAAGCAAACATAAATATTATTCATTTAAACACAAAAAATGGTACAACATAGCACCGAAAACAGATACACTACACAAGTACAAAAGTAACTCTGTAGGGAAAATAGAAAATAAGGTAATCAAAGAGGAAAAATTAAAGATTTAATAGGGCAACGAGAGGATTAAAATGCAGGAAATACAGAAAAGATTTTTTTTCCTAATAAGAGAAGTTATTACACTTTTATGAAGATTGTAATAGGAAGCTACAGTGAGATCGTCAGTGGCATCTAATCTGTGTCATATCTTGTAAGGTCTCAGGCCACTGATTTGAATCGTCATTAGGACCCCAACAAGGAAGTTGGGATGGACCAACTAAAACCAATCTAATACAGATTTATGTCATTCGACGACACCACGTCATAAACTTACAACCTCTTCGTTTTTCTAACGAGTGCCAGAGTCGGAAAAACATGCACGATATGGAAGTAGATGAGATAATATTCGTAAAACATGGCCTGGTCACCGAGGTTGATGTTTTAGGAAAATGATACCAATTGAGTTGAATAAAAAACAATGCCATACCTCAGAATCACTAACACGACGTTCCCAACGAGTGTCAGAAATTCTTCAGAGAAAACATTTATCAAATACAGAGACGCCAAACATCCTCAGCTTGGACACCACATTTTGCAATCAAGAGCATAACTGCTCTCACTGAGACATTGTAAACTCGAACTTCTACAGCCAGACTCACATTATTACGGTACTAAACATGACCCAGTTCATCAAAGCCGATCTAACTTTCGTTATGTTTACATTGATCGCATATGACACACTACCAGCCCTCACAAACCTACCCACATACACGAACCTTTCAACTGTTTATATCGATTCACCACATAAGGTGAAATCAGGCACACATCCCTGCCAGTTTTGCAAAAGTACTTTGGACTTGGAAAGTGAAAGTACATGCCATACTTATGGACACTAATTACCAACTGGTTATATACAATTTAGATGTATTGTCGCACTGTAAGACAATATGATCTGCATACTCAAAGTTGATAAGTTTTTCAACGAGTAACAACTCCACTCCACTAACGTGCACTTTCTTTCAAAGCTGTTTCTAAGGTGTTATCAATGGCAACGTGAGGAAAGGTTAAATTGGGCAACTTTGCCCAACTTTGCTAGATTAGAACAGTGGAGGGAGGTACTTGTATAGTTTCATTCTGCTTGAGGTACTTGTGTATATAGCCTTCAGGATGTTAATAAACTTCTCAAGTACACATTTCTTCGACAAACAATTCCAGAACATAGTCTCTATTAGTGAATCAATGGAGGACCTGATGTCGGAAAAAACAATGACTGTTGGCCTGTGATAGGCGTGGTGATGATTCGGCACCTAGTAGATAGTGAAATATGTGATCAATTCATTCACGACCTGATAAAAAACCAGCCTGTTCCACATCAGTCTGTTATTTCATGAGTTTCGGACAATCTATGAAGTACGATGAAAACCAATAGTTTGGAATCATTAACGAGTGGATTAATCTCCCGAAAAGTGTTATACGGGTTAAGTGAGCCATCTTTAAAGATAAGGATGACTACTGCTCCAAGGTAATGGGACACTCTCGATTAACTAAACCTTTCCAAACAACCTTGTCAGCGCCCTGATTAAGAGCTCGACACCTTCCTTATGAAGAACTTTGAGCAAGTCGTCTAGGCCTGGTAACTTGTTACGATTCAGAAGTTGGAGCACCTCGAAGACTCTCTCTTCTTTGGATGGATCAGTCGTCACGGATTATGGACACCAGGTCGTGGCCCGCACAAAGCTGCAGAAGATAGTCACTGTTATCTAATCTGAGACCATTAACTTTCCATTGGCTACCTAGGCGACTCTCCGCGCCCAGATACTCGACATGCATATTCAGATCTCTAGTTAGTGCTAAAATATCTGTCGAAGTCACCTTCTTAAAAAGACCGTCTAAATGAAGGTAGAACTCATCGTTGATTACATCCGGGTTGGAATCTGTCGGTGCATGGGTGGAGACTATAAAGAGATATCGCTTCCCACGCCAGTTGATTTTCATGTTAATGGAACCGTTTAATCTAACAGCACATAAGCAACTATTAATGACAATTTAGTCGGTTAGTACTGTCTATGCTCTGGCGGAGCCAGATACTGATGCTGCGAAGTCCCCAGATAAGGTCACGTGGAACACAGTTTTCTAGTCAACAGAGAGAAACCTAATTTGTAATTCATCACTAGATTTCTGTACAGAAGTCTACAAAGTGCGACAAATACCAATATTTACACCTTTTGAAAATATAGCCGAATTTGTCTGTTGTCCGACCTGCTTCAATATGGAAACTTTGAAGAAAACATGTGTAAGTGGCACACGTTGCTTCAGACTGTCTCAGATTTTGACATTGGTGGCAACAAGCGACTTCAGACCAAATTGACATGGCAACATTTTCACCGTGGACGAGCTATTGCTAGAACAGGATAAATAGTGAAGACAAGCGGAAGAAACAAGGGTGGAAAGGAAGAAAATGTAAAGTAAAGTAAAATGGTTTTCATTAAAATGACAGTAAATATACAATAAGTATAAATGTCACTCGAGTAAGAAAAAATATGATAAGCAGACCATTTTTTTATAATTTACAGTTGTTGTAGTAGCATGTGGGTTGAGAGATTACTCAACAGCCCAAACTGAAGCGGGTAAGTAGTGACGTAATGACGTATAGATTAAGCAGATTAATAGAAATGATACTCATTCGAACAAAATTATGAGAGAATTTACTAAGGATAAGCATAATCACTTTGTCTGCAAACGCGTATTCAGTTAAAAGAGCTAGTCCATGCACGTATAACCAACTTTCCGCGTGGTAGTCTGGACAGAGTTTCCTCAACGAAACAACCAAAAACCAAAATTATTTAAATAAGTATATATAGAAGGCACAAAACAACTATGTATTCAACAATTATCCAAAATAAGCTGAGTATAGACTTTTGAAGTGTTTACGATAGAACAAATAATCGGCAATCATAATCTGAAGAATCTACCTTCCATGTTACAAGGACTTGCATTGTCAAACTGTATCTACTAGACATAAGTAAATAAGATATTTGTATTCCCTACAGATGCTAGCTCTTTAACGGTTATCATACTCTTTTCCGTTTCAAAGTTATTATAACTTTACGCTGAACCCATTATGTCGTTTCGGTGTACCTGCACACATCCCAGTGTAGATGTTAACACCAGAAGTTGGACTCAATCCAACCGCATTTAATATCATAGAGTTCCCTACTGAGCTACTGAATCCAGACAGTCACGTTTGTGAGACGGGTACGTACAAATAATCGTAATGTTCTTGCATCTTTTGATTGTTGTTGTTATAGACTGAAACTGAGCAATTTCTGTTCCCAAATGTGTATCCTGGGCTAATTTCCTTAATAAATCATTAACTTACAAGTATGGTTAAAGATTAGTCATGGTTGTGACGTGGAATCCAGCATGCGCTTTGCTTTATCTCGTACTCGTCAACTGGATGCATCTACTAAAACCACGTGTTTATGTTCACATTAGAACTCGAATTCAATCCATTAGTGTCAAATACCACCACACTATCAACTGAACTACTTTAATCATATATCTGACGACTTCCAAATAGGACAAAGTGCTTCCTGGATTCCACTCGCAAGTCACCACCACAAGTATGATTAATCATACTTGTGAAACGCTGCATTGAGGTAATCGGCTTAGGATGCACATATTAGAACATAGACTGATCAATTTCAGTCCATAATAATATCAATGGAAAAATGTGAACATAATTTAATTATGTGCCCAAACAGTCTGCAAAATAGTTAGTAAATCTATAAATGACGATTTGTTCCCTTCCTATCTAACTTATAATCTAAATCACACCGCATTATTCGAAACTACACTAAATTCCTAATAATAGAATATCACAACTTGGTCTTACACAGACGATGTATCTTCCGAATAAAATAGGATGAACCGATAAAAATCAAAGGGAATCCAGCATGACTAAATACATAAACGGTTAACTAACTTTTTTGATAAATCATCCGGGCATTGAAAACCAGAAGCTAATAGTGCATCTCGAGCAAGTTGGCGATTAGCTTTAATTATTGACAATTCACGTTTTATAGTTTCATAGTCATCTCGGATATAACTCAAATTTAAGCTATCCGAATATAATTCATTCAAAGGATTGTCTGATTTGATAAATAATTTGTAATTCTCACAAATCTTTTGTACTTGCTTGTACACCTCTTCAATATCAACTTTGTTATCTTGGGATTCTGAAAGGAATTAATGTAGAAAAAAAACTAAGACAAATAGGTTAGCATTCAAAAAAAAGGTTATACATGACAATGATCACGCGAATAAGACAAGAAATTACATTGATCATGTTATTCTGTACACCATAACCTTCAAAAGTACTGACGCGAAAATGTCTTTATCTCAATAGTGAAATAAAGTTAAAATCCAAACGTCAAATAGGAATTACAGCACTCCGCCTGCACATAACTCGTCGCATTGCGTTGCGCCAATATAGATAAACCCATACTTATCCGAGGCTTTATGTTGATTACAATTTGCTATAGTTAGAGTGGAACACAAGGCGTGAAGGGAAATAGTCGAATACCTTAAACACTAGTTGGAGATATACGTAGCAAGAAATTTGGTTTTGTTAGTTGTGACTTCAAGCAAGTAACAATAATCTCGATCATTATAAATTTCTTGATAATAAAATCACCACTTTAACAATAATTATCTGTGGAAGTTTGTAAAGTTTATCAAGCTTAATGTTGAACTGATCTATTAAATATACATAATACTGAGAAATTTACAGAGGTGAAAAGAGTGTCTTCAATAAGTCAACAGAATTAAATAAAGCATCATTGATTGGTCTTATTAGAAATAAGTATTATTACATTTGAGAAGTAATTTAAACTTAAAGGTGAAGAACTAATCATCATAAATACATCAATGAGACGCAACGCTTTTTACTAATTAAAGTTTTAACAACTCTAATGATAGTATACGTCAAGTATTAATGATTCATTAAATTCACATTTATAAACTTCAAATGTAAAATTATATTCTGTAAACAACTTCATATTTAAAAAATTGACAGAAAATAATAAATTAGTTCTATACCAATATTTATACATATTGATGAAGATAATTATTTGATTATATCATTGAATTAGTTCCCTTCAAATTAACTGGGTACGATGAATTCATTATATGTCGTTGTTTCCCTTTTGTCAACAAACAAGATGATAAATTATCGTATAAATTATTATTTAAAGAAATGAACTTAGCATTAATAACCGATTCGAGTCATTTATCATTCATTGTAGACTATTTAATTCGACTAGTAAGTACTTTATATGAGTTCATGTTATGCAATGTATATACCAAGTACAAAATGATATATTTAGCTATGAGTAACAATTTACGAAAATAGTAGTGTTGTTCGCCTGCTAAAACTGAATTAGATAAAGCGAAACTCGAATGTGCCATTTACCAGTTGTAAGCTACATGATTAAGTTACTAGGCAACTACTTATTGTCACTTTAATTGAAACTAAGTGAAAAACTGGAAAACAATGAAAATGACTCCAAATTTTAACTAAGATATGACAATATCTACCAGTACGAGGTTTTTTTTAATTATTGTTAAGAGTATATTAGGAAATGTAAATAAAAAACCACCAACTTAAAATAAGATTTACTAGATATGCAGATGTCCAGATACTACACGAACACATAACAAACATCTTTTTCCTATGAACAATAAGTATAGATTGTGATATGTTAACAGTTACAATCAAATACTTATGGATTCCAATACGAACATAATGAAGCCAGTTAGTTAAACTCAATACGCGAAAATTGGGCTTAAAACCATGGTTAATTGGTTCGTCATTTTCGTTCGCAATAAGCCACAGTCGCACTAGGAAACTAGTGCCAGATGAGAATTACAAATGAAAAGCATTACATAAGTCACTTCAAAGCTCAGAAGTCTTGATTTCGTATCAGTAGTGATGGGACGTCCAAAACGTAAATATAAAGTCAAAATTCGTAAAATTTCCTTGCCCCCCCCTGAGGCAGAGTAGTGAATGTGTACTACTGAGGCACCCCGTACTAAAATAAAACTACTGTCTAGTGCCTTCTGGTTTTCAAATGTTGTCTAATCCGGATATTGGATTCAAAATCCGCAATCAGTATAACACCCAACTATAACAAAACAAAGTGTTGACAGTTAGAGTCTAAAACCTGACAAATTGTAGATTTTAATACAACCAAGTAAGGGTAACATGATGATTTTAGCCTTAGTAAAGATTTATACTATTGAGTTCAAAGTCAGATTCTAAGCATATTTTGTTATTTGATATTTTTTGACACGTGACTAGGATAGAAATTATCTTTGAATTAGTCATATTTACGAATGCCAACAATCGAAGCCACCTAGTATTCATCTACACAGGATTCAGTATAAACGTGCATCAGAAATCATCAGTCTACTGTAACTCAGTGAAAAAACAACGGTATACATCAGTTTAACACATTATTTATATGAAGCTTACCTGACATATCGGAAGCCATCACCAACTACAAGTCAAATAACAAGTAGGCAAATTACAAAACAAATTGATGAAACAAACATGAAAATCATATGTAGAAACTAAATTCATCGGAATAAAGCTTTGTGAAAAGAAATAAATATTAGTCCATACTAACAAAGTGGAGAGAACAGAACGCAATCAAACTACGTGAATTAAGTTCATGAAGGTCTGTAAACAACGGAATATGAATTTGAAGTGCACAACGGATGTGCAATATATATATAACTAAAGGATTAAATGCCATTCATGTCCCAAAAAGTAATCGCTAGGGCTGAGAAATGCAAGCTGATAAATTGCACATAAAAAACTAAATATTAAACGAAAAACCTTTCGTGCGTGATACGTAAAATTTTCGTAAAAGGAATCAAACAGTAATAATAAGCAGTTATAATGTAAGGCATAAATATTGTAGTGACTGATTAACAATAAATACAATGATTTAAGATGAACATAATGTTGCATTAGCAGCTTCGTTTTAAGGAAAATATAAGCGACATCAAACCAACACGAAGTAAACTAATAAGCTAGAAAAAGACTAGAAAGACACGATAAAAAAGGACTAAACGGTTATTAGGTTTGGTCCCCAAAAAGCAAAAGTTAATCATCAGGTGTACGCCGATATCCGAAATTAGCAGTTTTAGTAGTTGGAGCAATTTGATATGACGACCGAAAACCAAAATGACTTCGAGGTTCCGCCGACGGAATATACGTGATTCCTGTGGTATTCATAGAAAGAGGATTAACTGAGGCATGTGCCGAAACTGAGAACTTATAGGATTGCTTAAGATCTTCCCCCAATTCCGGAACAATGTTTGTGAGAATAGGTTTCTGGGGCAAAATTTTATAAGGATCATGTTTTATAGTAGCCACAGTAGAAGCCTGGGTAGCCATATTGAGTGATACGTCTTTCCTAGTAGGACTGTGAGACGAGTAGTGACCGGTATGGATATCTTGTGTTGGTTGCTGGTTCGTAACGGGACCTTCAAACTCTTGAGAAAGTGATAAGGATTGTTTCGTATACAAATGGTCGTGATTTAGCTGAGGTTGGTTTAACTTTGTCGTACTTGAGTGAGGGCTTTCTGGAGCGCTAGCGATGTTTGTATAACTCCCATGTGGACTATTCTTACACAGTGAAGCAAGAGAATGTTGGCTACCGTGTTTACCAGCAGCTGCTGCAGCTGCTAAAGCTGCAACCTCCGCTTTCAAAGTATCTTCTTGTCTTCTAGCAATTTCTTGTACATTGGTGTTTGTCGATGCGCTTTCTAGCTCATCACAAGAACCAGTTTTATTAGGCGATTTGAAAGAAAAGTTAGCTCCGGTAGAGTTAGACAGGTAGGAATTAGGATTATGAGAACTATTTCTCATAGATTTACTAGCACTGGATTGAGGTGGTAAACTGACTCTTGGTTTATGAGAACGTGTAAAAGTGCTCATATTAATAAGCTCGTTGCTCATTGTAGGACTTGTTCCTGAATATTGAGTGGAAAACGAAAGATTGTCCGATGAGTTAGCAGTTACTAGACGATTAGATACGATAGATCCATATAAAGAATGTTCAGTACGACCTGCATTTGATCGAGGTGGATATCCTGAAGTGATAAGATTTAGGGATGGCACACTCCCTCCGAATTGATATGCCTCCGTTTGTCCCCCAGCCAAAATGATTGCTTCGAGGCGAGAAAGAAGATTTCGACGCGAATGAAAAAAACAAGAATCTGGTGAATCAAATATAGCGCGTAACCATGCCTTTATAGGCTCAACAGAACCATGTATTTGGTTCTTCTTGGGTGGTTTAAATAACCAGCACTCGTCTGCAGGAATTTCATAACTCGCCTTTGAAATATCTGCATTTGTATTTGAGCTATTTACGTGTACTGGGTTCGTTGATAATTGGCATGAGTCAACAGACGATAAATTATTCAAATCACTTAAACAATTCTCACTACTTTTCATAAAATTTATATCATTTGAATGATTAGTGCCAGAAACTAAATTGTTAGAATTAATTGCATTCATGGTACCTGATAATTACAAAATGGAAAGTGAATTATATATACAGGGAGTTACATAAAAGTAGAAGTAAGAAACAGTAAGTTTTAAATCGAAATCATGTAGATTACTTAGTTTGGACAATTTATAGCTATTACATATTAATGAGAAGCCAAGGCGTTTATCTAACGGTGCATTCTCCATTCTACTATTCAAAGTAATGACTGATAAAGCTCTAATATGAAATTAAAGTGATGCAGACATAATAGCTATCACACTTACAATCGTCTGATAAGTCACTTTCAATGTCAATGACAGTCTGATTGTTCAAACTATGAGTTAAATAAAATTCGAATCATCGACCATTCGTGTTTTGATAGTAACAAACACAGTTAAAATCCATTCGAAACGAATATAATCACCACTAGTGAATAAAGATGAAACTAATGACACTTAAGAAACGGAACCATGAAATATACTGGTATATAGACACCTCTAACAGCTGTAACTGACAAAGCAATATATTTACATAGTATCTGAATGCTGACCGTTTATTTTCAAATCTACTCACAAAATACCGACTGCGACCATCAAATAAGTAAAGTGAGCTAATATAAAATTAACTAAGAATGATTACTCATGAGCAGTGCAAATACACCAGCATAGAGAGATTATTAAAATGACAGAACCCTGCTGAAATGAAGGATTTACAAATAAGAGATCACAATCAATTGGATAAGCGTACATAAAAACATGAGACCCTATCTTTCATTAAGCATCTAAACCTCCGAAAATCATCTAGAGGATTTTATCTGCATATGATGGGAGTACAATCAATAATACTAGGTTTGTGAGGTTTATAAAGTATAGTTTGATCAAGCTAATAATTCGTACAATCGGACTAAATGCAAAAGCATTTAATGTTTCTGTGAGTGGTGGATGATGTAGCAAGAAGTTCCTTAAGGATAATGTTTTGTAAATCCAACAACTGCTCAGCTCATTGCAACTATGCAGAAAATTATTGGCAACTCTTGCAATTTTACGCGCACAGAGAATACTATTCAGTTGGCTGCAAAAGAACCAATTACTTTTATACGCATCTGTCTAGATGATTGTAGACTTATACACATTATGACTGATAGTGTGAGCTTTGAGGAATATCAATATTCAAGCCTTTGTAACCCTAAAGCAGTAGGAATATGCTGCACACCGAAAAATTCCTAATTTTCGTATTGAAAATCTAGAACCTTTACTCTGGTTAAGATGTATATGTAAATGCACGGTAGCACTAAACTATGTAGGCAGATCAATGATCTCGCAGTCATCTCGGTTTTACGGTGTATGCTATGTAATTTAAGTTCAGGTGTTTATTTTTTATGAATAGTTAGTATATCTGCTCTAATTTTCTTCTATTTTTGCTTATTATAAGTAATACAAGCATAAAGTTCATATATGTTGCTCACTCACCAGCTAAACTCGCCTCAAGGTCACTTAAGCGGTTGTCCAAGGCTGTTCCCTATAGTTTACAATATCCAAGATATTTTTGATGAGCTAGTTTGCATCTTGAAACTGAAATAAGGTTCATTGTCTTGAGTGGTGTCAATTATGGGAGTTTTATCTACTCTACTAAGCAGTATTCTCCTCTTATGGCAGTTGTCTTGCAGGCTGATGTCACTTGAAATGGATTAGTAATTGTTTCTTTAAGGGCTGTGTATCGACAAGGGTGGCTAACTATCAAGTTGATCAACAGCCAGTTGAATAATAAAGTAATTAGAATGGAAGCAAGTATAAGAAAAGGAGATACGAATAATAATAAGATTATTAAGTTGGATAGGTAAACTGACGTTGTAGTATATGCCGCTGTGATATGTAGTTGGTGGGCGATGTAAGGAGTTTGCAAATGCGTAATTGGTGTCCAATTTAAGAGGTAGAAAAAATTCTGTGTGTAGGTATACATTCGTCCAATTGCTCCCTAAAGGTGTTTTAACTAGTCGGATGAGATCACAGCAATCGGATGGGCATTTAAGATCGGACATACCCACAATGAGATGTGTAAAATGGTCCAGGTTGTTGTTCTTTAATGTGTAATACTGTGGGGGTTGCTTGTCTGTAGGCTACGATGGATCCGACGCAATATCGTCCTAGAAAAGTGAGTTGTGTTGCGTAGGGTTTTGTTGATCATTATGAAGTCACCGCATGTACTTAATTATCACTTAACTACAACAAATATGGAATCGCGCACACAGGCAACATTAACCTCCAGTCCGAGATCTATTTAATTGGGTCCAAAGTTCAAATACTTTGATCAACAAGCAACTTAGTCATTGAATATTCTGGTAACTTAAGGTCCACGGAACTCCTCCTCTCTATAATCTCCAAAACTAGAAGATTAACAGGCTTTCTCCTTAAATACTTCTATACAGTGGGGGGGGATAAGCTTAATTTGTTTAAGACATGCCAAAACCTTACACTATTATTGGCCATTTATCTCCTCAAGTATGAATAACATAGGCAGAATACATGTAGAAAGTGAACAATGAAGTTTCACACGTCGAATTCTGTGATATAACAGTAATCTGAATTACGCGACTCGATGTAAACTAATCTTTTCGAAACCCTATGGCGTTGTCGACCAAGACATAACTTAATGTTCTTCAATAAAGTAATATACGGAGTCTCATCCTCAGTTTTCTCTTCGCCGTGGAACCAAACACCCAGATACAAACTCGGGAATTATGAGGTAATACTATTTATCAATAAGTACCAAACGTAATATCCTTACCGTATTCTAAGGTTAAATCTGAATTAAACTACCACAAAACGTTCGCACTATTGATTCTATCCCGTATTTCAAACGACCAATCACTTCATACTTAAAATCTAAAGATTTGTCTTAAATCTGCCCCAACTTATCACTTAACTCCGAATCAGTCGTTAATAGGTCACTAGAGGTCTTAAGCTCTAAACACTACAACCATATGCGTTGTAGCAGGAAACAGAAAAAGAAATAGATTTAAAAGTAATCGTTTTACTTCTACGTTTTTTCTATTCTATACGTTTTTCTATATCACCTTTTCCACGAGCTGCCTACACAAAACTCGGTCCCTTTTAAGCTATTTACTTCCAACTCTAGTTAGCAAAATACTCAATATACTAATAGCACACCGATCAAAATTGTCCTTCACGGATTCTGTCACTACGAAGAATATCCTCATATGCATGTTTAGTTTGTGCTCCTATCCAGGTTTTAGATACTCTTGGTCTCATCTCGTATCTGAACATGCTCCAACATCATTCAGTTTACACTCAGCCGTTTTCTGTAATCAATTCAGTAGAGACAAAAAGCGCGCGGTTGTTTGTCAGAAATGCGCCACGATACAATATATACCTCTGTTATCGTAGTACTGTAAACTTCATTGTCGTTGGCCTTCCTTCCACTATCTTCACGTAGTATGAACTTCTTAACAGTTACTCTTTACTGAGACCCGTGTATACAGATTAACCCATATTATTCCCACCATGCCTGTTAACTGGTACGCCCTCGTGTGCAAAATGCTACTTGAGAACGTAACTATTATTATTATAAAACCACCTCACGTTCTTATGTATGTGAGCTAGAATAATCGCAAGTGGCGTTGTCGTCCATTGCGTAACTTAAGGCTGAATCCCATGACCCACCTTTATTAACAGGTTTGTCTCGTATTTGAAGAGGAGAGTAGCAATATGTGTGTCCCGAGGCATAGTGGGATACAGGTCATTCAGGCTACGAGGAAGTGTTTTAGGTGGAGAATCAGTAACTACCTCTGGATAAAGTGGAGGTGTCATAAGCCTTGGTAGAACTCTTCCTAATGGTCATGGCTGGTGTCAGGAGTGTTAGTCAGGGTGTGACATAAGTCTACGTTGTGCTGGCAGAGAAGGGGTCCCCACGAAGTTGGTAGTGCTGCTTCCTCTCCTTCTAGGTGTGAAAGTAGTTGATGTGACATTTAGTATTTAATTGCAGGCCATTGACAAGCCACAAGTGTTCGAGTACAAATAAATTGTATAGCAAGCTGGCGCACTAACAATACTGAATATTGTTTGGCCGCGTCGTCATCCATTGTTGGACCTTCATAATTCCCATGAGGATTGCTCGTGACGCTCGTGAAACAATATGGTAGCTAGTATATGTTCAGACGTACAGAATACTATCTATTAACTTATTCTTTCAGGTTGGTTTATATCTTATCAAGGTCCGCGAAGCTCTGTTGCTACTGTTAACGTATTATCAAGTATTTTGGTTGAGAAGATAATATATGCCTACGACCACATGTAATGTTGCTGCTAGTTTAGCTCCTGCGGTTAGAATAACGATTATTCTGAAAGCTTATGATGGTGGCCAGTCAGAACTATCCAATTGGCTTACTGAACACGGTTCTTGCATGTTGCCATCACAATCTATGGCCCTCCATATCAGCACATCTTCTCCAAAGGTTAATACTGACGATGTGAACATGGTGGTTGATGAAAGGAGGAAAGAGGGAAGGCTCTTTGTGAGACTTCTAAAGATTCCTTTCTTAAGCTGACCGTGCTTTGTTTGCTCTGGTGCACAATTATCGACCTCACAGATAGCTTTGTAACTACGTGAGTAGTAAGTCCGAAATGCTTATACCTAAAGTTTTCACCATTAGGAATTTGTGCGGCAGTGTCGAATGCCTCGGCAAGCTGAGGAATATCGCGTAGACAGGGGTTTTCTGGCCCAAGCGGTTTGTCCAACTATTCCATGCTAGAAAAGCCTTCGTAGTACTGAGTCTGCCATCTCATCATTAGTGATCTTTTTCCCACCGGGTCACTGTAGCAAAAGCTTCTTAATCGTCAGTTTGTGTTGTGCTATATGCCTTTGTCCTTTATGTTCGTCGTGAACTGTTCATCGAACGATTCATTTAGTGTTGTCCCTGATGATAGTGTGATGAAATTACCGAAGATAATTAACTTGCTGCATTAAAGGTGTGGGTGTATTGTCAAAATCTAGAAAATTTAGCCTTTATCTTTTAATTTTTTTATAGGATGGTGGTATTTCACCCCTAATAGATATTTTATGACCTTCAGTCTGAAGAAGTGCCAAACAGACTCTAATAGGCTGCTAAGGACGTGGTGCAAGGAAATGGTGGCGTTGTATCGGTATATACCGTCGCCCGCCTCTAGTGGTATAGTCTCCTTCCCTTCTAGATAGTAGCATGCCCACAAAGAAGACTTCCTTGTCTATGACGTCTGGCTGTAACGATGTTTCCGTCAAGATGAAGATTTGGAGTCCAATGTAAGTGTACATGTAACGGAGTTAGGTTACCTTATTTCTCAGTACCGTTATGTTGCTATAATGATATTTACACGTAAGTCGAGCGACGTTTGGCTTGCAATAAAGTGACCACGTTTACATACTTTAGTTCACTTGAAACAGATAGTGGCCAGTTCCATGTGAATTAAATCAGTCAAGTTCTCTCCTTCAAACGTGATAATCCTTAGTCCTCGATGATCTGGGTTTGCAAGGCTGTCAGCAATAGATTGTTAATCGATAACCACAGATACATGCGTCATAATCAATCTTTCTATCTGTTGCTGGCTCAGCTGTTTAAGTCTACTTTAGCAGCATTGGATGTGACGGCGGAAACTGTTACACGCTATACTATTCTTGTAGGGCTGTGGTCATATCTACTAGGTTTCTAAAGGCCACAGCCATCAACCAAGGGGATTGGATATGGAACCATTTTTTGTCTCATATGTTTTTGTTGATCTTACCTGTAAAAGTGTCTTTCTCCTGGCATCAGGAAATAAATTATTATTATTATTATTTGTGAGTCGTGATGAGTGAAGCAGTCCGATTACGTCGGTATAAGTTACATTGCTCGTTGCTGGTCGGGAGGAAGGATATAACCACTACCATAAGAGTGGCGCTCATCCTGTGTGCCATGTTCTCACTCAGGAATAACCTGACCAACCACGTTAAGAATCTTGACTTTGCGTTCTGGATGTTTTTGCTGCTTTCCGTGTGACCAGGCTATATCAGCTTTTACTCTGATAGTTGAGAACTTTCTGATTGACGGAAATTTTGAACCGGGAAGAACACTCTCTATCACGTGTGACGAGTCTAGAAGAACCCTGAGTGGAAGGTGTCATTCTTTTACACAGTTTCCGCCCTTATATAGGCAGCCTATTTAGCCAATACTGCGCCTTGTCCAAGGTTGACACAAAAGCCATCCCACTATTGCCTGCTGCATAGGTCCCAGGTTTCGAGCAAACAACAGTTGGAGATCGAGGCGCTTTAAAGAATAAAGGTGTTGAGTCTCTTGTCTAGAGAAGTATCTCTATTGGTTTCCAGTGCAGTGTATTGCTAGTGCTCAGGACTTATTATTGGTTCTTTCCTGTTGGAGCAGAATTATCTCCACAGGAGCGTCGTGCCTTCTTTCTGTTTGGTGCTTCTTGCTTATGACTTAAGACTATCGACTCACTAAGACGTGAAGATACCACAGAGCTTGTGGAGCTTCCCACTAAGTTTGCTAGCAAGTTCGTCACATTTTCTTCCGTGGAAAGGTATTCGGAGGAAAGGGATTTTTAGAACCTGTTATTGCAAGTGCGGTCGTTGGTGATGTGGTTTTTGATACGTTCAATTCTACACCCAGAGTAGACGTATCAAAACCACGAGCAAGGTTGATTTAACGTAAAATCATAGTATTACTTTTGTGCTCCGACGCCACATCTATAGATAATTGGACTTAATACGACATCGTCATAAATTTAAGAAAACATCAACTTGTGGCCAGTGGGCAAAAGTGACTTACCATTTGTGTGTGTACATTGAGAAGCTGTTCTACAGGAAAACACATCTGTACGTATGCGAAAATGTAGGAAATCTGTAAAGAAACTTACTGATAAGACAGCTGTTACAACGAATTGAGGATCATGCAAGATATGTAAATCCAAACAGTTGTGATCTCATTTGTAATTTCGTCATGTTGTAAATAATTATTTAAGACTAAGTCGCCCATATAAGTATAAAACTTCAAACCGATGACAGATTAACGCCTTGATGAAAACTGCATTTGTAAATAAATTTGAGCGCTAAACACTTTTGTGTAACTGGGATAAGTGACTTTATTCGTAAGTATTCCGTCAGCAACTGAAAAAAGCGATCTTGAGGCTAAAAGTGAACAATATGCAGGGTAAAAAAGGGAACAAGCAGTATGATCATATAGAACCACTAACGTGCAAAACCTAAATTGGCGCTCGGGTGGATCGTACAAGCCATACCTATGAACTGAATCTTTCTATTGCAAATATTTACTGGAGCCATATATGTCGCTAAGAAAGCAGTAGGTGCTCTCTATTGGTGTTTTCGAGTTGCTCATGGCTTGCACAAAAATTGAACAGTTTCAGGGTTGAAATTCTTGTCTCGTTATTTTTCATAATGACTGATAAATTAATAAGATTAAAAGTTTCAGATTGCTTCAGCAGTAAGAACCTGAAAATAGAAGTTAATGGGAAAAAATCAACAAAGAAATCAGAAAACAATGATAATTATCATCATATTCTGAAAATGTCTGGAGAATCCGCACCAGCTTGCAATCATGAACACGGCGATGTATCCTGTTACTTACAGTAATACGTAAAGTTCACCCGATATTTGACCAAGTTACGTTTGCGGTATTAGCAGGGCAACTTCTCATGTTTGACCCCACTCTTACGAATGAGAATAAATCAGAAGGCAATCAAAGAAGGAAAGGAAGATATATTTGATCGTGAATAGAGCGGCAATGTGATAGCAACGTCTAGGCTGGCAAACTAGAGAGAGAGCTGCTTTCCCCGATGCGGCGTGACATGATCTGGTGGTGATGCATGACCGAGCGCCTTCAACTAGTAATGTCCGCTGAAGCAAACATGGTCAGCATCAATGTTGAGGACCTATGTAACTATTTATTTTGGGGATTATTTACCGCTACATACGTAATGCGGGAAAGATGTATATAAATAAGGACAACGTGCACAGTCAGTATGATGCAAACAAAATTGATTTGCATGGAGTAATAAACGATGTTTCAAATTAATATTTATGCGGCGTCTATTATGAACAGGACCTTGGAAGATTCAAGTCACTACATAAAGGGCTCACACTATGACAGATATAGATGTTCATCGTTTCGCCTAATGTAAACCAACACCTAAGTGTTGGAAATTAAAAAGAGAAACAACGTTTACGAAGCTTATTTGATTATATGCTAGAATACCACTTTACGTTACATTGTAAGTGAATGAATATATTTTCGAACTTTGTGCACATTTCAAGCCATTTTATAGACACAATCACGAAGATATAAAAGCAAGAGTACATTTATAAAAATAAGCATTTACTATGGTTAATCCAACAAATTAAAATAAAGGTCACGATAGACAAAATGCAAACACGAGAAATTTTTATGTGGCACACGGTACGGGACATAACTTTGTGGCAGTATTTGTCGACCAATAAAGATGAGGAAGAAATGGTTTAAGGTATTATACAGTACCGTATTACAGCAGTGAATAAACCTTGCACTTTAAGTGTAAATATCGGACGTTATATTTAGTGTCATGTACAGGCGTCTATTAAAAATGAAAGGAAAAAGACAATCATCTGAACAGAGGAACATAAATAGTTTATGCTCTGTGATTGTTTACGGTGGAGGGGATTAACGTGCATCAGTTCCGTTATCTGGAGTAGTCATGACCGTTATCACAACCTATTGTATACATCGAAATTGTCGATCACCACAATCAGTCAGACTGTACTGGCCAGAACACCTGCCTCTTAAGGTCTTATCGTCCTATCACTAATATAAGTATTATGCGATAAGTTAATTTCAGCAATCAAATGCAAAACGTATATTTATGGTTATCGTAATCAGAGTAAAAACGAAAAATGAACTGATTTAGCGCCTAGGTATATCCCAATCTAGTGACAGAAGAGACCAGGCTATTATGGGAATAGGTCTTTAAGTCTGTGGATCTATTTATCGTCAGTGCAAATTGCGTTGACAGATACAGATTACTTGGCTGAAGTCTGTCAAGTTATCGTTACTAGTGGTCTAGGACCCAGAGTGACAAGTGTGAGAATTATCATAGTCGTGCAAGTGGATTGACATTTCGTCTCAAAATACTGCGCTCCAAATTGTCCCTTAGCTTTGTTTCCATGTATTAATTCCTTTTCTCGATTCATTATCTCATTTTTTACTAAAACTAACGTTATTACTGATTACTAAACTGCTTTTTGTGTCGCTGTGATAAAAAGGTATATATACAAGTATCACGCTATACGTCATTTATGACCGATTGACTGAAGGTGGCTACTATATTGGTACGATGCATCACTAATCATTCCAATCACTAGTTCCTATGGTCCGTTCCCAAATGACTTAACAAGATACAGAAATTTCACGCGAAAGTGTTCCTTCAACTATTTTAAGGGGTATCGCTGATCACTTACATATAAAGTATCATCCACACACCCGGATATCTCATTACATTACTATACACTTCAAACCAGGACGTTTATACATTCGAGCCTACTTAGTTTAAGTAACGTTTCAACTATGCTACGGTCAGATTTGTTTTTGTTGATCTTGATTTTAAAAATGGATTGCATCTGATATCAGGAAATGAATTATTATTAAGTCATTGGCATACTTTCGGTCGTCGGTATGCTTGACGAATTTTTAACACGACAAATCGTGTACCTACGAAATCACTAAGTGACTTCATGCTTCAAAAAGCACTGTCTTAAGAATTCCACTTTCAGTAAGTAAAATCACAATTTTGATTAATAATCTCTACACAATGATTTTTATCTTTCTACATTCGATGCCCAAGTATTTTAAGCTTTTGTCTTTGCATAACAACGTTCACTTCTAGCATCACTTCAAAGGTAGGAAACAAACAACCTAGTATTAATTTAATCTAGGTCTATACTTAGAATTTTTCCCTGAATCCAACGATTTGTGAATAAACAATGGAATCAAATTTGAGGACTCATAGACTTATTGAATATATAATCCATAGCTCTTACTTACATGAGTCTAGACTACTGTTACGAGGTTTGTGTGTGCTGCTGTATCTATATCTTCATTGTGCATTACTGACTGATTTTATACTGTCCAGTTATACTCGCGAGAAATAATCCACAGTTCAAAGGGACGTAGTCGAATTCCACAAAGACGGTGTAGATAGTACTAAATGATCAATAAATGCATACATCTTTTATTACATAATTTCTCAGTCATAAAAACGAAACCGTCAGAGGGAACCGGGGCGAAGGATATTATTTCCCAACTAATACACTTAACGATTTTCCCCGATTTCCAAATATAGTTAGGATAGCTCACATCTATTTGAACCATAACTAGAAGTTCTTTCCTGTTCATTTGCAGTGGCATTATAACTAGTGCTGTGTTCTTCAAAAGAACCCTCCTCTTACCAAGACAAATATAACAAGGAACGACAGTTTTCTAAGTCTGCAGCGGTAGGTAGAAATTCAACAGTCCAACTCTTCGGTTGCATTATAATTGTCTATTTGAATCTTAAAACTACAACAAATACAGTGAGCGCACTTAGTCTATAACGTATTTATATCAAGTTTGTATTCAGTAGAGATGAAGTAAGTAAATGTATTCAACTTTTGGCCTATTATTGTTCTTATTTCTGCTTTAAATACGTATGTCTAGTTTCAGCAACCTAAAATGAAGGCTCTGAAATACTAGACAACTTTAAAACTTCGGTTATCCAGCGTCTGGGTTTTAGTTACTTGACGGGAGTAACATTAAAACCAGGAGTTCCTAAAAAAGGCTGAATAATTCACATAAGCCACCTAGCTTAATGTACATACCATGTATTTAGTAACAGAAGCGAAATAACAATAATTGATGGTGAACATTTTGCTCAGTTCATTTTCTGCAAATCTCTCAGTTGATCATGCCTGTTACCCTTCATGGAGCATAGGTTACTGATCAGTATCCGCCAAGTAACTCTACCATGAGCTCACCTTCCCAGTTTTTCCCATATATATATCTGAAGTGCACCCGGTATATGACGAAGTTACGTCTGCGGTATTACCAGAGCAGTTTCTAACAATTGAACCCACTCTTATGAATGAGAATAAATCAGAAGGCAATGAAGGATGGTGGAGAATTTATATTTGATTGTAAATAGAGTGTCAGTAGGATACCAACGTCTAGGCTGGCAAACGAGAGAGAGATGCTTCCCACGGTGCGTCGTGACGTGATCTGGTGGTGGTGCGTGACCGAGCGCCTTCAACTAGTGGTTTTCGCTAAAACAAGCATGGTCAGCATCAATGTCGAGGACCTATGCAACTATTTATTTTGGTGGTTATTTCCCATGCATGTCTTTATGTTCCCTATAGTCCATCCGAACTTCTTACTTACACAGATGTGGTCGGTTCTCAGTAATGTAGTCTGGTGAATCATATGTAACTTTGTATACGCGTTTGTGAAGAAGTGTGGCGCCCCCTATAGTCATTTTGTTGAAGACATATAAGTTTGCAAACCTCTCATTATTTTCATTTCTTTCTTTATAGTCCACTTCATCATTCTAACCTTAGTGTACGGGTCCCCCATCAATGTGATCATGTCCTTGGGAACGATTGACTGGAGACACTGATCAAACTGGTCCTTATTATCATCGATGTTGTTTCTGGTGGATGCATAGCACTGGAAAATATTCACTGTGACCTTCCGCTTCGCCGTGAATGATGCTTTAATGATCCTAGATTCATGGGATTCCCTCCCAACACTTGCTTTCTGTACCTCCTTAAACAAATTAGTGCCACTATGCACGTGCGGGACTAACCGGTTTTATTGTGTCATAAATAATACTACTTGGATATTAGTATTTCATATTTCAAAGGTTTGGTTGTGAACTGACGTCAAGTTTTCCCTAGTTTACTGAGTTTGTTTTGGGACGGCTTCCAGAAACCTCAACGAAGCTTCCAGAACCCTCAAATGAGCCGGAGACTTTCCATCCAATCACTGATCGACAGAACTTTCCAGGATCTCGACGTGGAGCGTTCTGATTGGGTACTAGTCAAAACTCCTCATTTTGGATTGGATGGGTTATAATATTGATTTTGTCGTTTGAGAAAACTATAAATATGCGAATATTCTGTACATATCTCACTCTTTATCTTACTGGAACGGTTTCCTGTCTACTCGCCTTCTGAATTTGCAACTAGGAGAGTTCAAGGCGTCTGAGTGCTTAAGTTGTCTGCGGCTAGTCAAGCTATGCCATCTTTATATAAACTTATTATTAGATAGTTTAGATTGTACAACACTGTTCCACATTATGAATTGATGTAGAATCAGATATTCTCAGCCGCAAGTGAACCACTCCTGATATTTAACTGGCCTTATTATCATAATTGCGATATTCTTTAATTCTTAATCAAGATTTAATAACCGAATAATTCTATTCAACTTCGTTTGTATCCATTTTTTATGATCACGTTCGTCTATATCGCTCCGAATTCTAAAGGTCATTATGGCCATAAACACAGCTTATTGCTATCGTTTGTTTCTGTAATTTTTTACTACGATCCCGAAGTTTCCTCCTTATTAATAACTAGACTAAGGTTTGTAATCACACATGCATTTACCTAATCTAAACAGCTGATTTAGTATATAATAAAACTACCTTTCAATACTGAACACCAGCGACTCTTTGTCGTGAGTCTTAAATCTGTTAAACAAATTTAGCAACTGGTTTGTATAGTACCTGAAGGTGAACAATTCTGCCTACCGTCCATTCTTAATGTGACTAATTAGATACTACAGACTAAACTTTGTAAATAAATTCATTATATGTCTCAGTAATAATAATGAATCGCCAAATTCATATGCATAACATCAGTGAACTCATACCTAGAAACACTAATGCAACAATAAACCCAGTGACATTAAACTACTGAGAAAGCAACACCAAATGAGTGTCATGACATTTTCTTTTTAACTATCAATAAATAAAAGGAATACGACTCAGTACAATAGAAATAAGCAAACATAATGATAGCTTTGATAAAATATGAAAGAAAGGAATTAATGATTATTGTTATTCATACGAAAATGTATAAACAAGTATATAGGAAGAATAACAATAGAAGTTAAATTAAATAAAAAGAATGAACAAACTTATTATGAACAATAGATAGCATAGTAATTAATTAACTAACAAAAACAATCTAATTTCATTGTGTATAAGCATATAACAAAATTGAAGAGGAAAATGTTACAATAACGAAAATCATACATAATACAATAAGTTAAACATAATGAAGTGTTTAAACTAAAGAGAAAGTCAAAAAAGTTAATACACAGGAATGTTTTAACCGATTACAAGTGTAATAAGATAGTGTGTATTGCACACATATATTAAAATAAGTATAGGAAATACAAACTAACTTGAAACCAAACAATTGGATGTTAAATGGAATGACTTACAATATGACAATAGCATTTATGTATTAATCTAAATAAATGATTGTTATGAATAAAATTAAGTGATATCCTCTTCATCACTTATTGTTTTCTTAAGTTTCAGCATAAGTGATGTAATCCATGGTTCAAGTCGAGTTATACTATCATATTCTTTAACAGCCACTGTAAATGCTTCTACATTCTCTTGTTCTAATGCTTCAGATAATTTCTGTTGGAAAAGTGAATATAAACGAATTACTTCTCATAAAATTTTCATATTTTGAAATAGATTAATCAACATGAATCAAACAAAATAAAGAATTGTGATGTGATGAAAGTGACATTTTTTTTCTTTTGTAAGAAGAAACTTATTTGAAGTCACTAATTAACATATGTATAATTAATCATTTGTAAATAATAACCTCTGATCTGACTGCTAAAGTTTGCGAATCAAGATGACATCTCGATACCAGATAATACACGCATGACCACTGACACAATAACAGGTAGATCAAGCTATTTCTCTGCACCGCAGCCCAACTAACAAGAGGGAGAAGTAAAACATCCGTATGGAGCGTTCAATTCCACAGGCAGCCCGTCAGATGAGCAACAAATACTCAACTCATGGATATCTATGCAAAAAAAGAGAAAGTCCTTGGGAGTGTCACAAACAGCGTAGTACAATAAACAACTGACCAATGAGATTTAACGTCCTACTAAGTAGGAAACATAGACCGAAGGTAGAATGGGCATATTTTGACGCGAAAATGAGAAATTCGAATCATCATAAAAACAATAGGTTAATCAAAGGAATTCTGGAGTTTCAGCAACCCCAACACCTTCCCCTTTTAATGATGCAAGTTCCTCGGGTCCTCCAGAGTCTTAACCGCTGTCTGAGTGACTATCTTCTAAAAAGTAGACTGACTAGTTTTTGGACTGTTTCATTCACTGGGAATGGCGGCAGGTTTAAAGTATCAATGAGGACTTCAAGCGGAAGATTTTTGTTTGATGATGAGTGATTAGTGGCTAACCGTTTACGTAGATGGCTCCAATGTTGAGTCTATCTTTTGATCTGCAATCAGCTAAATACAGCTGGTCGAACTAATCTAATTCAAGCAAATTTAAACCAGTCGCTGTAACATAACATACCTGGGTTAACATCATATACAGGAAAAATACAATACACTTCAATTGTCCCAATAGGTGTAAATAGTTAGCACACGCCGTGCGTGCCCACTAAATTGCTGGCTCAATGAGTGGCCTGTCCATTCTAATCAGAAATTTTTAAGAAATAATTGTAACGTCTGAAGCGGTATCTATTTGCAATCTAAATGAGTACCCTTTAATATAAAGAGGAACACATTTTCTTTCTGACAGGTTACTAGTACACTCGATGAACTGGTGCTGGGTTGAGAAACAGGCTTCTTGAAGATTCTGGACCTATGTAGTGGTCGATGTGGTTTATGATGTTGGCAAAATCCATCCTTGTAACCGATGAACTTATAGTTCCTGGAACAAGAGTGCTTGTACGGGTAGGTCCTTACAAAATGCCATGCACCACCAAGCCAGCTTGGAGTCAGAAGATTCATTTTTGATGGTAGTGCTGAGCTCAAATGAGTGAGCTAGGTGTGGCAACCTGTGTGTCATGGATTAGTAACTGATGGACAACATGGACTTCAGAGTTGTCTTTATCTCTTCATTGTACCATAGTGTCAAGCTGGATATTGATTAAGCGTTGATATTCACTAGCAACGTCACTCAGCGTCAGCTTAAAGTCTTCATCAAGTAGACATAATAACCGAGTTCTGATGTCGCTAAACTTCTGAGACCGTAGATTGCAGATAAGGATTAAGGCTCTAAACAAGTCTTCTGTTAGGGACTCAAGTCATAAACTTTCGTATTCGTGGTTGACAATTCCTACATGCAAAAGGAAATCAGCGTCTCGTTCATAATCAGTTAGGGGCATCGGTGTCGGAATGAACCGAAAAATGACTAAAAATAATGGACACAATATACGTTGTGGGTAATCTTAACTTATTATTAATAATCTGCTGATTACTTAATTTATTTGAAATTATAAAGTATTATTGTAGTACCAGTTATCCCCCACCCACGCTTATATAGTCCAATTACGTAACAACCAAATGTTAGCACTATTAATTACTCTCACCTTCATCAAACCACATTCTCTAGAATCAGCAAACATCGGATAACACTCTTCATAGTTTTTAAGCGCTTTTTGACCATTGATCAAATCTACACAAAAATGACAAATAGCGGCTTTGAAAAGATGTCCCTTAGCGCCATATTTTAATAAATTGTTTTCCATTGATGCTTTGCCAGCCTGTGAGAAAAGAAGTTTACAAGAAAAAAGCGTGGAATCAATGTAAAACAGTACCAATGACTCAATACAGACTTAATATATAGGCTAAATAGGGATGGTTAAGCCACATAATAGCTGGTTCAGTTAATGGTGAGTAGATAACGAATTAAGAGGTAAACTAAATATAAAAGGTAGTAAAACGTCAGAAAATGTTATAATTAAGTATAAAATATGAGCGAGTAAAGGGAGAAAATTCATACACAAAGTAAACAAGGAGACATGCAGAGCATACTCAGCAATGTGTAATAAGAGGAGAGCAAGACTTGTCAATGGATAACTGTAAATGAAGGATTTAAACTGGCGACATAACCTGATAGAGTGGTGATAAGCACGGAATGTTTATCAGTTAGGCGGTATATTTAGCATAGATGGTAGTGTTTAACACGAGACGAGCTGAGTTCGGGTCCCTGTGTAAACATCAATACTGGGATGTAGATACATTTAGGTGATAAGTGACAAAGACAAAAGAACATGCGTCCTAGATTCCACTTGCCAGCTACAATCAAACTTAAATCATAGTTTACTGTGTTCTTAAACTTTCTTAAATACATGTGATGCCAAGGAACAAAATTTTTAAAAAATAATCTCTCAACAAAGTTAGTAAAGAAACCTGCGAATTAAAAGAAATAAGATGTAATCTTATGAAGTCACAAGTGTAAATCATTTTGACTAACAACGAGGATGTAAACCATTCGTAAGTTATGAAGAATTTAAATTACTGAAAAACTATGCTCAATAAAAGTTTGTTAGGCAGTGTTGTATATAACGTTAAACATGTTTCATCCAACATTGGAGATTGAGAAATAGTATGCTTTTAAAAACTTGTGAGATATGATGACAGTAACAAGTACACTACTGAAGAGATTACGTCATACCGCGAACAAATAGAAAATTTTTTAATGACTCATTATATAACCTATTTAGAGGAGTATGCTAATTAGAACTTCTAGTAATATAATTATTTTAATGGAAAAATCACATGAATAGACTACATGATAGCGCGAACCCAGTTGATTGTGGCTGAGTGATAACCACTCGCAGATCTGACTGAATAATGCAAATTACTCTCCCCCCCCTTCGGTGAAAGGATATCAGAAGACAGAACAAACGAGCAGAAAGTCAATCGATTTTCATAATACGATTATATACAATGGTTGATCACTAGGTTTGTAAAGTCCTTTATAGTAATCAAATTCTGTGGATCTAGATGTAGTATGAACAATATTTTAAGCAAATTAGCATTACCAGGACTATGCAGAGATAGTAAGACGTAGTCAGGTCACGCAGTTTCACAGCCTATGGCCGTTACCACTGAGCTACTCGGGCCTCAACTAACCCGCTGCAAGAGTGAGATGCATACATCATTAAAATGTCTAAAAATATGAGACGTTTATGAGTTATTTGGGATTTCACGTTTTCTATTAATGACAACTAAAATCTAATCATTTCAACGCAAAATACACGCACACAGACATGTAAAGACAATGGAAGTGACTCCATTCATCAACTACTAACACAGTTCCCGGTGCTACTTTTTTTATCTATTGTGATGCACTGATGCTTGAGCATATCAGTGACCCTAGTAGCTTAAATACCCTTAATTAAGACAGATATCAGATTGACAGTGGGGGTTGCAATTATACCCTACTGAAAAGCGAAAGTAATTGCGAAATCTAGATTTGAAGCACTATATAAAGCTTGAAGAAGCAAGTGGTCTTTAAAAAAGTTCTGCATATTCTTCGTATTGAGTACCAGTCAAAAACTTCTGTTGTATCTAATAACACTGATAGTAACCATATAATGAATACTAACAATTGCAGTAGTAACTATAGTAATGACAGAGGCGACTAGTATTTCCGTCAATAATAATCGTTATTGAAATAACAAAATTTTTAATAACCCAAGCTTTTTTCCGTACTGTAAAGAAAACTATATCCTAAGCAAGTATATACCTCTTCAAATAAGTTGGCAGCTTTAACGTACTGACCCAACTGAGCAGCAAGTTGAGCTACAGCAAGTTGACATTTCATAGCTGAGCTGTTGGACTCCTCACCCTTGTAATAATCAGCTGCCTGTTCGTAATGACGAATAGCCTGTTCAATATCAACTAAATTCTTTTCATAAATTTCAGCTACAGTTAAGTGGTGTTTTGCAGCTATGGTAAATCGACCCATGTCTAAACGTGAAACAAGGGACATTGTAAAGTAGAATCTAATAATACATATTACATATAATATAATAATGCAACGTAGTATAAATAATATGGAAGCCATCTAGCCTAAGAAATAGAACATTATTTTCAAAAAATAACGCACAACTGGCTAAATGACTGTTAGTTCAAAAACATAACTTGGATTAGAGAAACGAGAAAACAAAAAGCAAGTAGGTGCTCTATGCGGAATTATCCTAAACCTGGTTTTCGCGTTCATTAACAAGCAATCTATTGATACAGTTGATAGCAGGTAATAAGAAAGAAGCTGGTCATGAGTGAGCAGTGACGAGGTTAGACCATTAACTGGTAGATAAAGGTATGAATATATATTAACTGATAGTTGAGTTTTGCGTTTTACACGGCGACAGACAATCAAGACTAAATATATCAGCTCGGTTACATCATATTTTTATGAAACTTAAGAGCTGCCATTCCGTACTTCAAACACTTTATTTTAAAGTCAACAACCTAAAGCCATCATAATCAATAAAACAGCGAGCTTTAATAATTTTCTTATTGTGCCTGTTACAAAGTTTGCGAGGGATTCTGTAGTTCCAACTTCATAATTAAACGCTCTATTAGAATGCAAGAATGTGCTTACGAGTGTACTAGGCTACAATTTACAACTGACATATCCACAGTACAAACTAATAATGATGAAACTAGTAGGCAAATAACAAAATTACACGAGGTGTTGTGTTCTAGGTAAATAAATCAAAGTTTATACGTTAATACTAAAAGAGGTATTTATCAAGTGTGACATGGTAAATTAAAAGACATAATTACGAGCGGTAAAGTATTATTAAGTCAAAAAGTGTTTATATTTTCAACGAGAAAAGAAAAATCAGCTCGACTACTTCATCAGCCACTCCTTACACGAACTAATGATACAATTTGCTTGCGCAAACATAGAAAGATAAAGTGGAGCATAATTTTCTAACTCATCCAAGAGAATCGAATGTATTAGACAGTTCATGTAAACAAATTACGCAACTATTGCAAACGAAATACTTTGACTGGACAAATTCAACTACATTACACAAACTGATGATAATGCCCGCTCTTCTTTAAATTATCTGCTTATGACAACTGTCTTCTACTCTAACTTTACTCACAAAAGTGATATAATAGTCTGACAAATACCTTGGAATGTATGCATTTAATTTTAGAAAACAAACAGTTGCAGATTCAGAAATTTATTATTCATAATGATGACAGCTTTCACGTATAATGATATAATTTAATTACCAAAGCTAGGCTATTGTACTTGCCTTTGATCTACATTGTGTAACGGTAATACTTCACGTTGCTGAAACTGAAGTAGGTGGAAAGGGGATCAGATCCGGAGTTTTACAGAGGTGTTCTAATAATAATGTTCCTGTTTAGCCCCGATGACGCCCTGTACTGGTAAACTTTGAACACTGAATACGTGATATGTATACACAATGTGTCGGGTCACTTATGTATAAATATATCTACAAGGCTGCTGGAAGTAATGTAACTATAAAACACCAGAATTTAAGCAGGTCGACAGGAAAGAGTGGTGCACAAAAAAGGCAGAAATTTGAATACACTACAGAAGATAACTCGAGGATAAATTCAGAAAGAAACGATGAATAGGAATTAAAACTAAATTAAAAGTCCTACATACTTGAAACATTTTTATTGCATTGATAAAAAAAATTATCCAAATGTCATATGCTAAGAAATTATAAACATAAAATCACTTAAATTTAAAATAAGAAATTTTCAAATTATACCGAAAGTAATGCAATACAACACGTATTTATTGACAATAAACACCCGCACAGTGCCACCTGACATGATAGATAAGTTTAGAATTCAATGGAGTGAGGCCTGAAAAATTGGTTTTCGTCAGTCGATCATGATATCAAAACGTGTTTAATTTTGTGCTGATATTTTGCATATAGGTACGTTGATTTATTTGATACGGAAATTTATTTTCTGGCAAATGGTTTGATCTTATATTTATTTAATAGGGAGCTTACATCAATAATCTAGTGCCATGAGTAGCTATCACTCGACAAAAGTCAGACAGTCATATAGACAACACCAGACCTAGCACATGTGGTCAACTCGATATCACATCAAATTATATTGTCTGTCGATCGGCTTATTGACTTGACAATCCAAAACTAATTTATCTTACTAAAATGTTAATTCAAACCAATTATTCCAAAATGTGGCTTTTGTATGATATTACTTTCATACATTTCCTTTTGAAAACAGTTATAAGACATACTTAATTGAATCCACCTTAGTGATAGTCTACCCGAAGGCAGAATATGTTCACACGTCATTTGACCCAACAGAATACAAACAGTGAGTATGCATCACTGGCTTAAAATCAGGATTTTTCTAACTGCCTTATATGGACATTATATATGATACGTTCAGTCTGTTGCTGTGATTACCATAAAAAAGACAATAAATATGAGTAAATGTAACAGTATTTGGTAAAAATGTTCTAAATGGATTGACTTCATATCGTGGTTCAGCAGTATTAAAACCTTTTAAACTTTACTACAATTTTAGGTGACACTACAAAATGGTTCATGTGACACGTATCAACTATCTTAATCGTTATACTTACAAAACCATATTAACTGATCCAATTTATTAGTCAAATATTTAACCCATGACAGCAAATATGAAATGAAACAATGGTGATGAATTTCAATGACTAATTTAACCAATTTAAAGGTATGAAATTAAACTAACTTTTAAAAAAATGCAAACAAAACAACTAAGTAAAAGAGGTAAGCCTTAACTCGGTATGATTATTAAAGCTAATGTACACTATGTAAAAGATAAAACAACACAAAATGATTAACTAACCGGTATATATTTTGATTGCCTCAGTGAGGCATTCAATAGCTTTTTCCGGATCATCTTTCTTAAAAACCACTGATGCGTCCACATAGCGTGTAGCTGCATCATGTTTTGATCCTTGGTTCAAACTAAGGCTTGCAGCTTTCAGAAATGCATTGCCGGCCTCTGAGTATAATAATAATAAATTCTGTTACTTCAACTCTTACCAGTCCAATTGTGTGCCATTTTAAAACAATTTCCTGCCTTTTCATACAATGATATAATCTCATCTGTCTTATCCGAGCTAAAACGATAAACACAAAAGACATCCAACTATACACCGACTAATTAAATATAAATAAACCCTAAACATACATCGGTCGACTATTAGTAGTTAAAGCTATAATGTGTCGAGTAAATAAATTCATTACAAACTAACTAACCAAATAGAGAAATGGTGTAATCCACGGAGGATGATTTGAGATTTATAGCATAAGTTTTAGTTAAGAGGATAGCATGCATTTACTAGATGTATTAATTGGACTGCGATTGTAAATTGAAAATATGGATCGACAAATTTTAATATTAATGACAGAATATATTTGAGAATACGGGAAATATAAGCACTGAAGTGGTTTTGTGAAAATCAGGGTATGTATATCTGATCCCATTAATTACTTTCCTGGCTGTACTCGACTTTCCTTACGCTCGCTACTGAATATAGTAAAACCCGTAGTGGTGTAATGAATTTGCATATTAAATTATTTGTTTTAAAACATTGAAATAAGTTGATGCAACTGCAAACGAATATGAACTCTTATTTAGTTTCAATCTATGAATAATGAACGCTTACCAAAATCCAACTTGAAAATATGTGCACCCCTAATCAAGACTCAGATCAACCAACAATACTAGAAGTGAAAAGAAATTTCATGTGAAATGTTATGGATGTTACTTATTACACATTCCCAACTATCAGTTTTTAGTATGTTGTGTAAAGATCATGAAGTTTAGTAAGATAAAAACTATATAAGAAATGACACAATTGCATCAACTTATGTTTCCACACATCCACATGAGTGTATTAAGATATTGGTATTTTTCACCTATGATTACTGTGGATAGGACACGTTTGTGGATTACCATACCCTACCACTACTATGAGAGAAAACCGATAGTGGTTATTTATGAGAACGAATTGAATTCGTTAAGTAATGTCAAACTAACGTGACAAATAGTTACATTTAGAGCACTTATACATATGGAATTTATCAAGAAAAACATCTCCGCTTGCGTTATTTTCACACAGCACACAGATACCTAATTTAACAGATAATTTTTAATGTCAACCAAACCCGAGTTAATTAGTCAGCCATAGATAGCGTAGAACCTGGCACAGGTGCACATAGGTCCAAGTTGCCATAACAGATTAGCACGATCAAACCAAATTTCTGAGAGTAAGATGGCAACAGAATACAACATGGAGGAAGAAGGCGAAGGTATGTGCGGAAGAATAATGAAACTTAAGATCTAAACGAATACAAAGAGTAGACACACTTGTGCCACTGTGACCAAGTATCGCCAACCAGTGATAGTGATTATCACGCAGACATCAACCAGGTAGTCTACATCAACAAACCTAGCTTAACCCAATATTCAAAGACTTAATGGAATTGTTCTGGTTTGACAGCCTCTACCACTATGCCATTCTATTCCTACGCTAGCTAACAACGCGCGACGCGGCAGGCGGTGGTCGGGTATACCTAATACTCGTCTCAATTACCTCAACCGACAAAGGTTCACAACTTCAACCAATCATGTGCCACTTTCCTTAGTACTCTGTATAGCTCCGAAATTGTTTACTCGAACATTCCATGATACATTGATGAGGTTTCGAAGATGATTACAGAGGATAATATTTCAGATACTATGTTGGTAAAACTTATTCCTTTGTGGTTATTATAAGACTTCCGCCCTTTTAAATAAACAGCGGGTGGTTAAAGATCAAGACTAAAGAAACTGAAATAATTACAGTTCCCAGAATATTTAAAATATCAGTCAACTTACAAACTCAGGTTGGACTACTATACTCAAGAATATCCAGAGTCAACAAACCAAGACTTGTTGCATTCGCTCGCAACAAACCAACTAAAGATTTTCAATTCACAAAAATTTGGAGATTGTGTAAATATTTTAATCTAGTCGTTTAAAGTTAACCATGTTAAAACGGTTCACCTAAAGAAGATTGCAGAAAATACACAGTGCCCTTGATAATTGCCAATCAGTACGGACACGTCTGCCCCGCGACTACCAGTCCCCAAAGCCGGAATAGAGGAAACAAGTATTTATGAGCCAAACAGACACAGTCCTTTTTGTATTTCAATCATGCGTTTATATATACACAAAATCAGACCGCACCTTCGACCAATTAGAAACTGACATTAATACAAAACAAGAGTAATAGTGGGTGTGAACTGGGGTAACGTATGTGCAGTCAATTAACCATAGTTTATAAATGAGGAACAATGTAGCAACAGTTAATGCCATAAACGGGAGTGTAGGATGAGGGCAACGTAACAATAATAATAATAATAATAATAAAGCGCTTACTTCGTATACAACCAAAATAATGAGATCGTTTACAGGAAGAACAGTTCTAGAAGATAATCAGTCTTCTTTAGGTGCCCCGTCATAACACCTCCCCTGGTACGATTTATCATAGGGATTCACTTTGATCCTGTTTGGTTCCCGTCGAATTCTTTGTAATTTCCTTGGCAGTGGTGCTGTTCTTGTCTCCATAATTTTCGTTTTCTGACTGCCTCTGTTGTCCAAATCAAATAACACGTTTAACGTCATCGGAGTTCACAGACTAACTTCATCTCCACCTTCACATCTAGATAATCGGATGTGGTTAGCATGTCTTACTCAACTCATCTTGCTTACTCCGACTCGCCCTCTGTTCCTTAAGATAATTTCAGGTACCCACTCCATTGTTTTACGATGAAAGTCGCGTACCCAGACCTTTTGTCCAGGTAAGAATCTTTTGGACCTGGCCCCATGCTTCTTGTTGCACTGTACTTCCATTCTGGTGTTGCGTTCAATAGTCGTTGCGAAATCGGGCTTCAAACTATCTAATAGCATTCTGATTTTCCTTTCAAACATTGCTTCCACAGGAGAAGCTCCACCGACCGTTTCAAGATTTGGTGTTGACCGGTAAGTAAACAGGAACTTATACAATATCTCCTCTAATCTTCCTTCCCCCCTGGGCTTTGATTAACGCTCTCTTAAAGGTGTTGACAAATCTCTCAACTTGCCCATTCGACTGTGGGTGATACGGTGGGGTTCTGATACGTTCAATGCTGTTTAGAACGCAAGACTTCTGAAATTCTGAAGATAAGAATTTTGGACCATTATCTGAGACAAGTACTTCTGGGATCCCAAAGCAGCTGAATATTTGACGTAGTTTATCTAATGTAGCCTTGGTTGATGTAGACCCCATGCAATGTACTTCCGGCCATTTAGAAAAAGCATCGATGATCACTAAGTAGTGTTTGCCATTAATAGGGTCAGCGAAATCTATATGCACTCTCGACCATGGATGTGTCGCTGGTCTCCAGCAGCAAAGTTCAGTTTTTCTAGGGGCTTTTGTAGCTTGTGTACATTTCGGACATCTTAATACATAATTCATAGCATCAGTATCAATGTTTGGCCAATATACGCGCCAATGCTTTCATTCGGACGATGCCTGGATGTGCAGAATGCAACTGTGACAGGACTTTTTGGCGCAAGGATTGAGGAATAACTACACGGTCGCCGAATATAAGACAATCATCAACAACAGAAAGGGCGTCTCGTCAATGAAAATATTGTCGTTCTGTTGCATTGAAGTGTGGAGGCTAACCACACAAAAGATAGCGAATAATGTTCTGAAGCTTGTCGTCCGTCTTAGTGATAGATTTTGTATCCATTGCTGACAAGGGCGTAACCTGAATAGAAGTTTGCAATATATGATGAATATTATCTTCCAGTGACACAGTAGCAATAGTAACGTCCTCGTTCTCAAACCTCTGAGTCACAATTAATCAGGAGAGAACATCAGCGTGACCAAAAGTCGTCGTTGATTTATAACGAATCTCAAAATCATAAGCTAGCAACATGATTGCCCAACGCTGTAAAAGATTTGCGGTATAGACTGGAATGCCGGACTTTGCCCCAAAAATAGAGAGGAGAGGTTTGTGGTCTGTCAGCAACGTAAATGGTCGACCATAAATCAGTTCCATGTTGCATGTGAATGTTGAATATATACTACATATATGACTCCTAATTCTGTTGTCGGCACACAGTCTCTTTGTGACCAACTTTATAGCATATGTTGCACGAATATGAAATAATGATGCTGGTTTACAGAATATCGCATTTAAAATGCCAATAGTTTCTTTAAATGTTAGATCGGATGTCGTGGCGCCTTCCAGATCCGTATAAAATTTCGCCGGAATCAGTCATATACGTAATATATATTCAACATTCACATGCAACATGGAACTGATTTATGGTCGACCATTTACGTTGCTGACAGACCACAAACCTCTCCTCTCTATTTTTGGGGCAAAGTCCGGCATTCCAGTCTATACCGCAAATCTTTTACAGCGTTGGGCAATCATGTTGCTAGCTTATGATTTTGAGATTCGTTATAAATCAACGACGACTTTTGGTCACGCTGATGTTCTCTCCTGATTAATTGTGACTCAGAGGTTTGAGAACGAGGACGTTACTATTGCTACTGTGTCACTGGAAGATAATATTCATCATATATTGCAAACTTCTATTCAGGTTACGCCCTTGTCAGCAATGGATACAAAATCTATCACTAAGACGGACGACAAGCTTCAGAACATTATTCGCTATCTTTTGTGTGGTTAGCCTCCACACTTCAATGCAACAGAACGACAATATTTTCATTGACGAGACGCCCTTTCTGTTGTTGATGATTGTCTTATATTCGGCGACCGTGTAGTTATTCCTCAATCCTTGCGCCAAAAAGTCCTGTCACAGTTGCATTCTGCACATCCAGGCATCGTCCGAATGAAAGCATTGGCGCGTATATTGGCCAAACATTGATACTGATGCTATGAATTATGTATTAAGATGTCCGAAATGTACACAAGCTACAAAAGCCCCTAGAAAAACTGAACTTTGCTGCTGGAGACCAGCGACACATCCATGGTCGAGAGTGCATATAGATTTCGCTGACCCTATTAATGGCAAACACTACTTAGTGATCATCGATGCTTTTTCTAAATGGCCGGAAGTACATTGCATGGGGTCTACATCAACCAAGGCTACATTAGATAAACTACGTCAAATATTCAGCTGCTTTGGGATCCCAGAAGTACTTGTCTCAGATAATGGTCCAAAATTCTTATCTTCAGAATTTCAGAAGTCTTGCGTTCTAAACAGCATTGAACGTATCAGAACCCCACCGTATCACCCACAGTCGAATGGGCAAGTTGAGAGATTTGTCAACACCTTTAAGAGAGCGTTAATCAAAGCCCAGGGGGGAAGGAAGATTAGAGGAGATATTGTATAAGTTCCTGTTTACTTACCGGTCAACACCAAATCTTGAAACGGTCGGTGGAGCTTCTCCTGTGGAAGCAATGTTTGAAAGGAAAATCAGAATGCTATTAGATAGTTTGAAGCCCGATTTCGCAACGACTATTGAACGCAACACCAGAATGGAAGTACAGTGCAACAAGAAGCATGGGGCCAGGTCCAAAAGATTCTTACCTGGACAAAAGGTCTGGGTACGCGACTTTCATCGTAAAACAATGGAGTGGGTACCTGAAATTATCTTAAGGAACAGAGGGCGAGTCGGAGTAAGCAAGATGAGTTGAGTAAGACATGCTAACCACATCCGATTATCTAGATGTGAAGGTGGAGATGAAGTTAGTCTGTGAACTCCGATGACGTTAAACGTGTTATTTGATTTGGACAACAGAGGCAGTCAGAAAACGAAAATTATGGAGACAAGAACAGCACCACTGCCAAGGAAATTACAAAGAATTCGACGGGAACCAAACAGGATCAAAGTGAATCCCTATGATAAATCGTACCAGGGGAGGTGTTATGACGGGGCACCTAAAGAAGACTGATTATCTTCTAGAACTGTTCTTCCTGTAAACGATCTCATTATTTTGGTTGTATACGAAGTAAGCGCTTTATTATTATTATTATTATTATTATTGTTACGTTGCCCTCATCCTACACTCCCGTTTATGGCATTAACTGTTGCTACATTGTTCCTCATTTATAAACTATGGTTAATTGACTGCACATACGTTACCCCAGTTCACACCCACTATTACTCTTGTTTTGTATTAATGTCAGTTTCTAATTGGTCGAAGGTGCGGTCTGATTTTGTGTATATATAAACGCATGATTGAAATACAAAAAGGACTGTGTCTGTTTGGCTCATAAATACTTGTTTCCTCTATTCCGGCTTTGGGGACTGGTAGTCGCGGGGCAGACGTGTCCGTACTGATTGGCAATTATCAAGGGCACTGTGTATTCTTGCAATGCATAACAAATCAGTATTTGTATACTGTTTCATACTGTTGGATAAAGCTATTATCATTATTGTTATCATTATTATTACTAGATTTAAGCGAGTTGAATTGTTTATGAATGTGGTCCGCCTATCAGTCTAACATTCTAGACAGAGAAGAAATCGAGGACAAACTTTTCCCAATATAATCTCACTAACAGCCGTTTTTCCGAAACGCGTTTCTTTGACGAGTCACTAAAGTTGTTTAATAGTGCTTATTACCACAGTCCTTTTCATCTATTTCGTTCTCCGCCACTGCTCACAAGTATTGTGCATACGTTTTGCTAGTTTATGTTTGATTTGTCGTCGCTCTTCATCATTTTCCGAGCATGCCGTAATCAGTTTTCGAGCTTTCATCAGTTAACTAGAGGTTTTAGAAATTCAATGGTCCTTCCTAGCCAACTGATTTAAGCTGGACGCGGATATCATTACTGTATTTACATCTGCTTGAAAATTGTCCCAAGCTTTTTCGGGATGAGCTTGCTGAACATGACCAACTAGGTACTTTCCTACTTACTTACTTACTTACTTATGCCCGTTACTCCTCGCTGAGGAGCATAGGCCGCTCACCAGTGTTCTCCATCCAACTCTGTCCTGAGCTATCCTTTCCAATTGTTTCCAGTTGCTGCTCATCCTTTTAATGTCTGCTTAGGTACTTTCCTAAGCATTTGCTAAGTGCACTCATGGCTTTTTCCTTATCGAATTGATATCCAAGAGGTCTCCTTGCTGAGACCTTTAAGTGTCCAGTAAAACCCACGGAGATGCGTGGCAGAGTCCATACATGTGCTGCAGAATGAAAGGCAATCCTCTCTAGCGATGACTGAAGCCGATATGATATATTTGCATTTATCATTGTGTTAATATTGAAGGCCGCAGGTTATAGAACGTCTCTTCCTATCCTTAAAGTTAATGCTTACCAGGCGGCAATCCAAACATAACTGTAGGAGGCCACTTTATCCGTTTAAAGGGATGAGATGTAAAAAAATCCACCTAAGTATTTGTCAATTCAATTTAGACTACCGACTTGGGTGGTAAAACCCCCCGCTATGATTAGTATGTCTAAGCACCTCACTTTCCAGAAGGAGTAAATGAACTGCCTGTAGAATCTATTTTTATAATCTACCTGTGCTGCAGTCAGTGGACGTATAGGCAGAAACGACGAGAGGGCACAGGCAGGTGTTACAAACTTTCCGGATTCTTATGATACCATTTAGACGGACAGTACATAAACGACTATAGACAAGAATCCACTCAGCAGGTGTCTGCTCCACTCGCAAAACTAATGCCAAGCCTGAAAAAGGAAAGCTACAAGAATCAACTGTTACCAGATTGGGTCGCGCTCGTTCCTAGTACTGACTAGATGAGGCTAAGCGACCACTTTAGGATTCCCTGTGCATGTTCCGGGGACACGATACACATTTAAGGGTTCTAGTCAGTAAGGTCTGATGATTGACTTGACATAAGGTCCGTACATTAAAAGCTCTAGGATAGAGTTTACAGCGCAGTTTCAGGAAACCATGGATAGAACTTCGTAAACTGGAATCATCAGCACTCCTGACAAGCGTTGTAGAGATGCGAGAAAGACGAGAGTTAGAATTGAAATTAGAAGAAATAGAAGGGATTTGATAATGATTAGTGTGACCTTGAGCCCAAGAGATAATTGCTCGAAACCGGTTACGAACAACCATCTTACAAATGGTCATTGATATTAGATTCGTATATGTTAAGGCCTTACTTCCAGAGGTGCAAATCTATAAAGCAGAGTGGAGCAGAGATTTTTAGGGTTGACCTTTCCTAACCTCACTCTTCCTTTATGAAAAGCAACATTACTGCAACGCTGGTTGTCAGAGAAGGCACCTTACTACCGTCACACCTTCGTACAGTCCCTAATACAACTTTACTATCGAACCTTGATTTCTCTGCTTTTGGTTGTATTGCTTTTTAAATGGCCTGCCTGAGATGATAGAGCCTTAAGTAACGATTTTCTTAACAACGCCCGACCACCAAATCAAGGTAGCAACGAAGGTCGAGTTAATCAACAGAAGCCATGCATTCATATTTCCTGAATCAACTAACACACAATGGTGTGAACTATCAAGTCAGTAGCGACTAACATTAAATGACATTCGTCCGGTGATCCTATGCTTCCAAATATCCCAACCGACATGTATTATAAGACGACTTGAAACTAGTCATAAGTAAGAAATCACTTAAGGATACTACGAAATATGATAGTTAAGAAATATGCATCTTCCAACAAGTAGTAAGAACTTATTGCAACCGATCTTAAAATCCACCAGATAAAATAGTATAATATAACTAGTCTACTCACTGAAATATAAAACCGAGAAGCTACTTACCCTGATCCGAAAGAAAAGAATCCTTTTTTATTCTTATTTTGTGCCTCGGCAATAAGTTCTCTTGCTTTCTTTTCGTTTTCATCCATTATTTATTAATTTGAAGAACTTTGAAATAACTACGTAGCTGTGCACAGCAGATGTTCAATATCCAATACACCTGCGACAATCTTGTTTGAGCTGTTAATTTCTTACAAGTCACCTCTTGATACCGAAGTGGGATGCTCGGTATCTGGTAGTGTTTAGTATCGGGATTCTAGCTACTTAATTACGAAATGCTATCCAGTTGTGTCAATTGATTTGTGATAGAATGAAACGTGAGAGTGAGTGGGTGAGTTTGTTTCGTAGTACTGAGTTTACGAGAACCAACAGCTGTCACATTACTGACCTGTTAGGTAGTTAGTTGTGATAAAGAGTTGTAGAATTACAATGCGAGGTATGCAGATATAGAAATATTTAGTCATTTGAGGATAAATAATAAAATAAATGATGGAATAGGTAACTATAACCGCCTTGTAGTGGTAAATAATCCATAAATAAGTAGTTAAATAGGTCCTCGACATTGATGCTGACCATGTTCGTTTTAGCGGACACTACTAGTTGAAGGCGCTAGGTCACACATCATCACCAGATCACGTCACGCCGCACCGTGGGAGCATCTCTCTCCAGTTTGCCATCTTAGACGTTGCTATCCCATTGCCGCTCTATTCACGACCAAATGTAACTTCCTTTCCATCCTTCGTTGCCTTCTGATTTATTCTCATTCGTAAGAGTGGGTTAAGTTGTTAGAATGTGCCTTGGTAATACTGCAAACGTAACTTAGTCATATATCGGGTACTCATCAGCTTCTAATAAGCCTGAACATCATACTTCTTTGTTGTATATTTTTATCTTGGTAACCATGTTATAACATGGTTGAACGGCATACCGTACCCTACCCGAGCTTTATGGTTTTCGTTCAATTGGTTTTTGTTTGTTAAAATAAACTAACTCGTCCAAAATAACTTTTCGTCTTTTATGTGCCACGTGGAATCTAGTTAAGTACTCAAGCGTTGGTTAAAGATTATTACTGAGTTATACAATTGTGCTACACTTAGGGAATCGAATAGATACTGCACACTACTTGCGCATCCAGCTTAATTCAATCCAAAGCCAAATATGTCACGAATACCAAGTGATCTAATTTTACAACGTAATAACATAAAAGTTGAGACGGCATTTGTAAATAAACCAGATAAATTGTAATGAGTACACTGACAAATGTTGACACCAGTGGTAGTAATGTGTACAGAATAAGAAGTGCAACTGAAGTGATCAGCCTCTGTTCAAAGTAGTGCAAGGTACTCTCTGTGTACGTAAGTAGATGTTCCTGCACTTTCCCCAAGTTTTTCGCGTTTTATTTGAAAGGGGGAAAGGTGGGAAAACGTGGGAAATTTTAGGGCATGAACAAACATAAGTCATGTAGACTGCGGTGAAGAGTTCAGAGGTAAGCATGCCCAAATGCCTCTGCACAAACTAGAGCATGACAGTGCCCTTGGCTGCATTCTACCAAATTGTTTGGAATTTGATAAAACTAGGCAATTTTTTTGCGTGCCCCTTCTTGGAGTAGAGGTTTGGATAGACATTCCACTGTAGTTATCCCCAGGACTTTTCGAATATCACCCGCCTTGACTGAATACCATTTGTTTTTGTCCATTTTCTTGCTCGAGAGTTTGGAGTTTACACAGGCGCCATTGCTTATTTTACACCATATAGTGGTTACTTCACTGTAACGAGTACAGATATTTGAATAGTGATTGCACAATTACTTCCCACATCAATGTTTTTGCGTTTGCATTGCTGTAGATGGGTGATCCTGAGGCTTTCGATAGCTTACGATTCGAGGAGTCTAGCCTTTTGACTGCTTAATATCCTAAGGCTGTGGCAGCTGATTTGTGGATGGGTACTGTTAGGGTAAAACTGAGTGCGCACGTCTTACTCGGTGTGCTGCAAGAGCCAACAGCTATCACATTACCGGACAGTTAGTTAATTTGCAGTGCGATAAGAGTTGTGGATTACTCTCGAGAGAGATGGAGAAGTAACACTATGTAATAAGCCATGGATAGAAAGAATATGTAAAAAATAAAATGAATTAATATAACAAATAAGTAAATGAATAAAGTAGGCTAAGCTGGGTGCTTAATGGATAGTGGTGGCAGCGATAGTAGTGGGTGTGAACCGTGACAATGACAAATTTATCTGTGGTATTATTCAGTTGGATTTCATCTACATACTAACCGACTCTAAACACCATAATTTATAAATGGTATATGTACGCTTATCAGTGTAATTCGCTGTCTAAACTCGAATTTTTTATTAACGATAATAGACATTCTGTTCATAGCACTTCCTACTGAAACGGGGTAATGAAAATTTCACTCACAAACTTGCCATAACACGGCATTATACTTGATTAATACTTCAGGATTATATTTTATCTATATTTCTATCATACAGCTGGGACAAACTCTTCCATTTTTGTAGTTGTTGGTGAATCTGTAGCAACTAAACTTGACTAGTTAAAAGTTCACTTCAAACCTTAAGCATACGCCAAAACAATTAAGCTCCAGTATTCATTTACTTCCTTGTTCTGCATAGGGATTATATTCACTATTAGCTTACATTGAACGTTGAGAAGTATTTGTGTGTTTGAATAACTAGAGCTACGCTCCACTGTTTTTACCCACGCTATTTCCATAATAGTCTGGTTTCTTCTGTCACTAGCGCTAAAAATCCATTTTATTATGGTCATTTACAGTTTGGCGTATTTCTTACTACATGCCGCATATCTTCAGTTTTTTCCGTCGATCTCATTGTTATGTATTAATATCCACAAATCTTGATCCTCATTATACTTTAACACAATCGCTAGGTTCCGTTAGACTCTATATATCTATTCGTATCTCCTGATCCGACTTTGTTATTCCTTGGTGTGAAGAATTGGTTTCTTGAACATCATACAGTGTCACTACTCTATGACACTGCAGGTAAAATCTGAGACCTATTGGTTATTCGAGACCCGGGGGTACCCTACGTTGTTTTTAAACAAACACTTATCAAAGTCGCATCCTTGTTATAGCAAAAATCAATCGGTTCGTCACAAGGTACAGTATACCTAGGCCTTTCGAGGTAAAAGACCATTCGGAAGTTCTGTTGGGTGACAGAATAGTTGATAGCGATTTGTTTTGCCTATCATGGTTAGGACGTTAGTCTCAAATTAGTTTGCAGATGCTCGCCTACGGAAACGGCGATGCTAATATTGACGGGTTAGCTGAAAGGTACCGACTGTGTGCACGAAAGAACGCAACATCTGACTGTTGTTGATTTTTTTAGACGAATATCGAGGTCATTTAAATCCCTGACAATCTACCAGGAAGTGGTATAAACGTTTTGGATAACTCGCTTATAATTGAGAATCTCAAGGAATGTCCACATATTTCTCTAATCTTCAAGACAGGCGTAAAAATCAATATGAGGGAAGTCAAACCACTACTCAAGCTCCTAAAGTTGACCAGCTGGCATCAAAAAGGCTGGCTCGTTCATAAACTCTGCACACACCAATCACTTACGACTTCATTGAGCCATATTTACCAGCATTGAGGAGGTACAATACGTTCTTCCAACAAGCAACATGATGGGGTTTGTGAAGGGGGTCTAACAAGCACTACGTGATATTTCATATTTTCTGCTGAATCTAATAAGGGAGTGTCTGTAAGGAATCTGTAGACTATTCTTCAGAGGAAGGAACTTAACTGTTGGACATTTGCCCGAAAGCTCGAATTTATAATACCCACGTGTATGGGGGTCCCATAAACGATCTTTGAAGTTACTGGGTGTCATAACGTAACTACCTGCTTGCGTGCCCCAAAAAGATGACGATATGAGACCCTAGATATTGAAGACTATATTCCTGTCGTTACAGCTGGTGGTAGCTACTGACGACGTACTTCATTTTAATAAGCTTCAACTCTCAACTCGAGTCAATCTACACCCAGAAAGATCTCGTGACGACAGAATACTGTGACAACGTAATTTGCTGGAGTTAGTCGCTACACTACTGGATTGTTCAGAACAAAAAATTTGGAGGATGGGACTGTCCAAATAAGAATTCTCGTATAGGTGTGTCTACTGCCTGACCTTCCCAGGATCTCTTAAATCAGGATTCACGGACAATTATTCGTCTCAGGTAGGAAAATACCAACTGTCTATACACAAATGTATCAGGTTTGTCAAACAGATGAAGTGAGTGATTTAAATAATGCAAATAATGCTTATTTGACGCCGATAACCGAAACATGGCGGTCCTTTCAAATCATGGACAATGAAATCGAAATATAACAAGTCACTGTTTCTTAACAAAAGGAACATCGGTGTGGGAGATAGAGCTGCTGTATTCATAAATTCCTGTTATTAGTATATTTAGTTATCACTACTTAACCCTACAGCTACGGAGAAGCTGTTTGGAGTCTTTTTAAATTATCAAGTCCTACAAGGTATATAGTCTGAGTGATTTATAGGAAGCCTACTGTTAATATCCAGTAAGACAACTGCAATTTAGGAACAATAAGTTGCTTTCAAGTGAGGACATGCTCACATTATAATCTTAGGGGGCTTCAATCTTTTAAAGATCAACTTCGCTGAGCGTATATATATAGTGAAGATATATGAAATAGGCTAAGTGGTTTCTACCATAGGCTTGATTATTTACTTAATTCTACCATATAGATAGTGGCGTAGTTCACCTGTCTAACTTACGTAAACTTACACTACTTAGTGGCTCTACAGGGGCGGTGGCACTCTTCTCTAACGTAATAATTTTTGTACTGCACACCAAGATTTGAACTGATGATAAATTATTTTTTGATACCAATCGGACTCAGCAACTCTTTTCTGAACTATCTAAAACTCCAGACATGATAAATCACGGACCACCTCATATCTAGCATGCGGGTTCACGGCTCATATCACAAGCCTGTATGTCATTAACCTTATTAAACCTCAACTTTCACATAAACCCGATCTGATCACTATTACTGTAACCTTCCGTAATAGCCAACCTATCAAGCGGGACAAATTAACTCTTACCAAATGAACTTTAATATCCAAGTCTTTACCAGTTCAAACAGTTATACTTTTATGATTGCTTAAACAGTCAGAAAAGTATAGCTGTCATAATGCTGTTGCATCGTTCTGCTGTTTGTTTTCCTTATTTTTTTTGCAGAACTTCGAGATCGCCTTATATTATGCAGAAAGTTGGACATCTACATTTTCCGTCACAACCCCTCGAAATGGTGATATAAATCCATCCTACTACTCTCCTGCATTACAAGGTCGTCCCGAGACCATGTTTTTCAGTGAAAGCTACATAAATGCCAATTTCAAGCAATAATTAATATTCCACTACCTCTGTGTATCATAGTATAATAAGTTTGTGCAACAAGTGAACCCCTTTTTCCACCTGATATATTATTGTTGATCTTGCCTGTAAAAATGGTTTGCGCCCAAAATAAATTATTATTATGATTACTTCTTTGTTAACATGTATGTCAACAGTTAAACTGTATTGTTCTATTAAACTGTAGCTCGTAGTGTGATTTGTACCACTGAATTCTTCTGAGTTGAAGTACATATCTGTTGCATCTTTGTTCTGGACCTTATGATCATACGAGTACCCTGTGATTGTCAGGTGTGAATGAGTCACTGTGACAGATGATGATGGAATTGTTGACATTATGTATTTTGTTGTGGTACCTAAGGTTGTGACGAAACAAGCCACGCGACCTGTGCACAGTAACTCCATTAAACTGGTTCACCCCGAACTAAATGGTCGATTTTCTTAATTAATACAGAAGTGGTTAGTAATTAAGATGCATATAAGATGATGATAATAGTGAGGACTACAAATACACCAATGCAAGCCTCGGTGTGACGAGTCTCAAGACGCAAGTTAGTTAGTGCATCATTATCACTACCACTCTCTTTTCGGCGTCTTTAAATAACACAGCACTCATCGTGCATTCACCATTGACCACAATACCTGTAGCAAGGTCGAGTATTTTACTGACCCTACAGAGGAAATGATTCAATCAAGGCCTGATTCTTTCACCTTATTGAAAACTTAGGATAATTTGGCGTAGAGTTAAAAACCCGATAAACGGACTACTAAGTACCATTAAGACCAGATTATGTCTTTATCGATGAAGAGTTTTTGTAGGATAGCCTCTAAGTTCTGGCACTTTTAGGCAATAGTGATAACGTCATCTAGAAAACGAAACTAAAACACCTCGCTAACAGCACACACGTTAACTATCTGGCTGGGCTAGCAGGTGTTCTTAAATAAATTAATTGGGAAACTTGCCTTTACTCTGTTATCAGTGCACACAGGGAATCCAAGATGGACATCATTGTGTGAGCTGTCAAAACAGCGTGTTCCGTAATCGACACCCAAAGTTTTCAGACTACCTCAATCATGCACAATCATGACTTCGAACTGTTGGGGCTGAAACGACACAATTAGGTGTAATACCAATGGCTGAAGGGCGATAGATCTCAAAAGCCTTTTGAAGAGTCGAAACGTTTATAGAATTGCCCTACGATATGATGAACAATAATATCAGAAACAAGCTGGCCAATACGTTTGTTTTTAACCTAAGGAGCTTATTCTATCATGTTGCTTAAATTTTTTAGAAAACAGATGTCTTAGAAAGGACCTTATGATGACTTAAAATATCCTAATTACCCCTGGGCACCCAATACGACGCCTATAGAATGAATCCGAATACATCGTAGTCGGAACTCCAAAAACTTGAGGCACAATACAGTAAATTGGGCTGTAGTCATAACTTCTTGTTATTAACAACAATAAACTTTTGGAACCCCCTTGCCTACAGAAATGGTAAAACGGATTCCATCAAGGTCTTCAAGAAAAAACTCAGTGTGTTTTTAAAGACATAGACCAAATTCTTTCAGTAGTCCGCCAACAATTCTTCTATTGATATATTATTTATATATCTAGGTCCATATTTTGTGGAACTGGTGATCTATTGCTAATAGACACAGAAACTTGTGAAACTCATGCTCTTCTACACTGATCACAACTATTTGGATTTCTTTAGCCAATATTTGACGGAAAAAGTTAAGCTAAGTAGGTAGCTTATTGCAACAAGGGCCACCAGAAATCTGAAACTATACCCGAAAACCAAAATATGAAAGTGAAGAAGTCAACTTACTTAGGCTATTTCGCCACAAACATATGGTATATTGAATAATGTATGGTGATGTTGACCTTGCACATCATTCAAAGGTTTTCGAATAACCAATGAGGGGGATGCTATGCTTCTGAGGTCATTTGTTTTACATTTTTCTTCATTTTGTGTTCTCTTCACATTCTCACTGTGGATATATGTAAAAGGTACATCTGTATATGATTCACGGGGGTATGCACTTTTTTAAAAGTGATATTTTAACACCAGGGTTCTTATTGCGAATACCGTTGATGGTTCGTTCGTTGGTTTAGACATAAAAAGCGGCGAATTAATATGGAAAATAGATGGCCCTCCTCTTGTTTCTCAAAGTCTTAGTGGTCTGCAGGTATCTAAGGTGACTTAATGATGATGAAATATTTTAGCTCGTAACAAAAACAAAGTCATACATTATTGTTCCTTCTCTCGAAGGGCAGCTGTTTTTAATGGAACGAAAGTTAATGGGTGATTCGGAGTTGTCCAATGAAGCGTCACTTAAAGCATTACCTTTAAATATCGATTCCTTATTCTCCTCTCATTTTATGCTCACAGAGGATTCAATATTAACTGGAGGACGGGATCATTCAACATTTTCTTTCAATCCTAATGATGGTAAAGTAAGTCCGTGACATCCAGTGGCGATTTATACCGCGATATTCTTACTGTATAACCTAACTAATCTTTTTATCGAAGGAATTTACTTTGCAGTCATCTAGTTTGTAGTTGTCGATACTCGAAATGTCTTGTTTTAATTCGTGGTTTGAGCTTATGTAAACATATTTAAGGAAATTTGAGCTAACAGTAGGGTTCTTAATACTGGACTAAAACGGGTAGACTCACTATGCCATCTGTTTGTGTACTTCATCAGTATACTGTTTAATATTCTGTTTCCAAAACTTGATGTCCTTGTGCAATTTTCTAATCAAGGAAAGCAGGTGTAATCCGACATCAATGAGTATAGTTATCTAAACTGATAGTGTGAAGCCAAAAACGTCATGAGCCTGTCTATTTCACAGTATTTGTTAACTGTAATAATTATACACATCACAAAAATTGTGTTGATTTGTTTTTTTCAACTTGAAAGATACAAATCATTTTCACTCACCTGTATTCTAGACCTCAAGACGCGTGTTGGGCTTTTTATTTATTCAATTTTATGGTACTACTTTTGTATCCAGATAAACAATCTGTTGGTGGAAAATTTCCCTACCTATTGGCCGTTTAGTCTTCACAATTTCTTGGTGGTAATTCCAAACTTTTCCTTCAGAGTATTTCTAAGCCTCTTGGTTGCGTCCTCTTTGATTTTTTAACTAAAGTTCATAAAAAAGATGAAAAACACTGAAATGATTGCATAATATCAAGACAACAAGACTTTTACCACCATAAATCTATATAGACAGAACTTTTTCAGTTTATTTCTAGTTTTTGGACCAGTTTTAATTATTAAGTGTATCATTAGTCAAAAGCAAAGAATTCCGCTGCCAATCTGTTCCGAGCACTCAACAGATAATTGGCGTTTACTCCGTTTCTCCTCTTGTAGTTGCTTTGTTTAATTGTTTGCATTACCGTTAACACATTTTATACGTTTGGTTTAATTGGTCTCAACAAGTATTTCGTCTTTGTTTCCTAGATAAAATATAATTGTACGCGTGACGGGTGTACTAGTTCTGATAAAAAGTTGGTCGAAGAATCTCCAAATATAAACGACCCGACTATAGTAGTGTACAGAGTAAATAATATGGTACGCGCCATAAACGCTCCATTAGGAGTTGAGAAGTGGAATCTGAGCGTTCATCAATATCAGCTTTGTCTGTTAACTGGTAGGATTCCTACGCCAACCACTGCGGTTCAAAAAACTTCACACATTTGTGACGTACCTTTGAATGCTTTAGTAAGTTATTTACGTACACCAAGAGTTGTAAGTATTCCGGTATATTGTTGTACTTTTTCAATGATCCTTTTCTGTTGGCCAAATTTTAATAGTAGTTATAGTTATGCAATTTGTTTAGTGTTCATTTTAAACGGGTACAACTCTAACAAGCAAACGCTGAGCAAATATGTTAGGGCGATTCCTCTTGATGATAATAGACTTTATGTTTTAGAATCACTATGTGATTTATTTTAAATTGGATCAATGATGCTTTCTGATTACAGATATAAGGTTCGTATTTTCCGTATATCATGATGGTCATTCCCACATTCATAATATTTGAGTGGTTCAGAGTTATCTGATTTTCTTAAATAACTAGATGAGTGTAATATGTTTTAATGGTATCTTTGAAACGATATTTTTCCAAGCTTAATTCTTTCTGACTGAAAACAGTATGTAATAGCTTAGAATAGTTCCTTATTCTTTTATGCTATCAGCACTGTTTTATGGCAACTGGTATCTATGTACACATGTTCCAAGTTCTACGTTGTTTATGGTTGACTGAATGGTTATTTATAATGAAGGCTGAAATTTTAATAAGGTAAGACTTAATAAGGCAACAAGAAAATTACAATATCGGAACTTTAGCTTAGACAAATGCAAACAACCTAACGTCTTTTATGAAGGCTTTACTTGGTAACTGAAGCAGGATCTCCACTGGGTCTTATTCTGCACCACATTTGATAAAGCCTCAAACCACTGATTCACACCAGCTTTTGGACCGCGACCAGGATGGACTGACGGGCCAGTTCTATGCAGATTTCTCCATTTCATTACCCATGTCATGAACTGATCAATTTCAACTAGCCCCAGCGTCGACAAATAATTCACGATTTGGAAGCGGTTGCTTAGCATATCGATTTTTTATAATTCGCGGAGCTTCAGTAAAGAAACAACGATCAAATGATTTAATGATATGCTACGATAATTAAAGGGAATGCTTTATTTGGTTCAGATAACTCTCAGTATGTAGTGAATTATCTTGACTATCATGCAATCGCCACTTATGCACAAAACATATTTGTTTATTTTACCCCACATGAACATATACCAGTTGTCGGTCACACACATTTACTTGTGTTTCTGTCGTTAATCTGATGGTATTAGTTAAAGTCTTCGTTATTAAAAGTATGATTATCCTTTGTAAAATTTACTGCATGAACAAAATTGCTAGAGTATATCTTCGTATTTTTACTAGCAATATGTTATAACTGATATGATATTATTAGGCTGCTATAAATAATCTACTCTAAAATTGTCATACAGTTTAGGTCATACGTCAAGTTCGGTTCACGTTTCACTTAAGCTTAGAGTATAAGAATCTTATAGTTGAGGAAACTGTGTAATGAGCATATACAACAATTGGTACAATAATGAAGTCATGCTACTGATTTTTAGCCAAATCGTAAGATATGTACAGTTTTCTTGCAATTGCTAGCTTGCATTTAGATAGACAGGAAGCAAGTTAGGTTGAATTGAGTTGGGTTCAATACATTTTCTCAAGATTTACTCACCACCGGATGTCAGCAGTTCTTCGAAGACAACGATGACCTAATGCAGATAAATGCCGAACATCCTCAGCTTGGACACCACGTTTTGCAATCAAGAGCATAACTGCTCTCATTGAGACATTGTAAACTCGAACTTCTACAGCCAGACTCACATTATTACGGTACTAAACATGACCCAGTTCATCAAAGCCGATCTAACTTCCGTTATGTTTACATTGATCGCATATGACACACTACCAGCCCTCACAAACCTACCCACATACACGAACCTTTCAATTGTTTATATCAATTCACCACATAATGTGAGACTAGGCACACATTCCTGCCAGTTTTGCAAAAGTACTTTGGACTTGGAAAGTGAAAGTACATGCCATACTTATGGACACTAATTACCAACTGGTTATATACAATTTAGATGTATTGTCGCACAGTAAGACAATATCATCTGCATACTCAAGGTTGATAAGTTTTTCAACGGTTAACAACTCTACTCCACTAACGTGCACTTTCTTTCAAAGCTGTTTCTAAGGTGTTATCAATGGCAACGTGAGGAAAGGTTAAATTGGGCAACTTTGCCTAACCCCATTGCTAGATTAGAACAGTGCAGAAAGGTGGTTGTATAGTTTCATTCTGCTTGAAGTATTTGTGTATATAGCCTTCAGGATGTTAATAAGTTTCTCAAGCACACGTAAGTCTGTTATTTCACGCTTTTCAGATAATATGTGAAGTACGATGAAAACCAATAGTTTGGAAGCATTAACGGGTAGATTAATTTTCCGATGAGTGTTATACGGGGTGAGTGAGCCCTTTTTAAAGATAATTACTGTTTCATTTCAAGGTAATGAAACACTCTTGGTTTCCCAAACCTTTCCAAACAACCTTGTCAGCTCCCTGATTAAGAGTTCGCCACTTTCCTTAAAGACAACTTAGAACGAGTCGTCTAGGGCTGGTAACTTGTTACGATTCAGAAGTTGGAGTCCCTCGAAGACTCTTTCTTCGTCGGGTGGATCAATCATCATGGGCCATGGACACCGGGTCGTGGTCTGCACAAAGCTGTAGAAGGCGGTCACGTCATATACATGCAACTATGGAGTCCCTATTAGCCACCTAGGCCTCTCTCTTCCGTGTCTAGATGCCCGACCTGCGCATTCAAACCTCCAGTTAGTGCTAAAATATCTGTCGAAGTCACTTTCCTAGAAGACTGTCTAAGTGATGGTTAACCTCATTCTTGATTACATCCGGGTTGGAATCTGTCGGTATGTGGGTGGAGACTATGAAGAGACAGCGCTTCCTACACTAGTTGATTTTCATGTTAATGGAACCTTCTAATCTAACAGAACATAAGTGACTGTTAATGGGGATTTAGTTGATTAGTGCTGTTTCTGCTCTTGAGGAGCCAAATGCCGATGCTGCTAGGTCCCCAAACAATCTCACGTGGAATACAGTCTTCGAATCGACAGATAGAAACCTAGCTTGTAATACATCACTAGAGTTCTGCATACAGGTCTATGAGACACGATAAATATCAATATTTAGACCCAAAATATAACCAAACCTGTCTGTTATCCGATCTGCATCAGTGTGAGAACGTTGAGGGTGGCCAAGTCAAATGGCACATGTGACTTCAGAAAAGCTGTTTCAGATTTCGACATTGATTGCAGCGACTTTTGACATTGATTCAGCGACTTCAAACCGAATAGACATGATATAATTTTCACTGTGAGCGGTTTACTGAATGAATTAAATAAGTCGTAGAAACAAACGAAAGAAACAAAGCCAGAAATTAAGGAAACTTGAAGCAGAATAAAGTGTTTTTAATTGATTGAGTTCGTCACAGATCAATGTTGGTAGAGTACCAATGAAGACTAGGGAACACTGGACAGCTGTTTCGTCCTAGTATGGGACTTCTAAGCAGTACGCATCCTCTGACAAATTCAACCAACTAAACTTAATACCAATCTTTGCAAACTACCTCAATTTAATTGGAAGGAGTTTTATTAAAATGATAGTAAATATAGCTAAGTATGAATACAATTCACGTGAGAAGCATTGTGATAAGGAAACCACTTTCTTCATAATTCATAGCTGTAGTTATGTGTAGGCTGCTGTACAGACCGAACGCCCAAACGCAAGTGTTTTCCTTAAAGAGTTACTCCGCGTGCCTCGTACTTTGAGACCAATCCAGAAGGCAGTAGTACATGGTTAAGAGATACAATCGCATTGTAGCCGGTGAGTTCATATGCCTTTCATCCCTTTAGCATTATGGAGCCAATGTACACTGTCGGTTTGAAATAAGGGTTTTTCGAATTTCCTAGGTGGACCTCCCATGTCCACCAACCGAGTTTAGGTTCCGAATGTCTGACTTCGTCCTTCCGCCAGTAGACAAATTTTCCACGAGAAAGTGGATAGGACTTTCGTGGCAGGGTCTAGACATGTGACCATATAAAAGCATTTCGAGAGGGTGGGCGGACTGTCTTAACCCTCAGTCTTGGCAGAACATATCAGGGGTTCCGGTAACATTGAGCAACAATGTAATCATGTTCGGAATGCATTTTTTTCTGTAAATGTAAATGCTACAGGGCTGGTTTGCATTAATACTTAAACTAGAGATAGGGATTGAAGTAGCTGGGCGCATTGATCACTTTACGTGTCCTTAAAATTTGATCAACCCTTATGAGCTAGTGTTTAACGAAGTCTCTGTACAGATTTAAAGAGCTCATTTGGCTTCTATCAACTTACGTCACCGATGACATAGGTCCGTCCGAGATCATAGAAATATGGAAAAAAGTCTAGGACGGCAATGCCATAGTGTAACATCAGTTCATTGATCGTTAGTTTTAATCATGTTGACAGATGCAGATTACCTGGTTGTAGTTAGCACAATTGTCGTAACGAACGGTTAGAAGCATTGAATGACATGGTTGAGAATCGGCTACAGTGATGCAAGTGCATTCACTTGCTGTCTTTACCTAAATCCTGAACCCACTATTATATTACACGTTTCTATGCACAGATTAATTCTTTTTCCTTGTATCCGATTGTATATATTCATATACTTATCCTATTACCACTTTCTTACTATTACTACTTCCGATAAACAAGTGTTCATCCTGCTGTACTAATAAGGTGTGGCAACTTAAACGGATGTACATGTATACCTAGTTCTACGCTATACATTACTGAATAACTTGATTTTGTCCCTTTGTAATTGATGTAACGGCCTTAAAAGCTAGTTTAATGAGAACAAAGACAAACACTCGATTATCACAGTTTGATGGACAGAGTATTGTGACTTACATATCTTTTCACTTGAGATTGCTTGTGATCTTGTTAATATGTATACGCATCGTGTTTGACTCATGGTTTTTTTATCGTTTAGTCGGTTTATTATTCCAGAGTGGAAATACTAAGGCAAGGCTGAGATTAGCGGGACTTTGTGAACAAGCAGTCATTATAAACACGATCAGTCACTCTGTATCCGTAACATGCATCTTGTTTTATATTCGTGTTTTGTTTATTGGGATCCAGAATAACCTTACCTACTTGAATGTATAAGTCACTATGATGCAAATATAAACTGGTTACGTTTCACAAATTTAAGTTTCCTTTCTTCAAGTGATTTTTTATCAGAAAAACATGTGTTTGTTTATATTTTTATGATTTTGAAACATCCAAACGAACTTTCTAACACAATCTGCTGGTTATTAAACTAAGATACCGAACTTCAGTAATAGGTCGGTGCTTATCTAAGTATGAACTTTCGATTTCGTTTGGTTGATAACAGTTCCACTGGTATACCATATTAGAAATCTCTGTTCTTCTTACCACTAAACTTATTTTGAAATGTGATAATAAGGTTGAGCCATTACTACGTTTAGATTTACATTTGGAGTAAGCTTATGTTATCTCACTATTCTTCAATAGCCATTAAACAATAATGATAGTACTCAATAATTTATAATTAGACTGTCTTCAGTAGATTCTTAGATATGTTAGCTGCCTTTTACGACGTATCGTTTTCACCTTCAGCATGGTCACAAAGATCTTATGGATGAGCCATTTATTGATATGGAAGAACCGGATTGGGATATTGGACTGGACAAGCATATAATAACTGCAAGAACAAAAGGTGTACACTCTAATGAATTATGGTCTTACAACTTCAATTCAAGGATTTCAAAAGCTTGGGTTTATCGTAGAGACCTACAAAAATTAAGACCACTGCCTCTGTTTACGTGTAAGTTTTTTCATTCAGTATAAGTCTTGTTGAATTTACCATCACTTTAGTATATGTAACATATCTTCCTAAATTCATCTACATCAATTGGCTGAAAGAAAATTCCAAATTATTAGACAATATAGCACTCATTAGTTTTGAAACTAATCATTTATCCTGAAAGCATCAATTATAATTAATGAATCTATCTTTGACATGGATTAATGACGAGTTCAGTATTAGGCTAGAATACCTATTCACTAACCGTTGGTCTTAGTGGTTATCTAACTAGTGAAATACACTACAAAGTACACATTCATTTACCAGACTATGGAGCACACCTTTTGGAATATGTGAGGGTGAGCAAAAGTATTCGTTTGCCAAAACCAAATTAGTTTTAACGAAGTTTGTACCTGCAAACATATATGTAAGACTTAACAGTTTCTAACTACTACCCATCACCATTCTGAACGTATGGTGGGAATCACATTAAATCCATGTAGTTGACTCCGTTATTTTTTTACTTAGTAAAATATGATCATTTTTAACTCAGTAACACTCACTTTTACGTCTTCATTGTTTTCCTTCATGAGCTAAATGATTGATATATTCTAGTCATTCATTATTATACTTATAAACTCATTTGGTAATTAGAGATATAACCCCTAATTTAGTTACTAAGTAACAGCCTATACATAGCTTTGAGTTGCACCGTCTATTTAAATGGTTAGTGATACTAGGTAGATACTAGATTATGTTACACCTGGCTAATCATGGTTATATATATGAAAAAAGTAATACTATATTTGTATTGTGCACTTAGTTTCTCACTAAAATTACCATTATTATCGATTATTTTGAAGACATTTTATTCAACATGAAACTATCGTGTAATGCAAAGCGATTCGAGAAATGGATGATACATAATTTAGTGATATATTCCCTTAAAGTAATGATCGAGGGAATACGTGTAATATTAAACTGTTCAGCCTAAATAGTCCAACTAAAAACAGAGTAAAATATTACGTGTATCTTGCTGTTTATGTAGAAGACAAAAATGTTTGGTTTACTGAATGGATTATCAATTGATGAGAAGATCATTTTTAGTTTCTGATCTTAATGAACATCTATGCACATTTAGGTGTGTTATTAATATTTTAGCCTAATGAATGTAGTTCATTCACACTGTCTTGATATTTAAGTAGTCAAATGTAAATCATAACCACGTGATATTTATTGAATTATTGTAATAATAATTTAGGTAGGGTTTTGTAAAGTCACAAATTTACTGTTTTGCATTATCTATGCAACCCTACTCCGGCAATCGTAATGCATTATTACACGGAAGTAGCATTAGTAATATACAATAAATAATAGTCAATAAGTAAAATGTAAAATGTATATGCTAGTAGTTACTATAGTTACACTGAATAAGATAATCTAAGTTAACAACAATACAGTTTACTGGGATAATTATAAATGAGTATCCGAAAGCAATGTTCCAAATATGTGCCAACGACATTTGATATTCAGTAATATTGATATGCAGTAGAATCAGTACGGCGAGGAAAAGTGTACGGCTGAAGTAAGTTCAGTTCACAGCTATTATGGAGCGTAAAAATATTCTGTTCGATGATAATATAACAGGAATTGATAAATTATTCATAATGTCAATGAACGAGGCTGGATTCTGAACGACGATTAATACAGATTTTTTTATATGAGTACCAGAGAAAACTCAGCGTGCTAGTCAAAGTATATATATAAAGTATAGCATAATTAATAATGCATTGAAACGATGTTGCAACATTATGCATTATAAGCGTAATAATAGAAATCTATTAAGCTAATAAGTTTTTACAAAGCGAAAACATCTATATACTAGTCTGTAGACGTTATTCAACCTCTCCCTGTTCTGTAGCGTGAAATTACTTAGAGAATATATACTATATTCACATGCATTTGAAATTTCGCTACTACTTATACATTATTGGTTCAAACTGTGAGTAGTGTTACTAAAATAATGGGGATCGAATAAAACAAGCCCCAGCTTATTGATATGACTTACCGTTAGAACTTGTAAAGTTTTTTCTCGGAGCTAGTCATTATTAAACAAATGACTAAGATGCTTATGAAGACTATTTCATGTAAATATAGTCAGCAACATAGACTGGTTTCAGCTAAACAAAAATTTTTGAACTTGTAATGAGTGGAGCAAACGTGGTGAATAATGTTGAAATATATGACAACAACAGCCGGACAAGAGCAGAGGAAATCAAGGCACAAACTGAATACACAGAATCAAATAAACAGGTAAAGAAGAGCATTAGAGCCAACAAACGGAAATATATCGAAGGCCTTGCAACGACAGCGGAGAAGGCTGCAAGAGAAGGAAATATGAAACAGCTATACGACACAACAAAGAAACTGGCAGATAAACATGGTAAACCAGAGCGACCGGTCAAGAACAAAGAAGGCAAGACACTCACTGAGATTCAAGAACAAATGAATAGGTGGGTAGAACACTTTGAGGAACTCCTAAATAGGCCAGCTCCACTGAACCCACCGGACATCGAAGCAGCACCTACAGATCTCTCGATAGATGTCACTCCGCAAACGATGGAAGAAATCAAGATGGCCATCAGACAAATCAAAAGTGGGAAAGCAGCAGGACCGGACAATATACCAGCTGAAGCACTCAAATCAGATATTGACCTAACAGCAAGGATACTCCACGTTTTATTCAAAAAGATCTGGGAGGAAGAACAAGTGCCGGCAGACTGGAAAGAAGGTTATCTTATCAAGATACCAAAGAAAGGAGATTTGAGCAAATGTGACAACTACAGAGGGATCACGCTACTGTCGGTACCAGGGAAAGTGTTTAACAAAGTATTGTTGAACAGAATGAAAGATTCAGTGGATACTCAACTTCGAGATCAACAAGCTGGTTTTCGTAAGGATCGGTCGTGCACAGACCAAATCGCAACCCTACGGATCATCGTTGAACAATCAATTGAATGGAACTCGTCACTGTACATCAACTTCATTGATTATGAGAAGGCGTTTGACAGTGTAGATAGGAGAACACTATGGAAACTTCTTCGACACTACGGCGTACCAGAAAAACTCGTCAACATCATCCGGAACTCTTACGACGAAACACAGTGCATAATTGTGCATGGAGGACAACTGACAAATGCATTCCCAGTGAGGACCGGAGTCAGACAAGGTTGCCTACTCTCACCTTTTCTCTTCCTCCTGGTGGTTGACTGGATCATGAAGACCTCCACATCTAAGGAGATGCACGGAATTCAATGGACAAGTAGGATGCAACTCGATGATTTGGACTTTGTGGATAATCTAGCTCTCTTAGCACATACACACCAACAGATACAAGCAAAGACAACCAGTGTATCAGTTACTTCAGCATCAGTAGGCTTGAACATACATAAGGGAAAGAGCAAGATTCTCAAATACAACACAGGGAGCACCAACCCAATTAAACTTGATGGAGAAACTCTGGAAGAAGTGGATACTTTCACATATCTGGGGAGCATCACCGATGAACAAGGAGAGTCCGATGCAGATGTAAAGACAAGGATTGGCAAAGCCAGGGCAGCATTCCTACAGTTGAAGAACATATGGGGCTCAAAACAAATATCAACTAACCTCAAAGTCAGACTGTTCAATTCGAACGTGAAGACAGTCCTGCTGTATGGAGCTGAAACTTGGAGAATTACTGCAAACATCATCAGACGGATACAAGTATTTATAAACAACTGCCTACTCAAGATACTGAATGTCCGTTGGCCGGAAACCATCAGCAACGGCTTACTATGGGAGAGGACAAAATAACTTCCAGCCGAAGAGGAAATTAGGAAAAAACGTTGGAAATGGATAGGACATACATTACTCAAACCATCAGACTGCATCACGAGACAAGCATTAACATTGAATCCTGTTGGGAAACGGAAAAGAGGAAGGCCAAAGAACACGCTGCGTTGAGAATCGGAAGCAGACATTAAAAGGATGAACAGCAACTGGAAACAGCTGGAAAGGATTGCTCAGAGTTGAATGAAGAATCGTGGTGAGCGGCCTATGCTCCTCAGTGAGGAGTAACGGGCGTAAGTAAGTAATATGTCATAGTTGACAACAGATGGTGGTTACGTAATAATCCCGACTTATCTAATGTTAGCAATGTGAGTAATTTGACCCCGATTCATCTATCTACAAGTTATCCACTCTCTGCAGTCTCCAATGATTCACCGTTTGCTCCTTGCTGGTTATTAGTTGTACACTACCAAGAAGTTGTGAAGTAAAGCAGTGTCCCTTGATTTCCAGTGATTTTCTAAATAAACTCAAGTTATTTTCAAAGTGAACATTCTTTCCAAACATAATAATTAATAACATCATTTGCATGATTTTCCAGTAACACTGTCAATTGTATTTTGATTGTGGATAGTAGTATTTTCTGAAGACTTTTTCTATTTATGTTAATTAAGAAATCGTTCTAGGCGTAGAACTATAGACTTTCATTTACCAATAGATCTACAATTACTCTCTATGGTATTGTTTTTTTTTCGTCACAAACTTTGTTTCACTAACATTCTTAATCTCCTATAATATATCCATAATAATGAATAGAGCGTATATTGTGTAAAGTAAAGCAATTTTCAATTACAAGTATTCTCTTCTATTTTAAAGTAAATTACTTTACTAAGAATGACGCTTTAGAATCATTTATATCTTCGTCATCATCAATGCCTGTTATCCCAAGTGGAGCATACGCCGCCCACCAGCATTCTCCAACCAACTCTGTTTTGGGCTTTCCTTTCCAACTCTTCCCAAGTGCTTTTCATTCTCGTCATGTCGGCCTCCAATTCCCAACGCAATGTGTTCCTGGGTCCTCCTCTTTTCCTTTGGCTTTTAGGATTCCAAGTTAATGCTTGTCTTGTGACACAGTTAGGTGTTTCTTCAATATGAGTCCAATCCACCTCCAGCGTCTTTTCTTAATTTCCTCTTCGTCTGGAAGTTGATTAGTTCTTTGCCACAGAAGGTTGTTGTTGATGGTATCTGGCCAACGAATCCGAAGAATCTTACGCAGATAGTTGTTTATAATTACTTGTATCTTTTGAAGGATGCTTTTCGTAGTTCTCCAAGTTTCAGCTCCATATAACAGAACTGTCTTCAAATTTGTGTTGAAAATTTTGACTTTAATGTTGACTGAAAGTTGGTTTGAGTTCCAGATGTTTTCCAGTTGTAGGAATGCTGCCCTTGCTTTACCAATCCACGCTTTCACATCTGAATCAGACCCTCCTTGTTTGTTGATGATGCTGCCCAAATATGTAAAGGTTTCAACATCTTCCAGAATTTCTCCGTCAAGTGTAATTCGGTTAGTGTTTGTTATTTTGTATCGAAGGATCTTGCTTTTCTCTTCGTGTATGTTAAAGGCCTACTGCTGCCGAGTCTGCTGCTATATTGTTCGTCTTCGTCTACATTTGATGCTGTGTGTGAGATAGAAGAGCTAGGTCATCTGCAAAATTCAAGTTATCAAGTTGCATCGATGTTGTCCACTTTATTCTGAGAGTGTCTTGAGATATTGCAGTCTTCATGATCCAGTCGATGACCAGTAGAAAGAGTAAGGGCGAGAGTAAGCAGCCTTGTTTGACACCGGTCTTCACTACGAATGAATCTGTGAGCTGACCTCCATGCACGATTTTACAATGTAGTCCGTCGTAAGAATTCCGTATGATGTTGATTATCATCTCGGGTACGCCAAAATGTCGTAGAAGGCTCCATAATATTCTCCTATCCACGCTGTCGAATGCTTTTTCATAGTCGAGGAAGTTTATGTAAAGTGGTGAATTCCATTCAACTGATTGTTCAACAATGAACCGCAGAGTAGCGATTTGGTCAGTACACGATCGGTCTTTACGGAATCCGGCCTGTTGATCTCTAAGTTGGACGTCAACTGGGTCCTTTATTCTGTTCAATAACACTCTGTTGAAAACCTTCCCTGGTATTGAAAGAAGAGTGATGCCTCTGTAGTTCTCGCATTTGCTAAGATCGCCTTTCTTTGATATCTTGATGAGGTACCCTTCTTTCCAGTCTGCTGGAATTTGTTCTTCCTCCCAAATCTTCGTGGAGAGAATGTGGAATATCTTTGAAGTTGCTTCTATATCTGTTTTCAGTGCCTCCGCTGGTATATCGTCTGGTCCTGCTGACTTACCACTCTTGGTTTTGTCGAATGGCCATTTTGATTTCTTCGACTGTTGGTGGGTCCGTGCTTATAGGGAGATCCGTGGCTGCTGCTTCGATGACTGGTGGGTTCAGTGGGGCTGGTCTATTCAAGAGTTCTTCGAAGTGTTCTACCCACCTGTTTCGTTGGTCATGTACTTCAGTGATTGGTTTGCCAGCCTTGTTCTTGATTGGCCGTTCTGGTTTATTGAATTTCCAAGCTAGCTTCTTCGTTGTATCGTATAGGAGCCTCATGTTTCCTTCTCTTGCAGCTTTTTCCGCTGTCGATGCTAGGTCTTCAACATATTTCAATTTATCCGACCTGATGCTTTATTTGCTTGTTGACTTCTGTGTATTCGGCATTTGCCTTAGCTTTCTCTGTCCTCGTCTGGCTATTATTAATCGCTATCTTTTTGTTCCTCCCTTCTTGGATCTTGTCCAGAGTACCAACAGAAATCCATTCTTTTTGGTGTTGTTTCTTGAGACCCAAAACCTCCTAACCAGCAAAAACCTTGATTTAAATCGTTCTTTCCACTAATACTAACCTTGTTACTACCTCCCTTACTCTCTGAGATTTGATCTGATTATTTAATCTCTATCTGCTAATTTGGTTAATGGCAACTTGAATTGATGTACGCATGTACGCAAGTTCTACATTGTAACTAACTGATTGATTGTCTAGTTTTATTAACTATTCATCATTTAAATATTTCATGAATTATTTGTTACTTTTATGTTCTTTTACACATTATTATCTCTTTATATTATACATATTTTTTTTTCTGTGTAATTTGTATTCACTCTTTAGCCTCATCTAGATCTTGAATTCTATTGTTATTTTCTAGACATCTTTACTCTTCCCTCTTGTATTCTGTCTATACGTTACCTCAATAATCTCGTAGTGCTAGTGTGGTATGGCAACTTGAACCTACAGGCGTTTGTGCCCGGTTCTACGTTGCTTCTGATGATGATGATGATGTTTAATTGTGAATACTATAATGTAAATTTTATGTTACTGTCTATTACAGATGATAGAGCTGCTTTATTATTAATTGAAAAATTGAATAAATTTCAACAAAAAACTTCTGCAATTTCAAATTTTAAATCATTATTAGATAATGATTTTAATTTATTCAATCGGAAGAAAACTTTCTTTTCATCAAACAAACAAAAGCCTAATTGTCCATCACGTGATCGTCTTATCTATCTTGGCAGTTTAAATGGTCATTTGTATGTTCAAGTAAGTTCATACGATGTGATTACTTTTGTTATGTACTATCAAACATAAAGGCTGTTAACCTAACCATACAATTTATTCTCAAAATTCCTGTAGTTTTGTTTATTTGAGAAACACCGAAATTTTGTTTCAGGTGGATTGTGCTCAGTTAGTATAGTACTTATAGTTCTGGTAATCAGTTATCTTGGTTTTGATAAGTAGTTGATGGAATTATGTCATTCTTTGTAGATTTTATGACTTGTTATGATTAATCAAGAAGTATTTCATCTATGAAGTTCTCATCAACTATTTTGGTATAGCTTAAGTGAATAACCTTTTTTCTTCGTTATAGTCATCAGTAGATTAAAGTTTGATTGTGTTGTAAAAAGTGCACTTATTACTGTTACAATCCAGCTGTACTATTGGCCTGACCTTTAAGTTTCATAATTTTAGCACCAACAGATTGTAAAATGATTTTTAGCCTTAAAATTCACTTTGAAGTCTTGAAATCCGATTTACTAGTTGCAGGTGGTTCAAAATGAATTATGTCTATGTTATGACGAGAAGAAGAGAGAGGAGTTTTGGGTGGGTGTAGCGAACGCCAATAAGGTGTGCCTAGTTGATAATGCGCGACTGACCTATGCCCATTCACCCCCCAGGCCAATAATAGAAGAACAAGAATCAGGAACCGGAAAACGGAGAGAGCCGAGATCGTATTATATTTTAATCATGCCATTATATATACATAAAATCAGACCACACGGTAAACCAATCACAAATCTAACATTGATACAGTACAAAAGAAGGAGTGGCAGTGAATGGGTACAATTTGTGCATAACTAAGTAACTGTAGTTCGTAGTAATAAACAATATACTAAGAGTAGATACATTAAGTAGGAGGACAGAGTAGGAGGAACATAACAATCGTAGAAATGAAATGTTTACATTACTCATAATCAGAATAATTAAAATAGTCCTCCAAAATACAGTTCTGAAGGTTCGTTACTTTTCTTTAGTCGCCTGGCGTAACAGCCTAATAGGAAACTTGTGATATTTTTTCAAGCATCTCTATGCAACTAGTAGTGTTCTAAATTATTATGCAGTGATGTTTTTTCTTTTTAATTCAGACTGAAGATGGCGTTGATCTTCCCAATCCAGATATGATCAATCTTTCTAAAAGCTTATCTACACGCTCTAGTGAATCATTGGATAACAATGGTGCTGATTCAAGTTATTACCCTTTGACTGGTTATTATCAATCATCTTATTCCAATTCACCGAACTTAAAAAAATATAAACAGCCGTTTCTTTTATATGACAGTGTTGAAGAAACAATTGAGAAGGCTACTGCTTTAGGATTTCCAAATAATGTGGAACAATTTGAACCTTTACATAGTTTCCAACCGGATTCAATACCAGAAAAGCCTATAACTTCAACTAACATTGAAACTAGCGATATAACTAGTATACCAGAACGATTTTTCGATAGTGCCAATGATCTACTTATGCTTTTATTACGCGCCAGTGAGATCTCTGTTAACCATTCACCTAATAATTTAAAAAGTGGTCGTTCGTTAAAATCTAATTTATCTACACATGTCGTACAACTGGTGGCTGTGACTGTAGTGATTTATTTTACAGCACATTGGATAATGAATGCGAAAATCAACTATGATACACAGTAGGTTTCTTCGTTTTTCATAAAAAAACTTTTGTAAATGAAGTAGTGATGGTTTAAAATACATAACGAATAATGAACAATAACTATCTTCCCCTGTCTAAGAGTTGAATTAAACAACATTTGAACATCATAAACAAGTAATAAGTATAGATTAAGCACTATAATACTTTGGTGTGAAGTCAGTATTACGTTGATAATCCTAAAAGATTGTTTAAGCCTATTTGGTTTACTGCTACTCTAATGAATTTACATAACACAGTCCACAGTTAAAGGAAAGCCTTTCGGTTTCTTCTAGAGAATTATTTGTAATGAGTCAGATGATAAATGCATGGAATAAAAAGCTTCATCATCTGTGTACTGTACGGTAGCACGTTTTTTGAACTATACATTATCAACGATTGGTGTATAAGACCACTACTTAAACAACTGGACAATGTTGTTCATCATTAAACATTTATATCTCTTTACGCGTAAGCTTTAAGGAATTGAAAACGGATTTCTTCACCCTAGTTGAATAAGTGGTTTTGATTACATAAACGTTGTATTGACTATCAATCCCCCCCCTCATCCTCGTTCTTCGCACTTCTAGACCAGTTAGCCTAATTGGATATCGAAGTTGTAATCCTGTCGTTTTCAGTGTTTGAAAGTATGTACTGTTGATTAGTGTTTGAGATTTCATTTTATAATGAATATGCCTCTTGTTTTTCTGTCACCTACTTGCTATCTCTTTATTGAAGTTTTAGCTTCGTCAAGATTACTGGTTGATATATGCTTCAGTTTGTGTTATAATGTCAGGATTCTCGCGCACTATTATATAACTAACTTTCAAAGGCAAGCAGAAATTTAATAGGTCTTTAAATTTACCTCTAAATGAAATACATCAACTAAATAATCATTGAGTGGATTAATATATCTCTTTTGTTTTATAAGTCAGTAGTGAATTCTTTATGACTATTCATACTTGAAATACAACTAAATTGATGTATTTTGTGTAGATTGGTATCTAGTTTTAGTTGATTGTATTGATCCCAGATTGATGTTAGTAGGATATCATCGAAAACCAGGGAGCACTGGACAACTGTTTCGTCTTAGTATGGAACTCCTCAGCAATATGCACCCTACATTAATAAGTGCTATATTCAGAAAGAGTATGTAACATAATCCGATTAATCCGACAATAGTTTGTCACGTTTTACTCTCTATGTGTACCTGTGTATACGTACACCGACGTCATCAGTAGGAAGAGAAGTAGAGAATGCTCTTTGAAACGTTCCAGACATTCCATATAGTCGTACCTAGTTTTCAAAATATTTTCAAATTATAATTGGAAAAACATGAAAGAAAATCATGAAAAAACACGAAGACAAGAAATATGTGTAGCGAAATGCAGCTATACTACTTGTTTTTCATGCATTGCTGTGAGTGGGATATAGTCCTTCACTATCGCTGTATTTGACGTAGCAGCTATAATTTTATTTTAATATTAATAAGTGTGTATCTCACAGGAAGGCAATTTCGTTCTCTTTAGAAGACTCCGTTATTCTTCATGTGTTCCTATCCTCTTCTTCCGAGTTTTTGATTCAAGTAGTATTTGTTAAAGTAATTATCACTTGTACACAAATCTGTTACAAGTTTTACTGTTTGGCTGAATAGATAGATTTTAACACCAACCTTTTCCTTTAATAATACTTCGAACTTCCAAACCTATGGATTTTGAGACTTTGGTCCCATAAAGTAGTTTTTAAAACAAGACTGAAGAGCATGTTTCAGCTCTGTAGTTGTAGATGAACAATTGTGTTTTTTTCTTCCAGGCATTCTATGTTTTATCAATGTTTTTATTTAATAACCATTGTTCAACAGTGCTATATAGTTCTTAATTCACTGCTGTCAATAGCATGCGATCGCATTATTGTTTTAACTTTTACGATTATCTAACAATTGATTAAGTAAAGTGCATTACAGACAAAACATTAAAGTTAAAAATGGTTATAGTAGTAGTATTTATTGTTTTGTAGAAGCGTTTTAATCCTTGAATATTAAAAGAAGATTGTTTACATAGCTGTTTACGTAGTTATGTAATCATTTTACTTACAGAGAAAATATATTAAGTGAAGAATCCCATACTGGAATGAAACAGCTGTTCAGTATTTCCTAGTTCTCAACGGTTGCCTAACTCAAACCAATTCGTGATATCAACTTGATAATGTTCCCATAAGGCTTTTTATATCAAAAGTCAGTTTTTAATAATTGCTCATTATGTATTTAAATCCAGCATTCTTTTGATTAAGTTTGTGAGCGAATTTTGTTATGTATGAAAGTGGTCTCACAACTTATTACAATCATTTTCACCAATTTCTTCAGTTTCTTCATGATGTAGTTACTTGACATCAGTACTATACAATAAGCAATATGTTCGATCGCTATATGTTGTATGTAAGAATAACTTCCTATGATTATTACCATTGGCTTTAAAGTAATAAGTTATAGATTTGAATCCTACTCCATCTACCTAGGTTTGGCATTCGAGTAGTATCACTAAACCTTATAACTAAAGTGTCACCATTACTCGGGTGGACAACCTTGTGCTTAATAAACAGGTTAAATAATATAACTTAGCATTGCAGTAGACTAACCAGGTTTTAATTCATGACTTTGTAAATGTAAAATAAGTGTTCTGCTTAATAATGCAACTATAGCAAAAATCATAATTAATTGTAGATAGAATATATCTGTTTCTAAATTCAAGTTTTTATATTTACTATCTTTTTGTTAATTTAGAGTAAGAAACTATTTATCTCATCCAGATACATGTAATTTGGAATCAGTTGTTGTTAAAACACATGGTTCATCAGAAAGTTTATGTGAAGTACCAAAATGTCCATCCTGTTCAACTCTAAATAATAATAATAATAATAATAATAATAATTCATTGTCAAATACTTCTGGTCAACATCTACCTGCGACTAATACACAACCTACTTTTATTTCACCATTTGAAACCGAATTCAAGTATATGCGCCTCCTTGGACGTGGTGGTTTCGGTCAAGTGTTTGAAGTGGAAAACCGCTTAGATGGTTGTCGTTATGCTATTAAACGCATTAAAATGAATGATACCGATGACGATAAAAATGTGTTTCTACGTGAAGTAAAAGGTAGGTATGATTATAAATAAATATTCCATTATAGTTATAGTATTATTAGTTGCTGTTTCGCAGAAGTTGCTTTAATTTTTTCAAAGTTGAAAGGAAATTGTTGTAGCTCTTGTTGTATCGTAGAATTTTCAGAGTACTCGATGCCTTTATGGTTGCGCCACATTGTGAACTATGCTTTTCTGTACTGGATGACAACTAATTTTCTTGAAAACAAATGTTCAATTACTACCTCTCCTAATGTGGTGTATTTATAATTGTGAATAAAAATACGGAGGCGATTTAAAGTCCCTTCTACTTACTTCAGTTTGCACAGCTAGGTAGGACTACTAGATCTCACGCTTAAGGTTTGCCTCTAAACCGAGTACACGAATCTGTACATATTGTAAGTAAGTTAATTGTTAACTGTTACACAAGTCGTATTGTTATTGATACTATATGAATACTAGTTGTGATATGCATTATTTATTTTCGTTACCTCTACTTGCGATGATGATTTTCGTAGGAGTAAGAAAAAAAGAATCCACAGACGCCAAACTGGTGTGGCATCAGTCCATTAAATCGTTGACTATTGATCTGAGCCGCGTTTGTAGGTGTATACTACTTTGATTGGAATCAGCACGATTATTGTGGTCTGTGGTTAGAAGCGTTGGGTGACGTGGTTGAAAATCAGTCCCGGTAGAAACAGTGCATTCACTCTTTTGTCTTTTCTTATATTCTAAACTTGACATTATTTTATACCTCCCTTCCCATAAACTAATTCTTTCATCTCGAATCCTATTCTATGTTCACAGACTTATTATTATTATTGATGTTACTACTATCTTTACTTCCTCGATATTCTCCCATGTTTTAAAGTGATGTGGCTACTTGAATCAATGCACGTATGCCCTAATCTCTACTTAGTAAATAACTGATTGATCGAGAACAAAACGAACTACTTTTTTGGTATTCCTTAATATTAAACGATGTTTTCAACAGATAGTATTTTGCGAAGAAGTCTTCAATGTATCAGAAATCCTTTATATCTTAGTTTAAGATAGGCTATTTAGTGGAGAAAACAAAAGACCCTATCGTTCTCATTCTCATGATATTTGAGTGAACTGATATCTAATACGATAACTTCAAGTCATAATCGAAATAAGATTTCTTTGCATAGCTTTAACCAATTACATAAGTAGGAGGTCTTTATTTTATTATTGATCTTTATCACCTTGTCCTTAGAGTAGTAACCCGTATTTCCCCATTTTATTGTAGGCTATATTCATATGATATTATTGTTGTTATAGCCTTTTTCATAAATTATTCTATTGATTATTATGTTTATTTGTGTTATGTTTTCATACACGTGTTCATGTAGATTTAATTAGTTAAATAATTTTCTCAGTTTCTAATATTAGTACTTTTATAGATTTAGCAATAATGAAGATGGTGTTTGTATATTCAAAAACTATTGATTTTGTATAGTTTATTACTTACTTACTGCCCGTTACTCCTCGCTGAGGAGCATAGGCCGCTCACCAGTGTTCTCCATTTAACTCTGTCCTCAGCAATCCTTTCCAGTTGTTTCCAGTTGCTGCTCATCCTTTTAATGTCTGCTTCCAATTCTCGACGCAGCGTGTTCTTTGGCCTTCCTCTTTTCCGTTTCCCAGCAGGATTCCATGTCAATGCTTGTCTTGTGATGCAGTCTGATGGTTTGCGTAGTGTATGTCCTATCCATTTCCATCGTCTTTTCCTAATTTCCTCTTCGGCTGGAAGTTGGTTTGTCCTCTCCCATAGTAAGTTGTTGCTGATGGTTTCCGGCCAACGGACATTCAGTATCTTGCGTAGGCAGTTGTTTATAAATACCTGTATCCGTCTGAGGATGTTTGCAGTAATTCTCCAGGTTTCAGCTCCATACAGCAGGACTGTCTTCACGTTCGAATTGAAGAGTCTGACTTTGAGGTTAGTTGATATTTGTTTTGAGTTCCAGATGTTTTTCAACTGCAGGAATGCTGCCCTTGCCTTGCCAACCCTTGTCTTTACATCTGCATCGGACCCTCCTTTTTCATCGATGATGCTCCCCAGATATGTGAAGGTATCCACCTCTTCCAGAGTTTCCCCATCAAGTTGAATTGGGTTGGTGCTCCCTGTGTTGTATTTGAGAATCTTGCTCTTACCCTTATGTATGTTCAACCCTACTGCTGCTGAAGTTGTTGCTACACTGATTGTCTTCGCTTGCATTTGTTGGTGTGTATGTGCTAAAAGAGCTAGATCATCTGCGAAGTCCAAATCATCGAGTTGCATCCTACTTGTCCATTGAATCCCGTACATTCCCTCAGATGTGGAGGTCTTCATGATCCAGTCGACCACTAGGAGGAAGAGAAAAGGTGACAGCAAGCAACCTTGTCTGACTCCGGTCCTCACTGAAAATGCAGTTGTCAGTTGTCCTCCATGCACAATTATGCACTGTGTTCCGTCGTAAGAGTTCCGGATGATGTTGACGAGTTTCTCTGGTACACCGTAGTGTCGAAGAAGTTTCCATAGTGTTTTCCTATCTACACTATCAAACGCCTTCTCATAATCAATGAAGTTGATGTACAGGGGCGAGTTCCATTCAATTGATTGTTCGACGATGATCCGTAGTGTTGCGATTTGGTCCGTGCACGACCGATCCTTCCGAAAACCAGCTTGTTGATCTCGAAGTTGAGTCTCCACTGAATCTTTCATTCTGTTCAACAATACTCTGTTAAAGACTTTCCCTGGTATCGACAGTAGCGTGATCCCTCTGTAGTTGTCACATTTGGTCAAATCTCCTTTCTTTGGTATCTTGATAAGATAACCTTCTTTCCAGTCTGCCGGCACTTGTTCTTCTTCCCAGATCTTTTTGAATAAAACGTGGAATATCTTTGCTGTTAGGTCGATATCTGACTTGAGTGCTTCAGCTGGTATATTGTCAGGTCCTGCTGCTTTCCCACTTTTGATTTGCCTGACGGCCATCTTGATTTCTTCCATCGTTGGTGGAGTGACATCTATCGGGAGATCTGTAGGTGCTGCTTCAATGTCCGGTGGGTTCGGTGGAACTGGCCTATTTAGAAGTTCCTCAAAGTGTTCTACCCACCTATTCTTTTGTTCTTCAATCTCAGTGAGTGTCTTGCCTTCTTTGTTCTTGATCGGTCGCTCTGGTTTACCATGTTTATCTGCCAGTTTCTTCGTTGTGTCGTATAGCTGTTTCATATTTCCTTCTCTTGCAGCCTTCTCCGCTGTCGTTGCAAGGCTTTCGATGTATTTCCGTTTGTCAGCTCTAATGCTCTTCTTTACTTGCTTATTTGCTTCTGAGTATTCAGCTTGAGCCTTGATTTTTTCTGCTCTTGTTCGGCTGTTGTTGATTTCTATCTTCTTGTTCCTCCTTTGTTGAATTTTGCTCAATGTCTCAGTGGAGATCCATTCCTTATAATGGTGCTTCTTGCGGCCTAGAACCTCCTGACACGTTGACGTTAGTGCTTCTTTGATTTCTTTCCAGTTGTCCTCCATAGTGGTTTCTTCTTTCGGCAGATCTTGTAAGGCTTGGAACCTGTTGTTGAGAGATATTTTGAATTCATTGAGTTTGTCAGTGTCTCGGAGAAAGCCTGTATTGAACCGTTGTACTGCTGACACTCCAGTTGTCCACTGCTTCTTTAGCTTCAGTTTTATTTTCGAAACCACCAAGTGGTGGTCTGAAGCTATGTCAGCTCCTCTCCTGGTTCTTATATCTTCCATTGATCTTCTAAATTTTTTATTGATACATATATGATCGATTTGATTCTCAGTAGTATGATCCGGTGAGACCCATGTAGCCTTGTGTATGCGTTTGTGGGCGAATATTGTACCACCTATAACCAATTTGTTGAAGGCACATAGGTTTGCAAGTCTTTCACCATTGTCGTTTCTGTCTCCCAGTCCTTGTCGTCCCATGATTTCTTCATATCCAGTGTTGTCCATTCCGACTTTGGCGTTGAGGTCTCCCATCAGTATTGTCAGATCCTTTCCTCGACACTTTGCTATGATTGATTGCAGTCTATCGTAAAACTGATCTTTGTCTTCGTCGTTGCCGTCGTTGGTTGGTGCATAGCATTGGATAATATTCATTGTAATCCCTTTCTTCATTGTTTTGAAAGATGCTTTGATGATCCTGGGTCCATGTGGTTCCCATCCCACCAGTGCATTACGTGCCTCCTTGGACAGCATCAGAGCAACTCCTTGAGTGTGGGGAGCATTTTCCTCTTCGTGGCCGGAGTATAGTAGCGTCTCTCCCGAAGCTAATGTTTTCTGTCCAGCTTGAGTCCAATGAGTTTCGCTGATTCCGAGTATTGTCAAGTTGTATCTCTTCATTTCTGCAGCTATTTGATTTGTCTTCCCGCTCTCCCACATTGTTCGAACATTCCATGTACCTATAAAAATATTTGCTCTGGTTGTTAGAAGGGGGGGCATCGCCCTCATGACTTCCGAAGAATTTCGGCTTTCATCATGAGGCGTCATATATCCTTCCACTCCCAGGGCAGAGTTTAAATGGTTTAAATGGTTTATCTTGTTTAATCTGGTTTGCGTTTTTTTTAGCAAGTTTGGGTTTTTACGGGATGGGGGTGCTAGCCCCATGCCCAACCCTCCTCCTTTACCCGGGCTTGGGACCGGCAGTAACCCTAGGAGGGCTACAGGCGGAGTTGATTTTGTATAGAAGTGGCTTTAAATGATCGTCGATCCATATCACAAGTTGATTGCAATGAATATTTTACTATTGGACACTTACCCAGTGGCACTGATAGTTAAGCGTTCTTTACTAAACCTCTAGATTACAAGTACGATCCACAGTTGGGTAGTCGATGTCCACTGTGTTGAGGAGTTTTATGTTTGGTGTAAACAACTATCATACTTGGTTTTTATTGGTACCTAATCGAATTCAATTTGTGATGAATGCAAGCAGGAAATCAAAACCAGTCTCCATAAAACGACTTTGATTTAAATATGTATTTTTTTTTCAAATTGTCTCCTAGCTTTAGCTACACTTGACCATCCAGGTATTGTCCGTTATCACCGAGCTTGGAAAGAATATCCTCCGTCTGGTTGGCAAGAGTCACATGATACATTAGTACTCGGTCTATCTGATGATTTGACCTCCAAAAGCGGTGATAGTACATACTACGGGAATGATGAGAATCGTTTATCAAATATAGTTTTTTCGTCAAATATTGATTCACACCATTCAAATCCCTCATTATACGTTGCTAAAGGTTCGGCAGAGCTAAGTGAGTCTAATCATTTCAGGTGAGTCACATACTATGGTTATTGGCTCTATTTTTATGATTAGTTGAATTGGTTTGTTCTCTTCTAAAACTTGAATTAGTCAACTTAAAACCAGCTTGCTAAAAGTTTGTAGTTTCTCGTTGTCGATGTTAAGAGCTGCATGTACATCCAGCTGATAGGTCTTAAGTAGGACTAAACACACCCTCTGGATTCCATTTTCCAGCCAAAATCATACTTGTGAACTACTGGTGTATCGAGGCAAACTCCTCAAGATGCGCATTTGGCAAGAGAGGACGATAAATGGCGTCAAATAGTCTATACACTTTTTACATATTTATGATGCATTTCAAGTTCACTATAGATTCCTCGGTTGTGAAACCAACACATTTTCTCTATAGAAATTCATACCTTTAACCTGAAATCTGTCTCATACTGTTGCTAAGTGGTGATTACCTACTCTATGTTTAAGTATCCTCTTCGCGTTTACCTTCGTACTCTTTTAGCGTTATTTCATGTCAACTAGGGAATACTGTTATTTTTCCAACCAATCCGACATCATGAATTTAGTCGATAATTTATATGCATTTTTACATTTTTCACTATGTTACTGAAATAGTTGTCTCCAGCTTCATTGGTTTACCCTTAAAGTATGCGTTTATCGCTTTTTTTTTGTTTCTGAAACTATTTACTCTATTCTATTGAGTTCGGCCCGATACTAATTTGCTTCTTTTTTTAAAACCGATTTACTTAACCACATAAGAGTAGCAGAGGATTTTTCAGTCTAATATCTAACAATATCTGACATATTATAGTGATGAGAAGTTGATATTCGTTTCCTTACATCATTCAACAACATAGTGATAAACAGATTCACATATCTTTTATTTAAAATCTTATTCTGAATGGAATGAGTAAAGCATCCAGAATCTGTTGGAAAAGTTAGTAGATATGTGTAATTTATAAATAATCTACGATTTATCTTATCATCTGTTGATGTTATTCGATTATGACCAAATTTTATTAGAACTCATCAAATTTTTTTTAGTAACTTTATTTTACATTGCATTTCAGTTGTCGCAAACTTTCTGATGATGATAGTCTTATTGTTTTTGACCATCAAAAAAGTACTGAAACATTTTCATCGAACGATCCGAGCATTACAGAACAATCTATAAAGGACAAATCGAAGAAGGAGACTAAATATACATGCTATTTGTATATTCAAATGCAGTTGTGTTCTCCAACAAGTTTACGTGATTGGCTTGTTTCTCATAGTGTTCCAGAATCACGTCCATTACGTTCTGAATTGATTAGTATGTTTCGTCAAATTGTGGAGGCTGTAGCTTATTTACATGCTCATTCTCTGATGCATCGTGATTTAAAACCTTCAAATATCCTTTTTGATTTAACCAATCGTTTGAAACTTGCTGATTTTGGCTTAGTTACTTCTATGCTAGATGATAAATCTAATGTATCAGACAATTCTTACGTAATTTGCAGTAATAGTCAAAAGGAACAATTTTCATATTCTTCAGTGACTACCAATGGAAATTATTTAAATAGTAAATCAGAGAACAATAATAATGATACTATTGTTGATGGATGTATATCTCCGCTAAAAGAAATTAGCACTGGTCAACAAAAGCGTTCTGTATTCACACGTAAGCATACTAATCACGTGGGAACTGATTTGTATATGAGTCCTGAACAAGTAAGTCATTATGCTTCCTTAGATGTAATAATTTCAAATAAATAGAGTATTGGATAGGCTGTTTATACAAATAATAAATAACATATATTTACAGTGTTCCAAAGAGGTGAAGTTAACATTTCTAATGTTTCACGGCCTAGTACAAGTCCCTTCTTCAGAAAATTATTTAATAACTACATTGAATGAACATAAGTTTACATAATACAGAAGAACAAATCAAAATCAAAATGAATTAGTACAATCAGAATATAAATCTAATCATGTCATGTCCAGTCATTTGGGTCAAGATGATTTAAAGTGAGACATTTCTGTATATCTTAGTGTAATGTGAATTAGTATAAAGAAAGTATGAGGAAGGACGATAGATCGTATGTGTTAACATGAATGAAATTTGATGCGGTCGCTTTGGATGGTCGCTTGGGTAGAAACTTGATGTTGGATGAATAATAAGTCCTTCCTTTATTGTTAAGCGAAGTTGGATTTAACAATTTGTAAAGCACATTCGCTACTCATCTTTCTCTATAGTTGGGAAATCCTTTTTTGAATAATTTGGATATTTTTTAATATCAGTTGTAGGATTATAATAAATAGTATGTACTGTTATTGCTGATTTGATTTGTTATTTTCCTCATTCATTATTAGGATTATTAGGAAAGTGTTTTGTATAGCTTTCATGTTGTTTGGTACAAGTTAAAATTTCACGGGAAGGCTGTCCAATATAGAAAACATCCTAATCATTATAACATAACATGTAGACACACATCTGTGTAGAGATGGGTGGAATGTTGACTTCTCTCTTAACTAATGCACCTCGAAGAGTGTTAGTTGTTTCGTAGAAGAGTTGAATCCTATGTTGTTTAAGAATCCTTCGTAATTATTACTATATAATGATGTTGGGGTAGTATGACGATGTTAATCCCTATTTCATTTTTTTATACCCATTCATAGTATGCTAATATATATACAAACATTCTTGTCGATAAATTCTCATCAGTTTGTACAATTGTGAGTTTAAAATTAGTAACCACAAAAATAGCCAATTTTGAGACAGATACACATAATTCATTTATAAAGGGTATCAAGGGTAATTGGATATTAATATTTTTGTTTTCGGCTTATTTGAAAAAACACACGTGACCAGTGGGGTTCAATCGTGTCGTGTGCGAGGTAGTTACCCACCGATGGCTGCATTAGAAACATCAACCGCTAGTTGCCGACAATGTGATCTGATGGTAAAGCGTTCGTCGCGAGGCCAAAGGGTTCTGGGTCCGATCTCCGATGGGGTCGTCGAAGTCCAATACTAGGATGAAACAGCTGTCCAGTGCTTCCGGTTGATCAATGGTTGTCTAATTCAGACCAGTTCGTAATATCAAAGTCGACAATCAACAATCTCCACAACACCTAATTATAACAAATGTGAACGTTGAAATAATAATCATTATCATGTAGCTTGTTAAACTTAAACAATTGAAATCAACAAGATTACCAATCTAATATATATATATATATATAGATTAGGTGTTTGTGTAGTCAACGCTTGAATTCTACTTAGAATGAAATCGACTATGTATAATTTTGAAGTGAATGATAATTAAAATTCATCACCATAGTAATAATAATGATAAGAAGAATTATAAACAGTTCATCTATATGATTTCAAAAAGTGGTTAGGATATAAAAAAGAATATGAATAGAAAACTGGGTGATATTAAAATTTACAGTATGTATACCTCATTAATAATAAAAGTAATAACCTGGAGAGAACTTATTGAAGTGAAGATTCTTTGTTCAAGCATCTCTTTTTTTATAAACGATAAACATACATGTCTTACTTTAAATCACCTTGTCCTAAATGAATCAACATGACATGATTTGTGTTCTAATAGTGTTCATTCATCTACATTGGTCGTGTGTTTAGCAAATAAGCTGAGAACAAAAATATTAATATCCAATTACCCTTGATATCCTTTATAAATGAATTATGTGTATCTGTCTCAAAATTGGCTATTTTTGTGGTTACTAATTTTAAACTCACAATTGTACAAACTGATAAGAATTTATCGACAAGAATGTTTGTATATATTAGCATACTATGAATGGGTATAAAAAAATGAAATAGGGATTAACATCGTCATACTACCCCAACATCATTATATAGTAATAATTACGAAGGATTCTTAAACAACATAGGATTCAACTCTTCTACGAAACAACTAACACTCTTCGAGGTGCATTAGTTAAGAGAGAAGTCAACATTCCACCCATCTCTACACAGATGTGTGTCTACATGTTATGTTATAATGATTAGGATGTTTTCTATATTGGACAGCCTTCCCGTGAAATTTTAACTTGTACCAAACAACATGAAAGCTATACAAAACACTTTCCTAATAATCCTAATAATGAATGAGGAAAATAACAAATCAAATCAGCAATAACAGTACATACTATTTATTATAATCCTACAACTGATATTAAAAAATATCCAAATTATTCAAAAAAGGATTTCCCAACTATAGAGAAAGATGAGTAGCGAATGTGCTTTACAAATTGTTAAATCCAACTTCGCTTAACAATAAAGGAAGGACTTATTATTCATCCAACATCAAGTTTCTACCCAAGCGACCATCCAAAGCGACCGCATCAAATTTCATTCATGTTAACACATACGATCTATCGTCCTTCCTCATACTTTCTTTATACTAATTCACATTACACTAAGATATACAGACATGTCTCACTTTAAATCATCTTGACCCAAATGACTCGACATGACATGATTAGATTTATATTCTGATTGTACTAATTCATTTTGATTTTGATTTGTTCTTCTGTATTATGTAAACTTATGTTCATTCAATGTAGTTATTAAATAATTTTCTGAAGAAGGGACTTGTACTAGGCCGTGAAACATTAGAAATGTTAACTTCACCTCTTTGGAACACTGCAAATTTTTGTTACTTATTATTTTTATACATTGTTTTTAGCGGAGCTATTTAAAAAAATATCGTTATCATTCAATTAAGTATTTTATTTCTACTATAACTTGATAGATATCTGTAGGATTCTCAATTTCTCGTTTTCGAATCTCTCATTCAGAATAATAAATTTGTATGATATCAACGAACACAATTCTTCAGTTACAGTGAATTCATTAATATTCACTGACATTTAGATAGATTCCGTAAATATCTGGAAGTTGTTTGGATACTATTCATTATCGTATAATGTCGCGTTTTTATACTGTCACTTTTATTTTCAATGAGATACACTTTTGACCTGATCTTATAATTGTATACAACCTTTTACGTAACTAATTTACTGCAAGATGCGATTGACATCACTACTACTACTATCACCATTGTAATTGGAGGTTTTTCTTTTGTGTCTGTTGTTTGGTCAAATGAGAAGCATCTACATTGGAAATTTACTATACAATATAAAATATTTCATAAAAACTGAAATTATCATGAAGGTTTACCAATGAATAGGAATAACATATAACCACCGTTTGAATATTCACAGGTTAAATTACTACACACGACTAGTTTATCGCATTGTTGTGGATTCCATGTTGTGCATTATTTACTGTGGCCAAACATATAATTTTGAGTAAAGCCATCGTTATTATTGTTACTACTGATCGTACGTTTTCATTTAAGTTCTTTTATATATAACGCGGTTTCGCGGTTGATTATTCATATGTCAGTAACTGATGCATTACGTTTCGGAAGCGGTGAATCAGTATTTAAAGCGTTTGACTTTTAACAACTAAGTTCCTCTGGTTGGAATATCTCTCCACCTGATAAATAAATGAGTTACTTAAAGAAGTAATTTCTGTGTTTAACACTAATACACTTGTAGTTATTTTAAAGTGTAATACATTTTATTTATAATAAATTAAAATCAAATTTCATTATATTGCCTATCTAGCCCAGATCTAACGTTACTTGAGGAGTTCCAAACTAGGATGAAACAGCTGTCTAATACTCTTTGGTTTCCAGTGGTACCCTGCTAACGTCAGTCTGTGACGAATTCAATCCATTAAACTTAATACCAATCTCCACAAATGTCAATTCAATTACCTCAGGATGTTCATGAAGCTCTAATGAGATGTCGTGACTGGTGGAGTTCAGACTCATCGGGAATGAGATAGTTGTCACCACTCACAATGGATGATCGTCACGTTGTATATCACAAATTGGTTGAGGTGGGAATTATACCATTGAAAGCTGACTCAATCGTACATAGAGTTAAGCGTTCGCCAACCTGAAGCTCCTTCTGGCGGAATCTAAGGTGCACACTTCTGAGGAGTTCTATACTAGAAAGAGACAGCTGTCCAGTATTCCGTGGTTTTCAATGATACCCTGTTAACATCAATCTATAACAAAGTCATTCAACTATGTATCCGTTATTATTTAAATAACATTGTCATTATATCAGTAAATCTAAATATTAAAGTACTTTCCATTTTTTTTCAATATATTTTCATCTAGGAACGTGGTGATAATTATGATCATAAAGTGGATATCTTTTCATTAGGATTAATTTTTTTAGAATTATTAATAACATTTAATACTTCAATGGAAAGAATATTTACTTTGACAAGAGCAAAACAACAAAAACTTCCTAAGGAATTTTTAATATGTAATCCATTAGAAGTGAGTTTATTGTTACTTGGTTTGTCCTCGTTTGTTTCTTTTTTTTTCAATGTGTATTTTATTTACTGATTAGTTGTACTGTTGTCCTTTTACACATATGGATTAATTCAAGTTTTCATAGTGTATCAGCATTACATGATCCTGTAAATAAGAATGATACCGATATTTAGTTTATATATAGGATAATATGTGAAAGAATAGTAGAAGATAAAGAATGGATGTATTTACGTTGTTGTTACTGAATCTGCTCCGTTTCATTCAGTGTCTTTAGTCACTAATCGGAATTATCACTTGCCAGACCCCAACTAGGTAGTGTTTACTTACCAACATGGATCAAACCAATAGTCATTAATTTCATGGTCTTATCTCATGCTTTTATTTGGTTTCTCCTAGTATGGCTCATGTTATGTATGATATGCAACCTGATTCTCACATTATGTACATTCCTAACTCTTGATCAACTTAGACGTGCTTACAATTTATGCTTGTCTAGATGGTCAAGATAAAAACATATGGGAGTGAACTTTTGTTCGTTGTGGCAGTGGCAATAGGTAACAGTAGGCAACTGTTCAGACTTATCAAGGAAACGGGTATCAGAAATCCAACTGTAAGTGAAACTATCTCAGAAAAAGATGGAAGCATTATTCACTGTCAATCCAGAAGGTTGGACCGATGGGCAGAACACTTTAGGGAACAGTTCAATTGGCCCTCAGGGTCATCCCAGTTGCCCGCCGTTCCCAAGCAATCTGAATGGCAAATTAATATTGGTCCCCCAAGTCTTAGTGAGGTTGAGAAGGCTATAGGGAACCTAAAACGAGGGAGAGCAGCAGGACCCGATGGGTTAACCCCTGAGATATTTAGGGATGGTGGTCCAGTTTTAGCAGCGAGATTAACCGGGATCCTGGCTAGAATCTGGGAATTGGGCGTAATCCCACCCGACTGGTCTCAAACACTAATTGTTCCAATCTATAAGAAAGGACAGAAGTCCTCCTGTGACAATTACCGAGGAATCAGCTTAACTAATATAGTGTCCAAAATATTAGCTTCAATCATACTTCGACGCCTAACTAAAGCTTGTGAAGAGCAGACTAGAGAGAACCAAGGTGGTTTCAGACCTGGACGTGGCTGCATAGACCACCTATTCACACTTCGGTAGGTTCTAGAACATAGACACACTTTTAGACGCCCAACAATAGTTGTATTCCTTGACCTTAAGGCGGCATTCGACTCTATCGATCGTAAGGTTATGTGGCAATGTCTGTCAATGAAAGGCGTACCAGAGAAGTACATTAACCTTATACAAGCTCTCTACTCGAACACCACATGTCAAGTGAGAGCTTATGGCAGATTGTCATCAGAACTGATTACCTCAAGTGGTGTTCGTCAAGGTTGCCCGCTTTCCCCATTTTTATTTAATTTTATCATTGATATACTTTTAGAGTTGATATTTTCATCGTCTGACTTCGGCGGGGTTGACCTCCTTCCAGGAGATAAACTAGCTGACTTAGAATATGCAGATGATATAGTCCTCTTAGGCGAAGATGCTGATAAAATCCAGAATCTTTTGACTACCTTAAACAAGAATGTAAGGATGTTTGGGATGCGATTCTCCCCACCCAAATGCAAAATGTTACTTCAGGATTGGCTTGATTCGACACCGAAGTTAGTGATAGGGAGTGAGGCAGTTGAACGTGTTGACCGCTTCACTTATCTTGGCAGCCTCATCAGCCCTGACGGTCTGGTGTCTGCTGAAATCTCTGCGCGCATACATAAGGCCCGATTAGCTTTTTGGAATTTGCGTCATCTGTGGCGTAGGCGAGACATCCGACTACTGACCAAAGGACGCGTTTACTGCGCAGTAGTTCGGTCTGTCTTACTTTATGGATGCGAAACATGGCCATTAAGGATAGAGGATATTCGTAGGCTCCTGGTATTCGATCATAGATGTCTTCGAAGCATTGCTCGTGTTTTCTGGGACCACCGAGTAAGCAATACGTGGGTTAGGAATAGAGTACTAGGTAGATACGGTAAGCCTATTGATGAAGTAGTAAATCTTCATCAGCTAAGGTGGTTAGGACATATGTTACGTATGCCTGACCACCGCCTACCTCGACGAGCAATGCTGTCTGGTGTAGGAGTAGGCTGGAAGAAAGCTAGGGGCGGCCAAACCAAAACATGGCTCCAGTCCATGAAGTCATTGACAATTGGGCTGAGCCATGTTAATAGGTGCAGACTACCTGGTTGGGGTCCGCGTGACGCTCGTAATAAATGGTTAGAGACTTTGGGTGATATGGCTCAAAATCGTTGGCAATGGCGCAGGTGCATCCACTCCTTGTCTTCCTCCAAATTCTAAGCCTCTGAACTTATCATAATTTTCTCTTTACTGAATCATATTTTCTTAAATCTTCTCGGTCTCTATTCCCTTCCATGAATACTAACTCTGTTACTACCTTCTCCACTCTGGGATTTGATTCGACAATTTAATCTCTATCTGCTAACTGAGGCATGGCAACTTGAACTGACGTACTCATGTACCAAGTTCTACGTTGCGACTGTCTGTCTGTCTGTTTAAGGATGGTGGTCCAGTTTTAGCAGCGAGATTAATCGGGATCCTGTCTAGAATCTGGGAATTGGGCGTAATCCCATCTGACTGGCCTCAAATACTAATCGTTCCAATCTATAAGAAAGGGCAGAAATCCTCTTGTGACAACTACCGAGGAATCAGCTTAACGAATATAGTGTCGAAAATATTAGCTTCAATCATACTTCGACGCCTAACTAAAGCTCGTGAAGAGCAGACTAGAGAGAACCAAGGTGGTTTCAGACCTGGACGTGGCTGTATAGACCAGACATTCACTCTTCGGCAGGTTCTGGAACATAGACACACTTTTAGACGCCCAACAATAGTTGTATTCCTTGACCTTAAGGCGGCATTTGACTCTATCGATCGTAAGGTTATGTGGCAATGTCTGTCAATGAAAGGCGTACCAGAGAAGTACATTAACCTTATACAAGCTCTCTACTCGAACACCACATGTCAAGTGAGAGCTTATGGCAGATTGTCATCAGAACTGATTACCTCAAGTGGTGTTCGTCAAGGTTGCCCGCTTTCCCCATTTTTATTTAATTTTATCATTGATATACTTTTAGAGTTGATATTTTCATCGTCTGACTTCGGCGGGGTTGACCTCCTTCCAGGAGATAAACTAGCTGACTTAGAATATGCAGATGATATAGTTCTCTTAGGCGAAGATGCTGATAAAATCCAGAATCTTTTGACTACCTTAAACAAGAATGTAAGGATGTTTGGGATGCGATTCTCCCCACCCAAATGCAAAATGTTACTTCAGGATTGGCTTGATTCGACACCGAAGTTAGTGATAGGGAGTGAGGCAGTTGAACGTGTTGACCGCTTCACTTATCTTGGCAGCCTCATCAGTCCTGATGGTCTGGTATCTGCTGAAGTCTCTGCGCGTGTACATAAGGCCCGATTAGCTTTTGGGAATTTGCGTCATCTGTGGCGTAGGCGAGACATCCGATTACTGATCAAAGGACGCGTTTACTGCGCAGTAGTTCGATCCGTCTTAATTTATGGATGTGAAACATGGCCGTTAAGGATAGAGGATATTCGTAGGCTCCTGGTATTCGATCATAGATGTCTTCGAAACATTGCTCGTGTTTGTTGGGACCAACGAGTAAGCAATACGTGGGTTAGGAATAGAGTACTAGGTAGATACGGTAAGTCTATTAATGAAGTAGTAAATCTTTATCAGCTAAGGTGGTTAGGACATATGTTACGTATGCCTGACCACCGCCTACCTCGACGAGCAATGCAGTCTGGTGTAGGAGTAGGCTGGAAGAAAGCTAGGGGCGGCCAAACCAAAACATGGCACCAGTCCATGAAGTCATTGACAATTGGGCTGAGCCATGTTAATAGGTGCAGACTACCTGGTTGGGGTTCGCGTGACGCACGTAATAAATGGCTAGATACCTTGAGTGATATGGCTCAAAATCGTTGGCAATGGCGCAGGTGCATCCACTTCTTATCTTCCTCGAAATTCTAAGTTTCTGAACTTATTATAATTTTCTCTTCACTGAATCATATTTTCTTAAATCTTATCACCGATCTTTATTCCCTTCCATTAATAGTGACTGTGTTACTACCTCTCCTACTCTGGGATTTGATCCGATAATTTAATCTCTATCTACTACTTGAGGCATGTCAACTTGAACTGACGTACGCATGTACCAAGTTCTACGTTGTAACTGTCTGTCTGTCTTTTGTTCGTGGTTAATTCACTTAATGGTAACCTGATTACAGTTACTAAGGAGATTCAAGATATCATATGTTCTGTTTAAGTTAGATTGTGACTGGCTGGCAGAATCCATGACGCTCGTTTCGTCCTATTTGGGACTCATCGGTTCGTTGTACCTACATCTAGCCTAGCGGTGGACGCGGTAGCGTTTGACACGAAGTGACCCGAGTTCGAACCCCAGTGTGAACATCACCATTGGGATGCAGGTATATCTAGCCGATGAGTCCCGAGTAGGCAGAAACACTCGTCCTAGATTTCCATTACCAGTCACAATATAACTTAAACATTACTTGTGTTTTATATCTATATCGAGGCAATCCGCTCAGGATGCACATGTGACAACAGAGGCTGGCCAGTTTCAGTCCATGACTAATCAACGGGAAGATGCAAACTCATCCTAATCATATGTTCTGTTTTCCTCATGATATCCGCTTAGGAGTATTCTGGACTGACGTTATACGAAACGCATGTCTAACAGTTGTGTTGTACCCAACACTTTCGGTTATTCTTCTATTCATTTATTTAATGGTGTCTATTAATTTGTAATCTGCATTAAAGAATTTATTTCAAGAGGCTAGAACTATTCACAACTGTTCACTATACATATATCCAGTATAGCTTAGCATAACATACCGGGTGATTTGATTACCTTGTTTCCGACGTAATTACTTTACTTTAATGATAATTGTCTCATTTTTTTACCAATCCATATCATTTTCAGATTGTTACTTTATAGTAACAAACTTATATAAGATTCTTTCTTTAACAAATCACTATTACATACCTAGTTTAATTTATATAATAAATTGTTTAAGTATTCAACTCTTAATCACTAAGTTAATTCAATATACTCATCCCATCTAATTCGTTCTATAAAATTGCTTATTTAGTTCGGTGCATGTACTTCATTTATTGATTTGTCCATTATCAATTCTATTGTAAGCCAGAATTGTTTCTATTGACAAACTTGTCGATTAATTATCTTCTTGTTCTTCTTCAATTCACTTGTTTATTATACATCCTTTTATGAATATGTTCGTTCAAGTTTATCATTATAAAAGAAAACTGCAGATTCCATATGATACAATAATATCGATAGCATGTGATTTTATTAGATTCTTTTATCATTTTATAATTCATAATAGATAATTATTTTTTAATATCAGCTCACTGATGACTAATTTTTAGAGGTAATTCCTTAAGTTCTAATGAGAAGACGTGATTAGCGGAGTTCAACATTGTTGCATGTGAAGTAGTTTTTCATTGTTGGCAATGGATAAGATCGCTCAAATACATCATGAATTGACTGAGTTAGAATTATCAACCGTTTGGAGCTGGCCAGCTAAGTGGTCTAATGATTAAGCGCTTGTCACGAATTCTGAATGTCCTGGGTTTCGATGGTTCTTTAACTCAGATCAATTCATGATAACAAATTCAAATTGTCTTTCAGCTAAACTCAAAGAAATGTTTTTTTTGTTGACGTAATTCATTATTTTGATTATTAATACACAAAATTTAAATGAAAGTATAGTAAGATTTTAAGTAAGGTATTATACCGTATAGTACAGTTGCACTATTCTTTCATACCTTCGTTTGTTCCATTCCATTCTTGTGAATTCGTCCTCATTTTGCTAATATGGTATGGCAACTTGGATCTATGCGCATGCAAGTTAGGATCTACGTTGTTCATAACTGACTAACTGTACAGTACGAAGAAATGCTTTCTGAGTATGATTTGTATGAGGCATCAACTTAGTTGATAAATTAGTGTATATATGATGTATGTTGTTTGAAAATCTCTATTGACTATGATTCACAATGTATGAATATATTTATTAATGTTTTTTCAGACTGAATTTATCCTTAAACTTTTGGACTACAATCCAATAAAGCGTCCTGAAGCTCCGGTAATTTTGGAAAGCCCGTTAATCAAACAGTGCGTTTCATAGTAATGATGATAAGATATTCATTATTGTATTGAATATTGAAGTAAAAATCTATTTGATATTTGTTTTCATATCTTGGTGTGTTTGTTTATATATTTTCTTTATTTGATCATCTCTCCTGTGACCTAGAAAATAAATGTCTTTTTTTATTCAGTTTGTTAAGTTGTATAAACTATACTGTTTCATAAAATCATGTTTGTGATCGTCGTATGAAAAGTTATTTTGTTTGTAAACGATCTATGTCATAATTGTAGATCAATATAAATGTTAAAGAGTCTAGATTACTGTTTCATATGACGTTTAAACTCTACTCGGCTTATCTATATCCGAACAATATAATTAGTTTTCATATGAAGAAGCAATCATTCATTCATTTTTATTCATCAACAACGTAGAACCAGGAACATGCACCCAATAGGTTCAAGTTACCATACTACATTAGTACTACGTGATTAAATTTACAGTGGTAACACAACAACAGAATACAAGAGAGAAGAGTAATGTAAAGGTGTGCAGGAAAGAAAAATAAGATTTAAGATCTAAATGGTGGTAAAGAGTAAATACACTCGCGCCATTGTGGCAGGTTCTAGGCCATGTCGCCTAGTGCCACTAGTCATTCATTGCGATTATCGCGCGGACCCCAACCAGGGAATCTGTATGTACCAACATAACTTAGACTAATAGTCAAAGACTTCCTGAACTAATGCCATGTTTTGGTTTGGCCGTCCCTACCCTTCTTCCATCCAACTTCAACCCTAGCCAACATCGCGCGACGAGGTAAACGGTAGTCTAGCATGCGCAACACATGTCCCAACCATCTCAGTCGATGAAGGTTAATGACTTTTTTTGGCTGATATGCCATATTTCCCAAGAACCTTTTGTCTGACCTCCATATTACTTACTTCACTGTTCCATGATATACGAGCAATATTACGAAAATTTCTGTGGTCCAATACCTGGAGTCGAAGCATGTCTTGGGTTTTCATGGCTTAGATCTCGCAGTCATATGGTAAAACGGCACGGACCTCTTCGCAGTACACCCTACCTTTCGTAGAAAGTCTGATATCCGGCCTACGCCACTAGTGGTGTAAACTGGCAAATGCCAATCGGGCTTTCTGAATCCATGCTGAGATTTCGTCAGACACCGATCCACCAGGGGCGATGAGGGCTTTTATAAGGTTAATGTATTTTTGAGGTACGCCTTTTAAGACAAATGGTACCACAAAACTTCATAGACTACAGGGTCAAAAGCTGCTTTCAAGTCAAGAAATACAACTATAGTCGAATGTTGGTACATATGTCTATGTTCGAGAACCTGGCGCAGGGTGAGTATTTGATCAATGCAACCACGTCCAGGTCTGAGATCAGCCAGGTTTTCCCGAGTCTGCTGTTCTATAGTGCCGAATAAACGCCGGATGGTTAATATTTTAGATGCCATATTAGTCAAACTGGTTCGTCTGTGGTTTTCACTAGAGGATTTCTATCCCTTTTTGTAAATTGAAACGATCAGTGAACAGGACCAGTCAGATTGGATTATGTTGAGTTCCTAGAAGTCGGCTAATATATTAGTCAGCGGAGACTGGACCACCATTCTTAAAGATGTCGGTAGACAACCTATCAGTTCCTGCTGCTTTACCTCATTTTAATTTACTTGTAGCCCTTCCAACGTCACTGAGAGTTGGCGGACCTGTGTCAGTTTTTCATTCAGGTAGCTTGGGAATAGTAGGTAAGCTAAGAGTAGCTGGCGGCCAGTTGGACTGTTACTGAAAGTGTTTCGTCCATCGCTCTAATCTAGACTGAGTGAGTTATAGACCCATCTTTTCCGTGATAATTTTACTGACCGCCGATTGTTTGACACCGGTGTCCTTGATAAGTCGAGGAAGCTGTCTACTATTGTCCTCACCAACCGATGCTTCTATTACTTCTGCTTTTGTTGCCCACCACTATTCACGATCCTTATGCAGACTCTTTGTCAGTCAGCATCTCAATTGTCGTCGCTCTTCATTCTCCGAGCCTGCTGGAATTAGTTTGCGAGCTTCCACCAGTTCACTAGAAGTCCCAGAGTTCCGATGGTCTTTCATAATCTTTGGATTGAAGTTAGATGCAAATAACGCTGTTGCGTTTACACCTGCTTCAGAACCGTTTCATGCTGTTTCGGGATGAATTTGTTGGTTGTGGAAGACTAAATGCACGGCCAAACCAATTCTAAATGCAATCTTAGCATCCCCAGTCTCGATTCGATATCTAAGGGGTTTGCCTTGTGTGACCTTTTTGCGGCCAGCAAAACGCTTAGGGATAGTGCTCTAACTAGGGCATGGTCAGAATCTGAACACGTTCCACAGAAAGAACGGCAGTCTTCTATACATCTCCAACGGGAGCTGATGTCGATGTGGTCGATTTGTGTCCATCATTGTGCAGATGTTGGGGGTCGCCGGGTTAAACAATGTCTGGTTATGCCAAAGTTTGTGCCAGCTAAGAATAAACGGTAGTCTGAACACAATTGCGTCAGACAATCTCCGTTGGGATGGCATGCTGAATGACCAACCCAAGTGTTTTGCAGCCTAATTTAGCCTACCGACTTGAGCATTAAAATCTCATGCTATAATTACTATGTCTGAGCGCTTAGCTTTCTGAAGGGGGCTAGAGAGCTTCATATGGAACTCATATTTCACTCTGTCTGTACTGCAGTCAGTGGAGGGGGGCATAAACAGAAACGACTAAAAGGTATTAGTGTCCCTATTTTTCCGAGTTCATACTGAGCCATTTAGATAAACAACACATAGACAACTGTCTACAGGAGTCCACTCGGGAAGTACCTGCTCTGCCTGTAGGCTTAGTGCTATTCCCACACCGGCAAGGTTACGTGAACATGCTGTAAGGTCACCAGATGAACGAAGAGTTAATTGTGCTATTCTGCTGCATCGATTAGGTGAAGTCAAATGGATAACCATGCTCGTAAGCGTACTTCGGAGACACAGTATACATCTATTTTAAGAGATTCTAGTGTCTTAGCTAAGTCAGCTTAACCGATTTGATACAGCGTACGTGTATTAAAAGCTCCAGCATGAAGTTTAGGGCGCGGTTGTAGGAGAGCTGGTATGGCATTTCGGGAACCCAACCAACCAGTACAAGTGGCACGCATAGAAGTTTTAGTAAGAAAAGTACAAACGATAGAAACTAGAGAAGAAGGACGCGTTTGATCGCGAACAATGTAATCTCGACTGCTATTAGAGGTATGAAGGTGGTTATCCCTTTCCAGTTGCCCACATAGTGGAAGGGCTCTTCTTGAGGTACCTGAAAAAGAAAGTGGATTAGGGGAGTTCTTGATGACTTTATATGTAACTGAAGTTCCCAGGGGACAACTGTTTGAGGCTGGTCGTCTGCATTAATTGCCTCTCGGATTGTCAGAAGAGCATCGGCGTCGTTGATTTCGAGAAAACTTAGCCTTCACTATGGGGCGTCACAACTCTTCGAAGTGTAAACCTTTTAAACTCCCAAGGCGGAGTTAATAAGATTTAAATTATTTTCTGATTTGCGCCTTTCTAGTAGGATGGTTGGTTTTTCAGGATGGGTTTGCTAACCCTGTGCCCAACCCTCCTTTTTTATTCGGGCTTGAGGCCAGCAGAAACTTTGAAAGGGTCCTAAGCAGAGTTAAAGAAGCAATAAGAGTCAACATTAAGGACCTTTAACTGTTAAGAAGGCCTGAAGTTACCAACCTCTTTATACAGATACTAGTGTTAGTGTTATTGTTTCCTTAAAACCTGTATACCTCACAGAGGCTTTCGCTGTACTTTTCAATGTACTCTTCATTTTGACATACGTTGACCAAAGTCATCGATGTACAATATGTGCAAACTACTATCAGTTCCCTCTACCTAGATGAAAGAACTCTCTAACAACTACCTCTAATTGGCAGCAATCATACTCCTAATGCAGTGGTGCACGAATCCTGTCTATCTTATATATACTTTTTCATGATATGAATCATTCTAAGCGACATATAGTAAGCAATCTTGAGTTCTCTTTCTTATTTTACACTTGGAATTGTCAGTTATATTTTGTATTTGCATAGTTTCGTCTAACATGCAATTTTCTATTGAGTCAGCTGTCACTTTTGAGACAGGCATTCAAACTCCGATGTTACTTGGTAAGTTTCTCAAATTGACGAACTCATCATCCGTTAAAAAATATTGTTGGAAACTATATTCTTTGTAATTTAGGGAAGTACTGATTACAGCGTATACATGGAGCTTGCCGCTTCTGAACACAAGACCAATAAAGAAGGAGAGAATAGTAGTAACGGTCTAAGAAGGCTTCTTGACTTTGGGATTCTACGTTTGTTAAAGATAGTTGATGATACTGGAAGAGTCGCAACCAGTTCTGTTTTTCGAAATCGTCAAAATTTCCGCATCATGTTAAGTTGTCTTTATTGATTGGCTTTCCACTATTAACATATTCTACATCTAACAAGATGGAATCTTCCTGTCACGTTACTAACGATTATTGGGAAAACAGATATTGAAATTATCTTCATTACTCCAGAAGTGAGCATACTCTGGTTTCAAGTAAATGCGGTCCAGCATTCTTCTCACTTGGAAAAAACTAGTTTTACTTGTTTTGCCTGCCATATGGACATGAGAGCAGTTGTTGTGAGGCGTCAATCTTATTCTGCAGCTGCATCCTTTCGTCAAGTACATAATCAAACCCACTAAAAAGCGTCTGTCCGTGTCTCTATATACTCGGAGGAAGCCAATTTTATATTTGTCTTATTAGGCCTCACATTGAGCCGCTTTGTTGCAAATTCCCTTCTTATTTTCTTTGGTTTACAAAATGTCCCTTGTCTTCGAGACCAGTATACTTAAAGCAGTTGATTTCCAAAAGTTTATTTTACATCTTTCGAGCACAACTCTAGGTATTCGTAGCCCACAATAAGTGTAGTCTAGGTGGTTGATTGAAAAATTTATTGTATAAGTAGCAGTTCTACTGAAATTTGGTACAATTTAAAAGTTATTGGGTGAATTTGCCTTGAAATGGTTGGTTTGCCGAAGCCACCAATTTAGAGTAGCTATAAAGTCTATTAGAGGGTTGTAATTGACAGGCTAGGATTTATTTGAGAGGATACATAAGCGGTCAAACTGAGATCACTGAATGAAGATCGTGCTCTATGTCAGGCAGATTCATAGTGGAAAAAGTTTGACTCCAACCAAGTGTTCAGTCTTTGAAGTTCGATCTGATGAGGTTTACTGCTTTATGAACGTCGGTAAACGCCAAATAGCGTTTCCTTAGTTAAATATGCTAGGATCTACATGACAATAAATGCCGTTGTGGAGTTCACCATAATCTTTCTGTAGGTAAGCATAAATAAGTTCAGGGGGGTGCAGGGAGTTTTCTGTCATCTTTTGGATGTATGCTGTGTGTTAATTATGTACATAATTAACCTAACCAATGATATCTATTTAAATGCATACTACCTGTGCTCAGTCTGATTGTATAGACTATCTTTGTTTAAGAACCATTCATAAAACTGTATTGTTTTTTTTAAGCATGACTAATAATCAGAATCGTTCATTTTGACGCGTATCGCATCACTGTTCAGTATGTGTTTCTCTATTCCATTTTTGATTGACCATACTGATCATGTCATTGTACCAAATGTGTTAGTTTACGTTTTAGACAAAAGGTTATAAGCCAAGGAAAACGGCTAATTCTAACAACTAGTTTTTCTCTTGCTCTTCGAGACCTAATTACACAGAACAAGCCCTACCTTGTAATCCTTTTACAATTATGGTCAGGTATTTTCAAATCATGAAGTCAACGGCAACCAATGATCATTAAAACCATTGGATTTTCGAAATAATCACGTGACATTTTTGTTTTAACACAGAATCTGGAGCAGTAGATCTGATTTGCCTCCTTCTATGGTTATATTGGTTATACTGGCTGAGTGATGGATTTGTGGTTTGCGGATATCACTATTTTGTTTGGCTGTATGTATCGTGATATTTCAGCATCGTGATATTCGAAGCTACTTTTATGACCTCAACACTGATATTTTAACTGTTATGTGATCGATGGAAACCATTTGTTCATTCAGCCAGACGGTTTATCAAGTACGTAATAGATGTTTTGCATAGAAAAACAGCGTAGTCAGTTCAAGCGCTACCAAAAAGGAAACATGGTTTTCTAGTAAATAATAGCACTCATGAAAAAGCTCTTGTTTTTAGATGGTTCATAAAAGTATCTACTTATTACTTCTGAGCTAAACAGCTGTCCACGGATATCGAATACAGGTATTAATCGCGGCCAATCTCAAATCACATTACTAAGCCATGTATTGCAGTATCTGGGCTGTTGTTGCGGCAATTGTCACTATCATAAACACTTGCAAAATAGGGACCAAGAAGCTGGTGTAATGACCTGTAGGACGAGAACTGTTTGTCAAGTGACCCTTATTAATCACTTGCTAATACAATCGCCACTTAGATTACCTTACATGAAAGTTACATAATCAGATGTTTCTCTTGGCTTCATGAAGCACAACCATGGTGATTACTCATCAATAATTATATATTATTTTTATGTCAAATATTGGTCATGCTTAACACACGGGGTTAGTTAGTTATTAGTTCATCGTCATCACTAACCTTGTGGACAAAGAATATAGTGTACACTAATCACCATTTCACTTTTAACAAAGAGAAGATCGTTCGGTTTAGTTGGTTTAGTTTTAATTTACTAAACATTCACTACAATTTTCTTCTAACTAAATGAAAGAATATGTGGTTGGACACTAGTCCCGAAAGTCATGCATGCGTTCTTGGTTGTTAACTCAGTGTACTGTTAAGCAAATAAGACTTGGATAATCGCTAATCGACACGTTCAAATAGTTCATATTATTGAGATATTTTAATTTATTTTTGGTATCAAAACAGTTTTATTTTCTGTTTTAGAACGACGTAAATACAACAAAATAGTATACCGATGTAAACTATTTTTTATTATTTGTGGCAAGTATACTTGTGTTACGAACTAAATAGAGTGGTCTAAAGACTAGAATGAATGTGGCTCAACTGCCAACTAAGATATATTCTTTCGTGGATAGGAATAATTGTTACAGTTGTGTTATTTGTGAAAAACTGATATACTTTGGTAGTATCCCATATTAGCGAATTGTGATTAGGATTATTAACAATAACATTTTTAAGTTGTTTCTCTGGCTATGCATGAATTAGCTAATAAAGATTCCCGTATGAGCCGAAAATATAAACATTTGATTCAAATCAATTTGAAAGCTTGTTATAAATGTAGAACCTCATTAAATGTATCTAATAATGATTCATGGCTTGTTATACGAAAACGTGTCAACAACTTTAGAAGCCATTTGCTAACTACACTTGTTAAAATTTGTAAGTCTAAATCACCCCACTATTTCGTAGTCTTAAGAAAGAGATAAAAAATCTTAGTTGATATGAGATATTAATAAGAGATTTTTACCACTTTTGTACTAACGAAAAACTTCTACACCTGATTAGACAAATAAATGAACATTCAACTAACACTCCACGTTTAGCCTACTAATAAAACATCACGTAAGCTGGTGTAGAAAGATGGGACAGTACAATCCTTCTCCCGACTATTAAAGAAGAGGAACCAGTAAGTCCTCAGAGACTGTAGATTAACGACACTGCTTGCAGGTTTGAGTTGAGGACCCCTTAAAATTTATAATTGTGAAAGGCCATAATCAACATTGGTGCATTTCATACGGCGCAATGGAGCATAAGAGACCCAGCATTTTGCAAAATTAGTGTTATGTTCTGGTGAGCTGATTAAGGAGTTTTTGTTGATGGGTGCCAATATACAAGCAAGTTTCCTTGATCCTGTAAAAGCATTTGGTGAAATTCCATTTAATGTTCTACCTAAAACAGTGTTTTACATTACACTTACTGAACACTATCTGTCTTGCTTACGCGGACGCTAACCTTGATGCTATTCCTTCACCTTCGTCGATAACGATTTTTCTAAAACAAAAATTGGCAACTCCTGGAGTTTCACATAGTCCTCTGCCTGGATCATTTTATGCTTCTTTATTTATTAATGGCTTATCGTTTTACTTTAGATCATGAGTTCTAAATTTACTCAATCAACCTACTTGAACCTCGAAAGCATCTAGTCCTATTGGAGTGCGTACATCATAGTTGCTGTATATCTTATCTAGACAAATGTCTTGTAATGTGTTTTCTAACTCCAGAAGATTATTAAGCTGTATACTTCCTATGCCTCAGCTCAATACCAGCAGCAAGAAATAGTCCTATTTAGGCTTTTGAAATAAGTCAAAACAAAATGCTGGTAAAAATTGTCTATGGTGCACACAGGATTCCATCACGAGTCAGAAAACAACTAGGGTTATTGACTTTAATCTGTCCTTGACTGTATTCAAACCATAAACGTAAGGTGCACTATGTATATGACCAAGTCACATCTATGCCGGCAGACTAAAGAAGAAGTTGCCTCCTACAGACACGTCGTGTTGTTGCTGTTTATTTTTTGTTCTTTCATCTACAAGAGCATATGAAACGAATAAGTCGACCTTCTAGACTTGCTGCTTTAAGGTGGTCAATGCTGACGTTTTATTCCTGGTCTTTCTAGTCAATAGTATAGTACTTTGATTGTCTTTCTGAAACCTTTTAGTCTTCCGTAGGTTTAATGATGCTTTTAGCCACCAGTGAAATATTTCTACCAAGCCGTTGGATTGTTGGGTTGCAGGCGGTTGTTTGAAAGTGAGTCGACCCGTTAGGCCTAGCCAGATAATGGAATAATCCTTATTCAATCTGACGTTTATGGCATGCTGTTATTATGGATGGACAGCGAAAGCTTGTGATCAGCTTCTGATAAATCATCAAACACCTACTTCATTAGTAGCGTCTTTGAGTGTTACCACTACTGACCAGTCTGCAGACTAGCTTAGGCATGTTAGAAGCTATGAAAGCTTATGTGATTGTGGTAAAAGTCCTGCCAAAATGTGATGATATACCAGTTCGTTTTGAGCTCAAGTGACCTTACGACTGCAAAGAATTCAAGCCGTGGGCCCATCACACCGTTGTTTCGAAACTCGGGTTCTACAAAGCAGGGCAAAACTATCATACTGCCTGGCAGTAAACGACTTATTTCAAAGTTATGAAGCGTGGGGTTTTGATCTTAGAGTTTTCGCGTTTAGTCACTCATAATGAAGACACGATATTCGTATGTAAAAGCACACTGCAAAATTGTGGAAGAAAATGTGGGTATGCAAAAATACTTCATTAAGAATGTAAACAGAAATGAACTCACTAGTTCGATTGTGCCCAAACCACTTCTAGCTCACCTAGCATATAACCAGGTTATGTGTATAACCAGAGTAGCTTCTAACAATTAAGCACACACGTTCGAATAAGAGGAAATCAAAAGGCAATAGTGAGTAAAGTAAAAGACGTACTGATTGTAAATAAAGCGTAAGTAAAAGAGTGACGCCTGTGTTGGCTGCTTAGAGAAGGAGTTGCCTCATACAGTGAGACGTGTCAGGATCTGGTAGTAATACTCGATGGAATTCATTCACTCCTGTCCACTAAAACAACCACGGCCAACATCGTTGACTTAAGCTTACACAACTAATTATTTAGGGTATCATTTTCTGCTGCAAACCCGAGGCTAACTCGTTGCGTCTAACTACAACAATCTTCGAAGTGTGTATTGACACAAAGAAAAAAATATATTACTACAAACAGAAGGCTACATTTACTAGCTACGGTAATAAATTTCGCGTTTCAGAAACCAGACCCTCATTTCGCGTTACATTAGCAAGAAAATTAACAGTTTGTTCCAAATTCATCAAAAAGATATTGAAAATATTAGTGTACAACTAATGTCGATATAATGTAGCACGTAAAATATAGTAAAATATATTACTCAAAAGTACACGAGACTAATTTTTTTTACCAGTGTGCATGCAAATAATATGACAGAGAGTGGTGGCATATATTTCAAGTAAGTTGTTTTAATATGCTACGTTCCAAATGTTTTCATGAGAATTAATGGTGGTATTTTGATTTTGGCAAATACCAATTACTTTCCCTCTTTCTGTTAGTTGACATATTACTGTTAGATAACTTACATGTTTGGCCCAACTGAACCATTTCTGCAGAATTGAGTTTGGATAAATTAGTTTTAAACAGAAGATACGTAAGTTATATTAAAAGACTTGTTTTTAAAAACTTGTTTTTAAAAACAAATACGAATTGGAATTCCGATTCGTATATCTCATTTTGGGAAGTTTGACTCACTGTACAAATTGATTAATACTGAAGAGAACGAATTGGAACTATTTGGACAAAAGATAATAATTCCTTAGAGAATTCTTTGTATCTTAAATTCAATTTATTATACCAAAGTTTAAAATTTCTAAATGTGACTACTAAGTTTGTCAACAGAATCAGAAAGCTGTAATTGTTGTCTGTGCATTATGACTTTGACATCAGCGATTTGCTTATATTTTGCTATGTTTGCTCATGTTAGCTATTGTGTGCGTCTTAATAATTTATAAAGCTTATATTTTTATAAAGCTAGAGGGGCCTAATAAACTTAATAATTAATTTAACTTTGTCATGGAGGTAAACAAAGTCGGAAATACAAACTTTACGACGACGAAGTAATTTAAAAAAACGCTGCGTTGCAATTAAACCCTTGTATTTTTTCTCAAACGTTCCTGCAATATAATAAAAAACAACATATTTTCAAAACTGTTTACCCAAACCTCTGTTTAGAAGAACAGCTTTGCAATGCATAGGCAAGGAACACTATTTCGTTGTAACTTTGTTCAAATACTACTAAAGCGTTTTCATGCTTATGAATGAAGTCGTGATGCTGAAATTTATGGCTTTAATTAACAAATATGTCTGATATATGATATACGTGTGAGTTTCGTTTTTTATTTTACGTGTCTCTATTGGCGATATAATGCGCTAGTTTGCTTACATGTATATACGCTAGCGTACATAAAACGTACCTTAGATTCATCAGCTTTTGATAGGTTAGTTTAACTTCTCTACCATATGAATATGAGTCAAACTGTTAAGGTTATACTTCCGCAAAAACGTGTCACTGGGTTATAGAAGTCCTTTTGATGATACATATATATACTCTGTATTTTAAGACGTAAACTTAAAAAAATATATTAGTAAAGTAATCATATAGAAATATTCAGTCATTTTGTTAAGTATGAAAGCATAGCAAATTCAATAGACATATTATAGCCTTAACTATATTCTTACTTGACCTAAATTAGACATTTCGCCACACACTTATTTCTGAGAACATAAAAGTACTGTTAAACATGTTTTTAAGGGGTTTATTTCATTTACCCGATTGGTATATAGTTGTGTATTGTAATTTGATAATGCTACCTAATAGTGTGTACTTCTATTCATTTTATAATATGTTTCGAATGTTGGGTTATATATTTCAGCCATGATTACATGACAAATCAACTCTTAACAACTGTATTAAAAACCCTGGTAAATAATAAAAAAATGGCTGGAACTAAGCCACCACACTTATTTAGCATGCAATAAAAATGACAAATTGCAAATCAATATAACCTAGTAACATATTCGTTAAGCCAAAAATCTTTATTTGTTGTTTGTAGGAGATATATAAACTAGTTTAGAATACTTCATTCCATATGGATACTTTGAGCTTACAGTTTATACTCGCGTTGATAATCCTTTAACAAAAGCGTTGGACGTTATAAATCTTCTTACGTATCCGATAAAACTGCTCCTATATATAAACACTAATAACAACATAGTATAATAATTCATTAGCTAAACAAATTGAGTGTGCACTGATGAAAATACTATATTACGCTCAGTTTAGTAATTGTATATCATATGTCGGTCCACAGGAAAGTACCAACTAGTATAAAACAACACTACGGGTAATTTGTACTGTATATATTGATAAACACAAGCTGACGATTTTGCCTGTTGGGAAATCAGTCAACTAACTGCAAAACATAAATAAAGATGTACTCTTTGTATAATTTTTAAAAAGACAAAACCTACTATGTGGTACACCTTTGGAGTAAAATATAGACTTGAGTAGTCGATAATACTACACTGTTTTCATGTCAGTTGAGTGGTTCTAATGTTACAAATGAAGAATGATTTGTTTGAATTAATTAAAATGCACTTAACTTATCATTTTTAATATATCTCTATAGTGCTGTTGCCAGTAAAATATATGTCTACGTAACGTATTGAAAGTGATGTCATTATGAGGTCAAATTTATAAGCCTTTTCGTTCATATCGCTTGTAATGATTGTGTTTTTACAAACTAAATTGGCACTTTAATATTAAACCACATATTGTGCTTAGTTTAGTGACAACCATAAATCACCATCATCTATTGCAAACATTTTCTAATCTTATGTAATACGTCAAGTATAATCAGAGGTGTTTTAAGAGTGATTTATCATTTTATTACTTATCTATTGTGCAGTTGAAAAGCGTAATTGTTAATGCCATCGTTATATTTAATCGAGTATTTTAAATTGTAAATGTCGTTATTATTTTCAAGCAATAAATTTTTTAAAATTACAATTAGTTATGTTTACCAGATTTACAGTTTGTTTCAAATTTCCTCAATATTCTTCTTTGTATGAATAGAGTAATTTATCTTAATTTTTTTTAGAATAAATTTGGCGATCTTCCAATTGACTGTTTTACTTATTTTTCTTATTTCTACCAGTAAACACTGTTAATTTGCTTTCTTGTAAATATTATATCTATACACAATCTCAACTAATCATTACTACATATGCCAATAGCTAATTCTCGAATAGAACGTTTACAGATAAAGAAATTACTTCAATGCGTGTATAATAAAGATATTGATCAAATAAAAAAATTGATTGAACATGGTTTACCAAATCTTATTAATTACAATGATTCAGATGATGGTGTAACAGCTGTAATATCAGCTGTAAAATCTGATGATATTAATACTGTTGAAGTAATTCAGAAAATAAACATACTTTATAATCAACTTTTCAGTTACTTCTTTCAAATGGTGCTTGTATTGATATTGTCGATTTCGATGGTAAGACAGCATTAATGACTGCTTGTGAACTTGGTAATGTGAATATTGTAAAAAAGCTACTGGAGAAAGGTGCAAATAGAAATGCTAGTGATTTTAATGGAAAAAGTAATTTCGATTTAATAATGTTTAACATTTTTAGCTGCCTTATTTTATTGTATATCCCCTACGGATTCACATTTAAAATGTTTAACTTTACTGTTAGATAAAAGTATGCTCATTAATAAACAAGATCACAATGGGCAAACAGTACTACATATTGCATGTAAACAATCTATTGAAAATGAAAAATTTATTTTAGAACTATTGAATAATGGTGCTAATCCAAATATTCATTCGGTATGTTAATTGTTCAACGGGTCAGTTGTTTATTTCTACTTGATGGACATGTACTATTGAATTGTCCCAAATTTGAATGTTTTTAATAGTGTTTGTCCTAAAGTTTGTTATATCATAAGCAATTTGTTTTACATATTTGTAATTTATCATAATTTTGAATTTAATATCACAAATCGATAATCGTTGAAAACCAAGATAAGCTGACCTATTCCAGCATGAGACCATCTGGCAACACCATTCAACGACCTTATCAATGTATTAAACCGAGAACTTTAATTTTTAAACGTTAAATCACTGAGCCAATTGATTGATCTGTTGATTCTAGCAAGCTCAGTGGTATAACGACTAAGTGTTCATAGCAAAGCCTGAAATTCATAAGCCACTTTTCCTTGTAAGATAGTGGACATTCACTCTATATTATAACGAAATAGAAGTCCAGTGCTTTCTGGTTTTCAGTGATTGTCTAACCAAAGTCAATTTATGAAATCGAATTCAACAATATCCACAACACTTATTTCTAGTAATTTCGTTTATTTATTTTTACATGCAATCACATGTTTAAAACATCGAATCTGATCGAATTATTCTCAGTTCAAGCAGTTAAACTATTTATTTATTAAATTATAGATAGGATGGTTACATACGAAAATACATTAGTTGAATCGGTCACACTTCATCCTTTCCCCATCTCCATGTAACTCTATTAGTATCATAGCATACATTGTTGCTGTAAGCTTATTAATCGGAAAAACATATTGTTAATAAAATAATGAGGTAGCTTTCAGAAAGCAATATGTATACTATCATCTTTGTTTTTAACTGATTGAATATGTCACCGACTGATGTTGGTAGGGTATCCTTGAAAACCAGGGAGTACTAGACAGCCATTTTGTCTCAATATGGAACTCCTTAGCGGTGCACACCCCAGATTCCGCCCCACAGGCTTTAGGTTGACGGCGAGGGCCTAACTCTCCGCACCACTAGGTCGGCATCCAATGGTAGAATTTCCACTTTCATCAGTTTGTGATATGTATGTGTGGCGCGACATTCATCCGTTGTCTCTGGCGATAACTGTCTCACTCCCGACAAGTCTGAACTTCACTAGTCACAACTGCTCACTAGCGCATCAGGAACATCCTGAAATTAGTTACTCGTGATCTCTATGACATATTCAATCAGCTAAAAATATCAATATATCACAAAAACTAAAACCATCTTAATTGAACTAGACTATTATCATTGAAAAAATGTAATAGTCATTTAGCATATTCTTTTAGCTGATTGAGAAATTATTTTCTACAAATTACAAACTTTTTGAAATGTATCTCATTTAAAGTTATAAACACTCATAGTTATAAACACTCATAAAATATTGAATTAAGATATAGAATATAAGTTGAGTTTTCTGATTCTTGATGCCTTATCTAATTGATATCGATGTGATTTAAACAAACAATGATGTTTACCATGGTGTATATTATATTCATCTTTCCAATTATACATATATATGGCATTCTTTGTTGAGGTGAACTATTGCACCTTTAAAATATACTTCTTAGTTTAAGTGAAAGTGTATATTAACTCAATAATTAATATCAGCTAATATTTATTCATTTATATTTTTAGAAAAATGGTAGAACTCCATTTTTAGAAGCATGTGGATCAGGTAGTAGTAGATCAGTTACAGTAGCATTACGGGCTGGAGCTGATATAAATTCTATTGATAACAATAAACAAACTGGTGCTCATGAAGCGGCTAAAAATGGTCATTTAAATGTTTTGTTTGTACTGTCAGGATTTGGATTTGATTTCAATTCTGTGAGTAAAACTGTTATAAAATAAGCATTTCTATACAGTAGTGTGTCTTTTGATCTGTAGATCAAGTTTATATCTAACAGATTTAATAGTTTACTGATAATGTTTGTATGAAATAAGTTAAAGACCAACGAGTTTACATAATTTACTCTATAGTGGGATCTAAAATTCATCCTGACAGATATCTATATTTATTAACAGACAGTAAGTTTATGTAATTGATATGCCGGGCACCTAATGAAGATTGATTATCTTTGAGAAATGTGCTTTAGAACATTATTTCATTTATTATAACTGTGGGCAGTGTACACATTTCATTTCTATGACTGTTATGTTCCCTTTACCCGGTCCTCCCATTTAGTGCATTTACTCTTAGTATATAGTTTCTTACTATGAACTACAGTTGCTTAGTTGTGAATAACTTGTCCCCATTTGCTATCACTATTTTCATTGTTATGTATCAATGTTTGATTCGTGATTGGTTTACTGTGTGGTCTGGTTTTGTGTATATATAATGGCATGAATAAAATACAATACGTTTCCAGTTCCCAATTCTGGTTCTCCTATTGTCGGCCTGGGGGGTATAGGCTTAGGTCAGTGGCGTATTATCAGCTAGGCACACTTCATTGGCTTTCGCTACAACCAACCAAATCCTCCTTCCTTTCTTTCTCACGTCATAACAGTTGGCGTCATAACACTAATTTATCATCTAACTTTAAAGTTAATTTCGTTTGTCATCATTTTATTAGATCGTTATAGTTGTTTCGCGGAAGAAGTCGTGATTAAGAAATTTAGGAAATCAAAGTTTCTCAATATACATACATACATAAATCAAGTTATAAGCTTGAATAAGCAATACATTTGGTTAGTGGTATATGAAGAGTTTGTGATCCCACTGTGCTATCTAAATTTATCAATGTGAATTATTGTTTTAAGTATTTGTTCGGTGGATATATTTTTTAACTGGTTTCATAACAAAATAACAAAACAAAATCAGTTAAATTTGAGTGTTTTAGAGATTGTTGAATTTGAATTTGATATCACAAATTGGCCTAAGTTCAATAACTATTTGAGATCAAAAAGAACTAGACAGCTGTTTTGCCTTCGTATGAAACTCGTATTGAGTGGGATTCTACAATTTCACAAGTAGATGGGGTCCATGATTTTCAGGCTTCGTTACCAACGCCTAACCGTTATACCACCTAGCTAGCCAGCATCCAGCAGTTAGTATTTCTAATTTCCGTCAATTCGCGATATATTCGAACCACTTCATTCGGTACCATTGGTGGGTACTGCCTCATAATCAATATGATTGAATTCGACTGATGACATCTCGCCAGAACTCCAAGAATCACCTTTTGTCTGTCAATTTTAAAACAATTTGTGATATCAAATTCAAAGTCACTTACACTGTTGAAGAAAAATTCGTTTTAAACAGTTTCATCCTGTTGCGACGTCACGAAGTCCCATGGCGTCTTTTCATCAGAATCTACCACACCATCATATGTCGTCTTCGCCCAACCGACAGGCGGCATCCTAGGACCTGATCCTTTATACTAATCAACTCGTCGATCACCTCGAACTTACGCAGACAACTCCCAACGTCCTCGTGTTCGAACGGCTACAGCCACGACACGTTAACATTGTTTGATGGCGGCGTCATCAACTGTAAAGGACAACTACTAGCTGAAGACATATTTTATTTTATGAGAGTACAGAACCTAATAAGTTGTAAACACTTTATCTTCGTTCATTTAGTTGCACATCATTGACTCCTTCACTCAAAGTCAGTGCTATACTACCTTCTCTTACTTATCTTCTTATTTTCTATCCATTTTACATACACCTTGCTTCTCTTTTCCAAAACTATCCACTTTTGCCACTTATCCAATGCTTCATCTCATACAGCCTGTATGAAATATTGCAAGACGTATCGATTACATTATCAACTACACTCCAAGGTTTCTCTTAGACAATCGTCAACTCTACAATTTGCCCATATATATATATCTAACATCTAATTCAAGTAATTTTACTAATTTCAGTAATATTCCACATAAAAGCCAATATTATTTCAACATGTATGGTTAACATTTTCAATAGTAATAATAATAACGAACGTTTCCATTCAATTATCCTTGTACATTGAACATTGACTTATTTAATAATCATTTTATGTTAATTTAAAATAGCTTGATAATGATGGAAACAATCCACTACATATGGCTGCTAAAGTGGATGAAATGTGTTGTAAATTTCTTGGTCAAAGAGGTAAATTAACAATATTTTCGAATTTATATTAATTTAATTTAATATGATACATGAATACACTAAAAAAAGCAATGAGACTACTTAAATAACTTAGATTTTGATAAGATTGTAGTCGAGAAATGAAAGCTAATAACTAAGGGAATCTAATTAATTGAATTGGGACAGTAATAGACTGTGAATAATAAGTCTGTATGAACTTATAACCTGTAAAAGTGATGTAATACATTTACATTTCATTGATGAACAATTTAATGATTATTTAGTTTTTAGTGCTGAACAACTCATATGCATCATTTTGTAATATCATTATCAATTTAAGTAATTTAAAGTTTCATAATTGTAGGTATTTGACAGAAGACTTTGAATGTAAGTGTTATACCACTTGATACTTGTCTACATTGTAGCTTGGTTTGATGGAATTCAACTTTGGAGTTGGATTGTAACTTTCAATCGAAATCAAGAACGCACATTTTGTCTTATTTGGGACTCAATTCATACTTGTAAAATTATCTCTATATCTAGATAATCCGCTCAGAATGCACATATAACAGCATAGTCTGATCAATTCCTGTCCATGACAAATCAACAAAAATATTCAAATACCTTCAAAATAAAATGATTTTCGTTACTACTTGGAGAGCAATCATTCTACAAAGTTTAGTCATACAGGTTGACATTTATGATTTATATAACTCTGTGATGTCAACTTACAATGTGAAATTAAATGATACGAGTTCAGAGTCTAAACTACATTCTATTAAATAGCTACAATTACCATGAAACTTATTTCAATTAGACATATGAATAGAATGTATTCGTAAATAATCTCAGCGGATGAAATTAAAGAAAATTCCAACGTTTCGCTCGGCAATCTGGTCCGAGCTTCTTCAGGCAAATAACCAAGATCAAAGTTATCGAATATAAATGTAAATAAGAGGTCAAATGTGAATCATGAATATCCGATCGTATACAGGGTATGAACATGTTATATGAGACATTGTAAGTGAAATAATGTTAAAATTGTTGTGGATGAAAGGAGGTGTGCACTTTGTGTGTATTTTCCATGGTTCAATCATATGCACACATATACTGCTATGAATTATGTTCACGGATGGGGTAGACAATCTGAAATAAGGCTTGCTATTAAATCATGATAGAAGTAAATCAATGTAATGATGTACATAGCGTACATAGCGTTGCATTCATTACATTTAATTTCGTAGACACAATTCATCTGTTCCTCTTTTGGTACTCTATCCTTGATATTTACAAGTGCAGAGAAACATTAAGACAATTGAATGTAAGGGTGAAGGAACATATAATTTGTTCGAGACATATTCCAAAGTCCTCTGACGATATACGAAAACTTGAGAATAAGTCGGCAATAGCATTACATTCAATAGAATCAGGACACAGTATTAACTTTGATGGGATTAAAATCCTTCAAAAAGGTTTTAATTCCTACAAAGAAAGGTTTACATCTGAGGTCCTACACATATGGGCAAATCCGAATAATATAAACCGACGAAATGGACTACTGTTAGCTGCACCATGTCACCTAATGATTAAAAAATGAATTCAAACATCTACTACTCCAACGTCCAACGCAATTTCATTTTATTGATTTATTGATTTTAGAATTGTTTACTCCTGAGTAAACAGTTTCATCGTGTTACCAATTTGCGAATATACACCCAACCTTTGTCTTATAATTGTCATTACATTGATTTACTTCTATCATGATTTAATAGCAAGCCATACTTCAGATTGTCTACCCCATCCGTGAACATAACTCATAGCAGTATATGTGTGCATATGATTGAACCATGGAAAATACACACAAAGTGCACACCTCCTTTCATCCACAACAATTTTAACATTATTTCACTTACAATGTCTCATATAACATGTTCATACCCTGTATACGATTGGATATTCATGATTCACATTTGACCTCTTATTTACATTTATATTCGATAACTTTGATCTTGGTTATTTGCCTGAAGAAGCTCGGACCAGATTGCCGAGCGAAACGTTGGAATTTTCTTTAATTTCATCCGCTGAGATTATTTACGAATACATTCTATTCATATGTCTTACATACACTCGGCGCCCAAGTTTTGTAAATATTTTCGTTCTTTGATGGACGAAAATACGTATAAAATTATTTCAATTAGGATGTCTTAACAACTAGTTCCAATCATATAATATTATGGAGAGGGGAGGAGGGGGGGGAATAAACAGACAATCTGAATACAAATCAAAACAAATATGTATAACATGACTATGTTAATGAATGTAAAAAATTTTAAGGATTAGTAAGATGGACTGGGGATTCATTAAATTTGTTTATGTGTATAAAGGATAGAAAAATAATCCTATGATCACAATGGAAACACTTGACAGGCTAAAACCCGAGTAAAGGAGGAGGGTTGGGTATGAGGTTAGCGGTTGACCTTAAACTTACTGTGGTTTGAATTTTCATTTTTTTGTCATAGATAAGAAGTAAAATGTAATTGGCTGATAACTGAAAGGGATAGAATTTCCACCCTAAAATTGTTAACAATTTGTATCCCCTGAAATCACCTGTTAGTCCAATCCGATTAGTTAAATGAAACTGATCTTATCTGCTTTTGATTGGTTGTAAAATTTCGTCAAATTTTCACAAAAGAATCATTTTTACAAAAGTTTTTTTCGAAAACGCTCAATCTTCTTATTAACTTAGATAACTGATTAATCAATGAAACACAAATGGAATACGTTACTTGTATTGTAGGAACCCTATTATAGTCAATTAGGAATAGTATGAATCTAGTTCATATAGTTTGCATTGATTAGTAGTTGAATAATAATGTGTAATTGATATGAAAAGCCGGAGAATAGGAACTAGGTTACTTAGTTTTAATGAAGAAGTAGAAATAATAATAATATTAATATTAATAGTAATAATCTCTTCAATAATACTAGTTCTATTGACATAGAAGTTAAGCATTCTATGCTAAGCTCATTTTATTTGTAATTAGTGGAGTAAATTGTCTGCAAGTGCAAACTGGTAAACGAATAAAGTAGATATTCTAAGTAGTTATATATTTAATGAAATTGGAAAACAACCTAATAAGGAGTAAATATTCACTCATTCGTAATAATGTAGATTAAGTATAACTGTTATGACTATGCTATATGATGTCTATATCTACTCGAATGAGTTGATGAATTTAACTCGAATGATTGCCTACATCTATGTAGATATGGAATATAATTTAAGAGAATGCTAGATTAAGGAAAGCTAACGTAAGACGTGGTTTATCCAGCAGACTAAATTATATGACATTATTCACTAATTAACTACTAATTAACAACTATTAAACATAAATAGAAGGAATTCGAAATGCTTATTCAAATAATCTTGACATTTTCTGAATAACGGATGACTTTAACGTGCATGACCCGTATAACTAAGCTTATTAATAGACCGAGAAGACTTCTTAATCAGCCCCTCATTATACCTGTAAGTGGTAAGACAGTTAATGATTTTAACATACATGTAAGTGTATTAGGAAGTCTGTATGCTCCTTTTATATTTGAATGTTGTAGAGCTTCAGTTTTGATCACAAATTCAGGGATATGTTGTAGGCAAACTGTCTTAATAACTTCAGTACTAAATCACTGAAGAGTCATAACGAAGTATAGAACATAGGACATTAATTAAATGTTTAAGTTAGTTATCTAATGGTTTGAGGAGACAGACATGAGAAGAGCATATGATTATTTTAGTCAGCATGAGTGCTTCAGCGTTTAGATATTTGTAACAAGATAATAGATTAGTTCCAGAGATGGACTTAATTGTATTACAGTATACGTAAGGATGATGTTTATTATTGACAATTGTCGTCTTAAACATCCATTAATCTCTTTTTCTGTTGAAGTAGATTAGTTAAAGACCAAATACATTTTATCATAACTGATTGTAACCATACCATCGTACAAAAATTCAATGATAAATCGTTTGTAAACGTTTAGCGATCGAATGGAGTCAATTGATTTGTTGGAATTATTTTCTTATTGAATGTATGTTCAAATAATAAATGATGCTTGTTAAGGGTTCCCGTATATAGCAAGAATCAAACATTCTATTTATTTATTATTAAAGGGAATTAATACGAAGCAGCATTATGATATGTGGAACGCTAGTCGCCGTAACTTAAAATATTATAGACTGTTCCCACAATAGCTCGTCGAACCAAACTGAGGGCAAATCATAAGTTCACAATCAACATCTCTTTGTTTCCAGACGAGGTTTAAAAATAGATTAGTAATCGATTGACTAACAAAGACTAAGATTTATTATCAAATACGTTTTCATAAATAATCCTTAAAGTACATGGTTGGCTTAGTGATCACTTCATCATATAATGACCTTTTGCATGGAAAAACAAAATAACGTTAAACATCGTTTACACTTCGTTGAATTGGTAATAATATTTATGTATGACCTCTGAAATATGTAAGTTGAGTGTTATTCTAATCGACTTGGATTCTCTCACAAGTTGTATTGAAAGAATAGTGAGTTTCGCTCACCATTTTACCAAAACTCTTAATGAAGTGTTGCAGACGAAACCATAAAGTTGATGTACTTTTTTCCCAATATGACTAATAAGAAAAGGCGGAAAGGGTGAAAAAAATACTTGGTTGTTGTTCACTATGAGAGCAACATGTATTAGTACTAATAACGATAAGCGAGTGATCGACCTAACTAGTTACAGGTATATATGTTGACAAAACGTGTTGAATACGAAATATCTATTCTTAGTTTTTTATACTAACTATAAGTTCGCATCAAACATTTCTTAGTTTCCATACAACGTTAGAAAATTTAGGATTCATCAAATCGCTAACGAAAACTACGATTTATTATCAAGTACAGTTTTCTATTGGCACCGATAACGATCATTGAGTATTTGATGTAACGAGTTACGTGTACATATTAAGTGGAAGCTCGTCAATTACAAAAGAAGACTAAAAGACGTTTATGGTACAAATATTTTATGTAAGGTCTCAAGTAGGTACATATTTGTGAATTTGCTTCATTCTGCTGATAGTTTCGAGAGAGGTTGCAGATTCTACTCCAAATGTGTTACAGCTCCACAAGCAGGGCATTCTGTTCCAAGAACAACGGGATCTAGTAAAGGTGCAAGTCTTTGAAATCTTGTTAGCTCAGATGCGTTTTTTCGTTGCGGTAAATAATTTTCAATTGTAACGTTGACAAAATGGTTCACGGACATTAGCCATCTTGAGCTAATGCTTTCCATTGGGAATTGGGTGTTTTCTTGTAACAATACTGCTATCAAATGGCGGCATGGTAATGTGTATTCTCGCCAGAATATGCAGGTGCAACTAACGGGATGGACATCCACAATATAGGAACCTGTGACGTCACTGACTTGCGATGAATCTGCTGCTGCAATGATCGCTGTAATAGGCAGACGTAGTTCCCGTTTAATCAACTGGCATGCAGCCGGAGTCAGTCGTTCTCGCAAGACGGGAAGGAATCCTGATTCACCTATGTATAACTTGTTTCTTGAATTCTGCATGTGAGTCTGTACTCGGGCTTGCATCCAATAACCAATTCGCAGTAAAATGTGGAATATTGAACGCAATATTGGCACTCGTCTTGATAATTTATGTAGTTTCATTACTCTGTGGGTGGTTTCAATGAAATTAGTATTGTTCTGCTCCAGAAGCACTCCAGGAGGTCTGAAGGCCGCTGCCCACTTTTCCTTTCTCGGTAGAAGATAATTTTGCAAGTATCTATGAAAAGATTGATCCCATGTTTCCAACAAGGATAAAGTTCTTGCAAAACTACGAGTAAGCGTTTATCACTTTAATTAATACAAATTACCTATCAGCATTTTTCGTATACATCAGTCTATAAAAGAACTGAACTACTTCCGGTTGCAGTCGCTACAATTTATAACGTTACTACAAATAATCGATTTACGTACTCGTTTTGTAACGTTGCGGATAATATGCACACGACATAATAAATGATGAGCATTAGGATACACGGCATTGATCGCTGCCGCAATTGCTACTGCATCATCTGTTATGAAGCATCCCACGTTCCTGTTGTTCGTTACTTCTTGGAAAAAATTTAGAAATTGCGCTATCATCGTAGTGGTTTCTCTTCTAATGAATCCAAATGCTATTGGGATGGCCATTAGATTAACATCCAATGCTACCAGTTGATATAAGAAAATATTTTCGCTGTTTGTTTTGTACGTGCCATCCAATCCAATAACTTCAAGGAAACGTGAGCTTAGATTCAACTGGTCGGCAGTCGCAAAAAAGAAACATTCCAAGGTGGATTCTTCATTCAGCTGGTAACTACATGCACCGCCAAGAGAAGTTATATGTGTTTTCAGTTTCTCAAAATTACCTACAGATCAACATAAGAAGTTTTAAGTATTTACCAGGAAGGTTGGATTGCGAGAATACCTTTCGACGCATGTTGAATACATCTTGCGGCTGCAGACGCTTACGAAAAGTAGCATATGCAAAGTCAATAACATTAAAAACGGCTGTGCCTGAAAACAGCAGTGGTTGAATGGTCGCGAACTCTGTGTCAGACAACCGCCTCATCCACGTGTTGTTGTCGTACGCTAGGGAGTTACACTCGTGGTTGTGCTGTAGATTTCTGCGTACGACAGTCCAATAACCATCGACTTGTTTAGCGAATATGAATGATGGGCATGCACATTTCGATGAAATCCTACGAGGAACTTATTAAATAAAAGTAAGCAACTTACTTCCTCCTTTGCGGAGGACCATGAATTGCATTCCGATGACACCGGCCACTTCTCCAGCACTGAAACTTAATATACGGTTTCTGATTCCGATGGAAACAGGAGTCACGAATCGTAAAGTGACAATATATCGCTTTTCCAAAATCACTGACTGCATTCTTAAGTGCATTTAGTGATGGAAATGCAACTAAGAATAACATAGTCAAGAATAAGTTTTCTTGTTCCGTTACGACACTACGCGTTTACGTCGATTCTGTTCTATCGTTACCAGTATGGTTTACGCTCATGATGCTAGAAAAGTGATCACTCAATTGAGGTATCTCCATTTTATAGCACGTTAATGAATTGTCAAACCAATAAGATAAATTATCGCAAACAACTTTTCCATTGGACGAAAAGGACCACAGTGAGGGTTAGAAAAATTTTAAAACATGACAAAATTTCCTAACCCTTTAATTTTACACCACAGTGAGAATAAGGTCTATCGAGGTTAGCAACCCCATCCCGTATTACAACAAATTTGGTAAAAAAACACTAACCAGTAAAAACCTTTATAACCATTTTTACTCTGCCCTGGGAGCTAAAGACCAACGAGTTTCTATAATATACTCTTTAGTGGGATCTAAAATTCATCCTGACAGATATCTATATTTATTAACAGACAGTAAGTTTATGTAATTGATATGCCGGGCACCTAATGAAGATTGATTATCTTTGAGAAATGTGCTTTAGAACATTATTTCATTTATTATAACTGTGGGCAGTGTACACATTTCATTTCTATGACTGTTATGTTCCCTTTACCCGGTCCTCCCATTTAGTGCATTTACTCTTAGTATATAGTTTCTTACTATGAACTACAGTTGCTTAGTTGTGAATAACTTGTCCCCATTTGCTATCACTATTTTCATTGTTATGTATCAATGTTTGATTCGTGATGTCAGTTAACTTTATCACTATTCATATTCTATTAAGATCAATATCACAGTGAAATTAGCACTGACACTAATATGAACAAAATGAACTATATAAGAACATTTCGATTCTAGTACCTATACAATCCTTATACTGAAATGATATAATAGTCTATTATTATTATTATTATTATTATTATTATTATTATTATTATTATTATTAAATGACTTTCAATTACTTCTTTCAAGGATGTAATGCCAAAGTAAAGAATTCCAATGGTAAATTACCTCGTAATATTGCTATTGATGAAGGTAAAAAATTATGTACCAAAGAATTACATAAATTAGAACGTATAATAACAAATAAATTAATAATTAAAAATACAGAATATTGGGCTATTCAATTATATGATTGGTCAATTGTATATAAAAATGAATTAAAAGAACATTTTATTGATATTAGTCATAAATTATCAATTGATGCAGAACAACAGGAACAATCAAATGAGAACAGTTTAAATGAGGTGAACAATCTCAATGAATTACAATCTAATGAACAAAATTTATTAACAGCTGTATATACTATCTCATCTCAACAACAACAACAACAACAACAACAGCAATTAGATAGATTAAACTCACAAAGAAGTACTAGTAAGCAAAGAGAACAATCTAAGCATCGTAGTACAAGTTGTTCCACTTTAAAGAAAACAATTAAACGAATTCCCTTAGAAGATTTCACTTCAGTAATTACATCATTAGAAGGACCAATTAATGAAATGATTAGTAAAAAATTATTAAATTTACATGAAAAAAATTTAGATGGTTGTATTGATTGGGAAGAATTTTTAACTGGTAAAAAATATTTAAATAAAAATTATTTAATATCAGCATTTGAAAAGAAAAAAAAAGGAAAAAAGAAAAAAAAGAAAGGCGGTAAAGGTAAGTTAAGTTTCTGTCTTCTTCTTCTTCTTTTTCTTCTTTAAATATAACCATATTGTTTTATTGTTTGTTGTTTCATTATTATTTCAATGGTAGAATGTTTTGTTAACTTTACAACTGTTTATCTTACGTCGGGTTACACCGCCTGATGACTCGATTCTCTTAGACCATCCTAATCACGATTATGATAAGTCCTATGATTCAGGTTAATTAATGCGCCACAAACAGTACTCTTCTTTTCTCGTCATCTTTAAATAGCATAACATTCATTGAATATTTAACATGGACGATGATAAGTGTAGTAAGTCTAAGTATTCCACTGACCCTACATTATCAAGTAAACAGGCATCGATGCAGATTGTAAGCAAATCTTTATACTAGATCATTTGAAAGATGGGAAACACAATTCTATTATCTTGCACAAGAAAGTACAGCAATTATGTGTTTTAGTTTGCTAATATATATATGACCGTAAACACTTGGTATATCATCTGACTATAAGGTATCTTTAATGCGTCTGGTACATTATTTACCTGTGTTTGAATTGGTGATTCCATTGATCATTCAGTACAGTGATCTCTGAATAGTAATCAATGTAGTATTTCTTTAGTATCTCATACTGATTCTGTCTATCAGGTTACTATGTATGCACTGGTTTAAGTGGTTTGACATCGCATACACTATATGTTCGTGTTGAATGTTTCAAGATAGCTGTTATCAGTGCCTAGATATAGTTTTCCTACTGTTTGACACTCTTGAACAAGGCATTTTTCAAATCGCTAATCATTAAACCTATGATAGCTCTTACCAAACCGTTCGTCAAGATTGCTTAATCACTGGATATTGACCAATATGAAATTTAATAAGTCATTTATTATTGCTGATCGAAGTCTATTAATCTAGTTGTAGTGTGGGCACTTGCTTAAATGGCCCATCATCACTAGTACTATGATAAGATGGAAGGTTGTTTGCAGGTAGTTGGGACGAAACCATAGATTTCAGTTTCTTACATTTGGAACTCATCAGTAAAAGAAACCTAGGATCATCAGGCGACTATTGCTAACTGGAACATTCGACTATACATGCAGTTTGTTATGAATTTAAAATGAGTGTCAATATGTAAGAACTCAGTATTTTCAATAATGTTCATCTTACTATTAAATTCATTTGAGTAGATGAACAAGAAAACAGAGTCAAAATCCTGGATATCCTTCTTTTTTGAAAGACAGACGAGTCTATGAAAAATATATTTAGGAAGATGTTGGGTAGGCTGAGAAAACCCCTCGAGACAAGCTCAATATGACATAGAAATCAATAGGATATGTTGTGTCCAATCAGAGCGCAGATAGCTTTTTATCCGGAACTTCTAGATAGAGAGAAATCACGTGCTATGTCTGTGATTGGTCAATTGTCTTAGCACTACTGTGTTTAGAAGGTTACGGAATTCTCTAGAAGCTTGAAGGACACTTATGATAATATACATATCCTAGTTTTCTGTACATAATCGGACTCTTGCAGTAAATTGTTTTTTGCAGTATTTCCTGTCTTCTCTCTCGTGTTCCTGTTGACGATCAGTTTCAGCCTGGGGGTTGTATCATAGCTTAGGAGACGAAGCGTGCGGTCAACCGAGACAGATAACAATTTACGACGGAGATCTTGCGTTCGATAAAAGATCTAAACCACGCATCACAACAGCAGAACATTTTGACGTGTCAATATGCTTATTTCATAGTCAAAGAATCAGGTTGTTATATTCAGGAGATAATATAGACAAAGAAATAGGAAAACTAAAGAACACACTTCACATTAACAAGTATTCAGTCAATTTCAAAAAAGTGTACATGTTTAAACGAAACAACCAGACGAAAACTATCATTGTCAATAAGAATACCCTTTGTTTAAGGAAGTGACACCTTAATACATTGACTCAAAAGACCTATCGAAACAACTCCTAACCGCAGGTAGTATACACGTTACCTTTTCATTAAAGCCGGTGCTCACTCAACAAGTTCAGTGTGTAGACCAGATTAAATGCTACTGTGAAACTAGACAAAACTGCCTTACTTAGATACATTTGTTATTAGTTGTAGGTTAGAAAGCTAGTTTTCATATTCTCGAATATACTCATTCATTAATATCTACATCTCAAAGATAAACTTTTAGTTTGTACTATTACATTTCACACTTTCAGTTTACTGTTCTGAAAGATTACTGTACTCATATGTTTGTTCCTTTTTGATAATGAGTACTCTTTTTTCAGTTACTAATTACCATAGTTACTTAATAATACATAGTTAAAGTACATACTAAATATAATTGATTGATAAGACCTATTAGTTATCTACTTGATACTGTAGTAGGTATACATACGCCCAAGCTATGTAGGGGCTTGATTAATGTAATACAATATCTCAAATTTGGTCATATAGACTATTATCAAGCTATTTAAACAAGGTGAGTATTCACTTCAATCCAAATTAAGATATTGACGACTAAATAGGTTTGAATATCTTAACAGCATGCTGGATATCAGTAGCCAACATTCCGATTAGGTAACTTTATTATTATTACAGAGGTTATTCACAACCTTTTCAATATTCATGAAATGAGTAGACATGACTTTTACGGCTGAACTTGAGTGACTATTAAATGACCTTGGAGGCTTAAATCGAAATGAACCAATCACGGCCCTACAAATCAGAGCCAACGATCTTCCCCTAAATTCTAGTGATTTATAAGAGAATTCTAAACTCCGACTCATTGTAGTATGCTTCCCCTCACGGAAATCTTTGGTAAACGACAAAATATTCATCCTTTCAAATTATATGCATATAATATTAAGACTTATCCATAACCTGGAATGCAGTGAGAAATCTGCAATTTCTAATGAATTATTTATGGTTGGAATTGAAAAATTATGCAGGATATATTATTTTTATATCATCAAAAACTTATGTAAGTTGTTCTCGAATTCTGCAGATTTAATGTCACGATACATTTTATACAAATATTCACGTAGATGACTTCATAGCATTCTTCATTGTGACCCAGAGTACTGTTGTAAGTGACACCTAATTACGCTCTACATTGATTCGATATTGTTGGTATGAACTCCCGTTGACGGATCAACGAAGTGTTTCTTATGTACTACGACTCTGTGTACGTACCCCATGTTTGAAAGTGATTCACAGGGCTTCCGATTGTCACTGTATATTATTGTTTCAGGTAGGATGTATTTTTCTATCAGTCCAAGAAGTGTAGTAGCCGATCTGTCACGAATTCTCTCACAATGTCCTTTGTTTAATCCTCTATCCCACATACTATACAATTATTATAAAAAGATCCACTTACCCGGTCTTATTTAACCTGACGTCCTCTATTATACTTTCATTTATGAATCAATGCTTCATCGATTTCGACTATTTTTCCTCGTCCTCCATATTGGATTCGTAAGGGGACTAATATGCCAGTACATATTTCAGGGGAAATATTCATACTACTGAATTGCAGCCACTTCAGAAATATCTGCAAGTGAAGCAGCTGTTGTTACTTTGGTTCCAATCACCCAATCGATAATTAAAACGAGGATTTATTTCAATTCTAATTTAGAACGAGCAAACAAAGAGTTCGTTCAGATGGACTTTTACACCTGCACTCAGTAGGACTAAAGCAATAGTCATCTCGTGTTTGTTGATTTTTAAAAACTGTCATTTCCTTGCCTCACTGACAATTTAATGCTTTTTTCAACAATCACATAGTTTACAAGCGAATAATGAGATTTTTACCATCAATAGGACTTACAACACTCTCTGCCGTTAACATTCTGCTTTCAGGTGTCTACCATTGACTTCGAAATGATTCCTTCGTTCCTGATTGGTTCGCTGTAAAAGTCATGTCTATCCATAACTTTTACTTGAGATTACATTTCAACCTTTGTAGTTAAGTGTATTTGTTTTTATATGACTTTTGGTTCATTACTAAGCTATTTGTCTGCATTACATACAGAATATTCAAATTCGGACTAAGTGAATCTAGGCCATATATTTTTTAGTTGGCAACGTGCCAACCGGCTAACCTAACTTGTCTCGTCTTCTCACTAATACTCCAGGAATTACTTCCAGAAGATAGTCACCAGCGATCTGATATTGGTTGCAGTTGGCTGTTGTGATGATTATTAGATTTGAATTTAGTACCACGAATTGACTTTGGTTAGACAACCATTAAAAACCAAGAAGTACTAGTATCGGACTTCCCAACACTTTGCATCCGCAACTCCCATCGATAGCAATGGACTGGGTCGACCAAATACATTGCGAATCGATTAACCTAGAAATATCAACCATTGGAAGCCGGCCAGTTCAGCAATCTAATAACTAAGCGTTCACCTAGAAGAATGAATTTTCTCAGTTGAATTCTTCAATAAGGTCATGAATGAGCACTTTTGAAGAGTCTTATACAAGGAACAAACAGCAGTCCATAGCTTCCAAATTTTTATTGGTTATCTAACTCAAGCTAATTCGTGATCGCAAATTCAAAATTCTCCATAACACCCAGTTACTGTTATCAATCAGTTAATTTTTACAGTGAGCATTGCTAAATATTATACGATATGAAATTGTCTTTTTATTAACTTACACATTTTTTTTAGGTAGTAAACGTAGGAAAATACCTATGGAAATATGTACACTACCATCAGAGGCTATTTATCGTCGTGCAGATGGTGGACCTCCTATTATGTATATTCCTAAAGAGATTCATCCAATAGATTTAGGTAGGTATATAGGACACTATACATTTTATATCAATTTATTATAATTTAATGATACAATATTTCGTTTTAGGAATTACTTACATATTATGCAATGATGTATTCATGGAACTGGAATCTCATCATCATTAATGCCTGTTACCCCAAGTGGAGCATAGGCCGCCCACCAGATTCTCCAACCAACTCTGTTTTGGGCTTTCCTTTCCAACTCTTCACAAGTGCTTTTCATTCTCTTCATGTCGGCCTACAATTCCCTACTCAATGTGTTCTTGCGTCTTCCTCTTTTCCTTTGGCTTTTAGGATTCCAAGTTAGTGCTTGTCTTGTGACACAGTTAGATGGTTTCCTCACTGTGTGTTCTTTACACCTCCAGCGTCTTTTCCTAATTTCTTTCTCGGCTAGAAGTTGGTTAGTTCTCTGCCACAGAATGTTGCTGTTGATTGTATCTGGCCAACGAATCCGAAATATCTTACTCAGACAGTTGTTTATAAATACTTGTATCTTTTGAAGAATGCTTTTCGTAGTTCTCCAAGTTTCAGCTACATATAACAAAACTGTCTTCTTATTTGTATTGAAAATTTCGACTTTAATGTTGACTGAAAGTTGGTTTGAGTTCCAGATGTTTTTTAGTTGCAGAAATGCTGCTCTTGCTTTACCAATCGGCGCATTCACATCTGAATCAGACCCTCCTTGTTTTTTGATGATGCTGCCTAAACATGTAAAGATTTCAACATCTTCCGGAATTTCTCCGTCAAGTGTAATTGGGTTAGTGTTTGCTATTTTGTCCATTGAATTCCGAGAGTGTGTTCAGATGTTGCAGTCTCCATGATCCAGTCGATAACCAGTAGGAAGGGAAAGGGCGAGAGTAAGCAGCCTTGTTTGACACCGGTCTTCACTACGAATGAATCTGTGAGTTGACCTCCATGCACGATTTTACAATGTAGTCCGTCGTAAAAATTCTGTATGATGTTGACTATCATCTCGGGTACGCCATAATGTCGTAGACGGCTCAATAATATTCTCCTATCCATGCTGTCGAATGCTTTTTCATAGTCGAGGACGTTGATGTAAAGTGGTGAATTCCATTCAGTTGATTGTTCAATAGTGAACCGTAGAGTAGCGATTTGGTCAGTACACGATCTATTTTTCTTGTATCCTGCCTGTTGGAACTGGAATGTAATTGCTTTCAATTGAATCTAAGCATCAATATACAACCGTATACGATGAACATTCTGTATTTAGTTTGCTTTCTTATTTTTTTATCAACTCTTACATGATGTTGAGGCTTTTATAAAATAAGTTTTGTATATTTCGCTTGTTTATCTGGTGAATTCTTTACCAATAAAAAGAAATTGTTAATAGGTTACGGCATTAAAGTTACCTGCTAAACCGTTTTGTAGTAAATTGTTTTCAATGTTGACTATTTAAACATTGTTTTTCAGACCATCGGATATTTGCAATTGTGTTTTGTGGATTCTGTTGTCTGTAAATTTGATATGACGAATTGGTCTGAATTAGACAGTTACTGTGACATGACATTAGAAAAGGCTATTATGATTGATACATATGACCAAGTTAATGTGACCTTGTGCGTGCTAACTTACAATAGCAAGCACCAATGTGAGTGTCTCACTGGTCTCCGCATGTCTGCCCAATATCCAATCTATCCCATGCCAGAAATAGAAAGAACACAAGATTAAGAATCAACCAGATACAATCTTATTATATTTCAGGTATTCCTTTATATAAACACAAATCCAGACTAGGCAGTCTGTTAATGAGAGAATTAACATAAATACAAAACAAGAGAGATATAATGGTAGTGTATAGAGGTAACATTTACGAAACTGATTAACTGTAGTAAATGAATGTGAGATGATACACTAACAGTCAATATGCTAAACTATAGGACAGGACAAGGGGAACGTAACAATCACAGGACTAAAGTGTATACATCACCCACAACTAAAATAATTGAAATAGTCTTTTATAATATAGTTATGATAATCAGTTGTTTTTCTTTAATAGCCCAACATAACACTACCCTTTTTTGAAAAGAATGACAAGGTTTTGTGCGTTCACTTGAATTTGAATGTAGTCATGTACAACCACAAAATTACTCAGAAAGAAAAGAAAACATGCTTAGTTACAAATTATGTTAGCAATCACAGTCTACCACTGATCTCCCTCCCCACAAGAAGTTATGAGAACCTTGCGTGGTAATCGGAACGACAGTTTGTTATATTGGACATTCATACTCTTCAAGTCGATACTGTCACTTCTTGGATGACTTTGCTCACGACTTAGGAAGTCAGTGGCATGTCCACGTCTGGAAGGTATTTTGACAATTGTAACAACCTTACTTGGCCTCTTTTTATTGAGTGCTTCTGCCTTTTCTTGTGCACAGAAGACAACTTAACCATGTTAATCAAAACAGCCTTCTTCATGATTATGGCAGCTTCACTGGGCGAGCTGATTGGTAGTTCTCGATGTCTTACTATAATTTTCATACATTGAGATTAGGCCGATAAATAAACAAGGTACAACACATATATACTGTCAGTAATTCTACCTTCGTCGATCACAATATCTCATGCACATACCACAATCACAGGGTACGATTATGATCAAGAAGTCGAGGACAAAGATGTACTTACTTACTTAAATACGCCCGTTACTCCTCACAAAGGAGCATAGTCCGCTCACCAGGAAGGACAAAGATGTGATATATATATATATATATATATATATATATATATATATACATTACTGAGGAGTTCCATATTAGGACAAACCACCTATTTAGTACTGCTTGGTTTTCAGTGATCCTAACTAACATCAATCTGTGACGAATAAAAACAAGTAAAGTTTTACTTTGTGTGTCATAATTCACTAAAAGTTATTTTTTCATTTTATATATTCAGATCGCTTTGATGCTGACCATCCACCCATACATCCTTTACAAGATGATTCTGTCTGGTACTTAGATACTCCGAAACGTCAGTATATAAGTTTTCATGCTGCAGCTCTACATAATGATATGGGTAAGGATTTTTCTGTGCTTTTCTCTCATTGATATTTTGTATGTAAACCACGCTTATTTATATAATTTCTTTATGTTTCAATATAACAATTCAACCCTTTTTTAGTATTGTGTTACATGTGCAGCAAAATGAGGTGAGAAGCAACTGGAGTGAGAAACGTTGTCTCTTGGTAATCTCCACCTATGCACGGACACATTGCATTCTGGATACAATCAAGGATAAGATCAACCATCGATTGAACGATCTTCTTATGAAAACAAAGTACTAAATGAGGATTTGATGTACATATTAGACATTTAAGCCAAGAAGAGAATCAATAAGGTGACCAAATGTAGCACACTGATCGCTTGTCCGATAACAATGGCCTTCTATTGCAGCTTTATATTGGCTACCTGTTTTTGACCAGCATCAATTTCAGACACAGCCACCGCAGATTTGCTTCTTGCAGTTCTCTATTTTCAACCAAAGCATTGGACACAGATTGATCACATCGCTATTAATTACCGTTGACATGAATGAGTTTAAGATTGTTGTCCATTTTGGAACCTATCTAGACTCTAATCATAGTTCGGTTTTTGCCAAGTTTGTTTTACGTTTCGGTGGCCAACAAACCTCAGAGTTCTAACAAAGTTCATTTTATATTAATAAACAGTGACGAATAAATCATTTACAATTAATGAATACTTCGTTGTTGAGTGAGTTGATTAACTAACTAATCGACGTGAAACATAATAAGGCTAGTACGTCATTTTCAATATAGCTGTGATTTTATCGAGCTAAACTTTATATAATTTTACACTACAAATATATTACCACTACTATCATAATCACTAAAAGTAGTATATACTACTGAAAGTCTGATTGAACTTTCATTGTCTTTTAGTGATTTTAAAGAAATTTCCATCTAAAGCATAATATGATGATTTACAATGTCAGTGTTTTTATTTCAGTAATATGACTTAAGTACTACAGAAATATTCTGATGCTTCTATTCATCTAAAGCCACTACCTTATTAATTCTCAACTGTTTATTTACTTTTCTTTGTTTAAATCAATTAATATTAATAGTCATTAGTGTTTTATATAAAACAATACTTTAAATCTAATTCTCATGCGTTAATCAATTTCCTTTAGTTATTCAATAAATGTTTATTCACTTTCAAGATATGACAAAGCCAGGGCAGCATTCTTACAGTTGAAAAACATATGGGACTCAAAACAAATATCAACTAACCTCAAAGTCAGACTCTTTAATTTGAACGTGAAGACAGTCCTGCTGTATGGAGCTGAAACCTGGAGAATTACTGCAAACATTGTCAGACGGATACAAGTATTTATAAACAACTGCCTACGAAAGATACTAAATGTCCGTTGGCCGGAAACCATCAGCAACAGCTTACTATGGGAGAGGACAAAATAACTTCCAGCCGAAGAGGAAATTAGGAAAAAACGTTGGAAATGGATAGGACATACATTACGCAAACCATCAGACTGCATCACGAGACAAGCATTAACATGGAATCCTGTTGGGAAACGGAAAAGAGGAAGGCCAAAGAACACGCTGCGTCGAGAATTGGAAGCAGACATTAAAAGGATGAACAGCAACTGGAAACAATTGGAAATGATTGCTCAGGACAGAGTTAAATGGAGAATCGTGGTGAGCGGCCTATGCTCCTCAGTGAGGAGTAACGGGCATAATTCATAAATCATCAGTCATTTTTAAGATAAAATCCTTCATGGATTAATTATCCCATAAAATGAAAAACTACAATAACATCACTTATAACTATCCTAAACAGAAAATATTCTGAATATTGGTTGCTTGGTAGTAGTAAAGGATACATTTATCTAGGTATTCATATTGATCAAATATTTTTAGGTTTTCAAGTTTCAATACAGTCAGTAGTAGTTTAGTAGTATCTACATTATGTGAATTATATTTGAAGTTAGATGGTTTCCATTCATCATTAAGATATACTGACCCTGTTGTAAAAGAAAAACTGATTCTATGAGATTTAAATATACATCAATAAGAAGTTACCAAGTGAACTATGAATAGCAAAAGATGTATTGTAGATCTAGGTGTATTTCACTGCTAAATACAAACAGCCTTATTCATTCATATATGAATACTTATCAGATGAATAAACCTTATGTAGACTACATAACTGAAAATACATAGAATAAAATTAATCATGATAAATAAAGTAAAACAAAATACTGTAAATTGAACATACAGTCGTTTTCACTTATCGATCAAAGTTTCAACGTATATTATCTTGAGCTATGAAGATTTTATCAGATTACAGTTAATGAAACAGATTAGAATGTTAGACATCATACTTTAATTTCTAGTACTTCAGTATATTATATTGATTTATCTTTATGTAACAACCAATCTGATGTTTGTCTAGTCCTTTATTTTACTGAATGAACTCTGTCAATCCAGTTGTAATGTATCTACTAGTATATGTAACTCGACAGTACTGACACTATGATGAGTTAGAAGGTTGTTTGAGAAGAGGGGAGTGGTAGTCAGCAGACAACCCGTCTCTATATAGTGCTAGCAATATTGAGTCACTTAGATTAGATAAAATATTATAATTGAATTGCATGTACGCCTTGTTGACGAGTATCAACTAACACGAAACCTATGTTCAAAATTGTTTATCATACAGCTCTAAACAAACTTTCATTTCTGTGATTTGTTAATCAAATATAATTTGACTTACTATAACCACAATTATTCATGATCTCATCTTTATGATATTCAAACATTTTCATAATTGTTCAGAATTCAATCTTTGTAAGTAGTCAAACAACATGACTGATTGGTAGTATTACTGTTATTGTGAGAATTACAAATAGTAGTATAATATGATAATTATTTTTCTTATTTATCATTATTATAGATTCAATTCGTTTAGCTTTGTCTGAAGGATATAATATTGATACAAGAGATAAATTTTATAAAACACCTTTAATGATTGCAGCACATCATGGCAATTTAGATACAGCCATAGAACTTATCAAATTAGGGTAGGTCAACTTTACTTCATGAAGTTGCAGATTAATAACTATAACATTACTTTCTCAACTCTTCATAATTGTCTTTATCATCATATAATTGTGTATTTGATTAAACTTGTCACAGATTGGTGTTAGCAGGGTACTATTGAAAACGAAGGGGGGCACTGGATAGTTACTTCATCCTAGCATGGAACTCCTCAGCATGGCGGACTCTAGATCCCACCTCAGGAGCCTCATATTGGTGAATGCCTAACCATCTGCACCACTGGGCCGACACCCAATCTTAGAATTTCCACTTTCATCAAACGATAATTCATATGAATTATAATTTGTACATTTCACGTCTAAAACAGTTATTACACTAATAGTCTAAGATATTCGTCTCGCTATATCACAAATTGATGAAAGTGGTTTAGAGATTTAGGAGTCCATTAACCTGAAGGCGCTGGAGCGATATCTAGAGTTTACACTGCTGCGAAATCTCATAGTATAATGAAACAGCTGTCAGTGCTCCGTGGTTTTCAATGATGCCCTACAAACATCAGTTTGTGAAGAATTCAACCAAATAAATTTAATACTAATCTCCACAAACTATCTAAATTCAATATAACTGAGCGTCAACCTTAATTAGGTTTTTATATTCAGTGTTGGATTAATCTACTTGTGACTTTCAATTCAATAAAGAACATTCATTACGTATTCGTTACTTGAGTTATGTTATGCTTTTGTTACTAACAATTATTACTCTTTGAGATTTCGAGTTTTTTTGCACCTAATCAACAGTGATAAAGCAAAGCGAACTTATAGTAACCACTAATAACCCTAAAGATAACAAAGAGTATTTAGTAACAGTGCATTTTCTCTTGTTTTACGATTTGCATGTTACAACATGAATGAACATAGACTTGAATAACTTTGTATCAGTCATGTTTGATGGATTTTCTTGGTTATGAGTAGTGTCAACTAGTTGGTAATTTTTGAAATGCTTTTAGTGTTTGTCGAAGATAGTGTACAAGTATACGAACTTTTGTCGAAATGTCAGATGAATACCAGAATGATATCTACGTAGCGAGCTCAATATAGCCCTAATACATCATTAACTTCAAAATGTTCAAAAGTTCTATACTGAGAAGAAACAACTATCCAGTGTTGCATGGCCTACTGTATTATTCAACTGAGACTAATCTGTAACGAGTACAAATATAACTAAGCATCAATCTCCACAAAACTGCCTCAACTCAAATACGCTCTGTGAATATTTTTCTCTCTACAATTGGTATATAGCATTCATCTTCGATCGAAAGATTTTTAGCTCCGCTGCTACAGGTCTTCCGCTGTCACCTATCAAAATATAATATACACTTCGTCAAGTTATTGTCAAGTGAAAAAATTTATCAACAATTGCTTTGTTTCTATGTGACTTTCCGAATATTTTGCATCACTATTGGTTGTTCTCATCTTACGATATATTGATAAGTGAGTTGATAGTCAATCAAAAACTAATTATATTGACTGTTAAAGATACTTTCAAAATGATGGAAACTTAGTGATATGCCTGGCATCTAGTGAAGATTGACTATCTTTCGGAACTGTGCTTTAGAACATTATTTCAATTATTATAACTGTGGACAGTGTAAATATTTCATTTCTAAGACTGTTTCGTTCCCCCTTGCCCGGTTCTCAGTTCTCGGTTCTACGTTTTCCGGTTCCCAATTCTGGTTCTTTTATTGTCGGCCTGGGGGGGTGAGTGCGCTTAGGTCAGTCGCGGATTATCAGCTAGACACACTTTGTTGGCGTTCGCTACAACCAAACAGATCCTCCTTCCTTCCTTTCTCACGTCATAACACTTAGCAAAATGTTTAAGATGAAAAACGAACTACCCTATATACTCCCAAAACTCCCTTAACTTTACATCATAATGATAGAAGATAATATAATTTATACTTGAAACATCTCTATATAAACTTTAGACATTTGATTTACGAGTATATAATTACGTCTGTATGTATGAAGGAGGTTAATATAGATACTTGATGCAAATTGAAGTCAATACATTATTTGATGATAGGTAGTTAAATGTAGTCAGTAGAAACCCTAACATAAAACAATAAGATGTAAATGCAATTCTGAATAGACTAATGCTGTCAGTGGTTTATGAACCGATGTCACACAGCTTCATAATAAAAGGTGTTACCACTCAGCTATTCAATTTTTCATTTTGTATCAACTACGTTGAACCACTTAACATCAAAACCTAGTCCAAACAATGTCGGATTGAATTCTATGGATTATAATCTCATTTATTCTAGAGCGGATGTTAATGCACGTGATAACTTTCGTTGGACACCATTACATCATGCAGCTCATTCAGGAATGATTGATATGGTTGAATTATTATTAAATAATGGTGCAATAATTGAAGCAAAAGCAATGAATGGTGCAACCCCTTTATTTCGTGCGATTGAATGTTCAAGACTTAATGTAGTCGATTATTTACTGTCAAAAGGATCTAAATTGTTTGTAGAGACACGTAAAGGTGAGATAAATTAATATCTGTTTTATTTTTAATCAATAAAAGTTATATTGTGCTTCAATGAGAGACAATTTTAATTGATAACTTATGACTACCACAAACAGCGCCCAGAGTTTAAGTACATTTCTTTATCACTATAGGTAATACAACCGACTATAAGATATATCACCCAACATCTTTAACGGTTGGTCATGGTTACTACTCGAAGCTTAATAGAATAATCTGTATCTAACGGTATGGCACTCATCAACAGTCAATAACTATAAACTGATGCCATATTGTTGTTTAGTATCACTGACATTTTTGCAATCTATTTCTAAACCGTCCAATATCGCAAATAGTGATAGACAGTGGTTGGGCATATGAGATACATGACCTATCCATGTCGGTCGATGAAGAATCACTATCTGTTCAACTAGTTCAACATATATCCCTAGTATTATGCATTTAGCACTAGCGATGGTGAGAAAACTCTAATAGTCAAATACTAGTAGACAGTGAATGACGTCTACCTTGATAGACTAAGTTTCACAGAGGACTGATGCTCAGTATACTTATCCCGTATATCACAGGTTTTTGTACCTTAATCAATCAATAAGAAAGACATAAAGAACAAGCGAATAAGAGATGTAATAAATAATGCAAGAATAGAAACTAAGTGATAAAATTTTAAGCTGTTAATAAAATGATTCAAATCTCAGTTGTATACGATAGATTGTTCCAATCCTATATTGCATTTCAGCTGTTCGAATTTGTTCTTCTCAGAGAGGATTTAGTAGATCCTGGGATTTCATCAGTCCTTCTGTTAATGCTTTAGACATGAAAGTAATAGAAAGTCTGATTGTGAGATTTTTCAGAAGTAACCACTTCAGTAAAGATAACTTGACCTAATTTACGTAAGAGTGAGAGAAAAGAACTTGATTATAAGGTAGTTTGTATTTTATTACAGGAGAAAATCCGTATATAGCTGCATTAAATTGGTCTGATCCAAGAGTAATAGAACATGTACATGATAAATGGGAATTAGCTCAAGAGATTGCAGAAAAACAAAAGAAACAAGGCAGTGCAAAGCGCAAAGTAAGCTTTTATACCTCTGAGTTTTTGTAACAAAGTAGTACTGTATGCACAGATAATCAAGTTATCATTAAAATGAAATAATGTATTTATTATTACATACTAAATTCAATTACTACTTCAATCTTATATTGTAGTAGTATCATATAAATAGCATTAACTTTAATGAGACATAACATTATGCCAAGCAGTGTTTGTAACTTCTACATTGGTTAGAAGTACTGAAGCATTATTTAAGTTGGATTGCGACTGATAAGCGGAAACTAGGACGCACGCTTCGTCCTATTTGGGACTCATCGCCTGGATTTACCTGCATGTTAATTTTGATGTTCACACTAGGATCCAAACTCAGTTCACTTCGTACCCAAACGCCACCACGTTCACCATTAAACTACTGTGTCCAGTCAGACACACTTATATACCCGTAGCACACGTGTGACTGTCTGGACATAGTAACCTAGTGGTGAATGCAGTGGCGTTTGGCACGAAGTGAACATTAAAATTAAGATGCAGGTAAATCCAGCCGATGAGTCCCAAATAGGAAGAAGAGCACGTCAGACAGACAGACAGTTACAACGTAGAACTTGGTACATGCGTACGTCAGTTCAAGTTGCCATGCCTCAATTAGCAGATAGAGATTAAATTGTCGAATCAAATCCCAGAGTGGGGAAGGTAGTAGCAGAGTTAGTATTCATGGAAGGGAATAGAGACCGAGAACATTTAAGAAAATATGATTCAGTAAAGAGAAAATTATGATAAGTTCGGAAGCTTAGGATTTGGAGGAAGACAAGGAGTGGATGCACCTGCGCCATTGCCAACGATTTCGAGCCATATCACCCAAAGTCTCTAACCATTTATTACGAGCGTCACGCGGACCCCAACCAGGTAGTCTGCACCTATTAACATGGCTCAGCCCAATTGTTAATGACTTCATGGACTGGTGCCATGTTTTGGTTTGGCCGCCCCTAGCTTTCTTCCAGCCTACTCCCACACCAGACAGCATTGCTCGTCGAGGTAGGCGGTGGTCACGCATACGTAACATATGTCCTAACCACCTTAGCTGATAAAGATTTACTACTTCATCAATAGACTTACCGTATCTACCTAGTACTCTATTCCTAACCCACGTATTGCTTACTCGTTGGTCCCAACAAACACGAGCAATGTTTCGAAGACATCTATGATCGAATACCAGGAGCCTACGAATATCCTCTATCCTTAACGGCCATGTTTCACATCCATAAAGTAAGATGGACCGAACTACTGCGCAGTAAACGCGTCCTTTGATCAGTAGTCGGATGTCTCGCCTACGCCACAGATGACGCAAATTCCCAAAAGCTAATCGGGCCTTATGTACACGCGCAGAGACTACAGCAGACACCAGACTGTCAGGACTGATGAGGCTGCCAAGACAAGTGAAGCGGTCAACACATTCAACTGCCTCACTCCCTATCACTAACTTCGGTATCGAATCAAGCCAATCCTGAAGTAACATTTTGCATTTGGTTGGAGAGAATCGCATCCCAAACATCCTTACATTCTTGTTTAAGGTAGTCAACAGATTCTGTATTTTATCAGCATCTTCACCTAAGAGAACTATATCATTTGCATATTCTAGGTCAGCTAGTTTATCACCGGGAAGGAGGTCAACCCCGCCGAAGTCAGACGATGAAAACGTCAACTCTAAAAGTATGTCAATGATAAAATTAAATAAAAATGAGGAAAGCGGACAACCTTGACGAACACCACTTGAGCTAATCAGTTCTGATGACAATCCGCCATAAGCTCTGACTCGACATGTGGTGTTCCAGTAGAGAGCTTGTATAAAGTTAATGTACTTCTGTGGTACGCCTTTCATTGACAGACATTGCCACATAACCTTACGATCGATAGAGTCAAATGCCGCCTTAAGGTCAAGGAATACAACTATTGTTGGGCGTCTAAAAGTGTGTCTATGTCCCAGAACCTGCCGAAGAGTGAATGTCTGGTCTATACAGCCACGTCCAGGTCTGAAACCACATTGGTTCTCTCTAGTCTGCTCTTCACGAGCTTTAGTTAGGCGTCGAAGTATGATTGAAGCTAATATTTTGGACACTATATTAGTTAAGCTGATTCCACGGTAATTGTCACAGGAGGACTTCTGTCCTTTCTTATAGATTGGAACAATTAGTGTTTGAGACCAGTCAGATGGGATTACGCCCAATTCCCAGATTCTAGCCAGGATCCCGGTTAATCTCGCTGCTAAAACTGGATCACCATCCCTAAACATCTCAGGGGTCAACCCATCGGGTCCTGCTGCTATCCCTCGCTTTAGGTTCCCTATAGCTTTCTCAACCTCACTAAGACTTGGGGGACCAGTATTAACTTGCCATTCAGATTGCTTGGGAACGGCGGGCAACTGGGATGACCCTGAGGGCCAATTGAACTGTTCCCTAAAGTGTTCTGCCCATCGGTCCAACTTTCTGGATTGACAGTGAATAATGTTCCCATCTTTTTCTGAGATAGTTTCACTTACAGTTGGATTTTTGATGCCCGTTTCCTTGATAAGTCTGAACAGTTGCCTACTGTTACCTATTGCCGCTGCCTTTTCCATCTCTTTAGCTTTCGCCACCCACCACTGCTCACGATCATTTCGTAAGCTTTAAAAACCAGTTTGCGTTCAAGTTGCCTTCGCTTCTCATCGTATTTAGAACTAGACGGGATGTGTTGCCGAGCATCTATCAGTTCAGTAGACGCAGCTGAAATCAATTGAGTTTTCCTAACTTTTTGGTTTAGTTGGCTAGTAGATATTACTGCTGTTTCAACAGCTTTTTGGATACCATTCCAAGCTGACTCGGGGTGGGTATCGTTTATACAGTTGACTAATTGGTTTTTAAGTTGTTCCTGAAATATATTCTTGACTTTTTCATCATTAAGTTGGACTTTTATGGGGATCTTTGCCGTGGGTCTTTTACGTCCAGTGAGACGCAGACTAATACGCGCTCGTATTAAAGCGTGGTCTGAGTCTAAACATGTGCTCCAAAATGAGCGGCAATCTTCTATCGAGCCTCTCCAACGGTGGCTGATAGTAATGTGGTCTATTTGAGTCCAACGTTGAGTTGACTGTGGGGGCCGCCATGTCAACTTATGTCTTTCTTTATGTTTACAGTTAGTGCTTGCGAGAAATAGACGATTATCTGAGCACAGTTGTAATAAACGGTCGCCATTATCTGTTCGTTGGGCCTCGACACCATAGGATCCACCTAGGTGCCTACCTACTTGGGCATTAAAGTCACCAGCCATAATCACTACATCAGTATGCTTAGCTTTACGAAGGAGGTCTGAAAGCTTTCTGTAAAATTCATCTTTTACTTCATCAGAGCTGCAATCACTGGGAGCGTAGGCAGAGACAACAAAGAGGCAACGGCATGTGTCCCTATCTTTCCGAGTTCTTACCGTCCCGTTTAGACGGACAGCGAATAAGCGACTGTCTATGGGAATCCAGTCAAGGAGAGCCTGTTTAGCTTTTGAACTTAGTGCTATACCTACACCAGCAAGGCCTCGAGTGGTAGCGGTGGGGTCTCCGGAAACACGAAGGGTAAACCGGACCGCTTCTTTACCTTCACAAGGTGAGGTCAAGTGAATGATTGTACTTGAATCCTGTATACGCGTTTCAGAGACACAGCAGACATCGATGGAACGAGAATCAAGGGTCATGGCCAGGGAGGCCTGTTGTCCTATTTGGCCTAAGGTCCGAACGTTGAAAGCTCCAATATGTAGTTTAGTGCGAGGTTTCAGGAGACCAGGAATAACGTTTTGTGAACTCAAACCATTTGCATTAGAGGCGTTAGGTGATAAGGTTAGGTTCGTTGGGTTAATTGTGGGAATAAGGGAGTTATTGAGAGTTGAAGGTGGGATTCGACCTCGAGCAAAATGATCGCTTGTGCTGTTAGAGGTATGAGGGCGGTTATCACTTCCCAGTTGCTCACACCGTGGATGGGTCATTCTTGAGGAACCTGAAAGAGAAAGAGGATTAGAAGAGGTCGTGATGACCTGAGAGTGTGACCGCAGTGTTTAGGGGACAGCTATTTGAGGTCGGTCGAGTATATTAATTGTTGCTCCGGTTGTCAGAAGGGGAGGCATCGGCCTCATGGCTTCCGAAGGAACTCGGCTTTCACCATGAAGCGTCATATTAGTCCTTCCAATTCCCAGGGCAGAGTTAGAATGGTTATATAGGTTTTTACTCGTGAACAGTTTTTTAGCATGATAGTTGTTTTACGGGATGAGGTTGGTAACCCCATGCCCAACCCTCCTCCTTTATCCGGGCTTGGGACCGGCAGCAACCCTGTGGTGGCTACAGGAGAAGTCACGAAGAGCATGTCCTGGGTTTTGATTGCCATTCACAATCCAACTTAAATATTATTTGAGTTCTATCTTTGTATCGACGCAATCCGCTCAGGATGCATATATGGCAACAGAGACTGACCAGCTTCAGTCCATTACAAATCAACTGGAAAATACAAGCTTATTCTAATTACTGAAGCATAATGTTTATAATGTATCACCAATGTATGGAGAACAAATACATCACCACAACATTCTTTTATACTTTTAGACTTGGTGTCTGACGTTAGATGTATCAAGTGAATGAGTATCTTTGATTGTTATCAAAATAAATCATAGTTGATTCTTAATAATCATCAATGTATATATTTTATTCTCCTATTGTATACAGTTAAATGATGCTTAGTTTCCATTGACGTTTCTATTCTTCAGAATTATATCTCCATATTCCTTAACTTTTACAATTTTCTACGAAAGTTAGCAGCGAAATATATGACTCTTATGTTAGAGACTCTTATATTAGAGACAACTCAGAATAATGTGCTTTTATTCATTTGTTGGTGTTACTAATCGAGCTCAAATCGAGTAAACATCAGCATTACATTAAATAATCACTCTGACACTACACACCAGCCAAAATATAAGGAACTTGTAATATCTACGGCATATAGAGATGTTTGTTCGAAGAACCTAGACACTAACTGAATCTAGTCAATTCAGTTTTATTATCAATAGTTAATCAAATTTAATAAACTACTTCGTTTGTTAAACAAGTCAATGGATATTGTAACTCAATAGCTTACTAAATTAGACTTTAATATTTCAGACGATGAATAATAGGCGCTTAATTGTCGTAACCAGTAGTTGGAGATGTTTCGTGACATGACTTTAAATCGATTACAGTGATAGAATTGCATTTCCCTAATTGCCTTCCCTTAAATCATGAGCTCGAAATTATTTGATAGGTTTCCTCTGTTTGTTACATTTTATATTGCTGATATGCCGGGCACCTAAAGAAGATTGATTATCTTCAAGAACTGTATTTCTGTAGACTATTTCACTATTTTCGGTTATATTCAAGGTGAACACTTTATTCCCATTGTCATCCACTCCCCCCCACGCTATCCCACCCCCCAATTGACACTTTAACTGTTATTATATCATTTCTTGCCGATGAACTGTGGTTAATCAATTGTGTATACGTACTCCGGTTCACATTCAATATTGCTTCTAATTTGTATAAATGTTAGTTTCCTAATTGGTTGACTGTATGCTCAAGTTTTAAGTATATATAAAGGGATGTGTGAAATGTGATATGATTACGATTCTATCTGTTTGGTCTATCGTCTCGTTCTTCTATCTCCAGCTTGGGACCGAGTTGGCTTAGGGCAGACGCGCACTTATCGACTAGGCACACCCATTAGGCGTTTCGACATCCAACCAAATTTCTTTGCGTCATAACAATATGGAATGATAATATGGATCTATGTTGTTCTTGACTGACTGAAGATATTTTACATATTAGAATTTTTATAACTTTGTAGTGACTTTCACACTGTGCGGAGGAAACAAAGAAGTAACCAAGTAAACATAATTCGACTATACTGACAGTGATCTGTTGATTTCTAATGTGTATATGTTTGCTCAATCAATAAGTTGATAAACTTGTAGCCAAATAATTCATCATTTTTTTCTAGATAACATTAAACTGCTAACAATCACTATTAGTGATCATTATACAAGTTCAAGAAATGATTAACTTATTTGACTGATTGCATTCAGTGATCTTTATCATTTAGTGAGAGATAAATGATAAAACTAGCTTCATAATGTAGCAAAACTCTAATGAACACAGGGTTATATTTCATATAATCATCAAATGTGTATCTTATTTATTTATCTAAAAGCTAAATTATAGACTGTAATAAAGGAAACTAAAATGCAATAGAGTACCTGATGTAACGACTGTAATGAATTATTCAAAGAAGTAGTCTATACGAATGTAGTATTGAAGATGATTTCCTTTTGAATATTGTCATGATGAATTAATACAAGATTTACGCCTTCTTTTTGAGATTTACTAGGTGGATTTACGTGCATTCCAGTATACATGTGCTTGTTGAATGTTGAACTCATTCAGTCAGTCATGTGCAAGGTAGAACCAATCACATTTGTATAACAGTCCAAGTGGCCAAACCTCAGCAAAACAACAATTTGATAGAAGTGGAGGTTACACTAGCGTTTGTAAAAAAATGTATGAGAATTATTATGATTCAAAGAAAATTGATCTGTTGAAAAGAGCGCCTATTGCGTGTGCCTAGTCGATAAGTGCGCGTCTGCCCTAAGCCAACTCGGTCCCAAGCTGGAGATAGAAGAACGAGACGATAGACCAAACAGACACAATCGTAATCATATCACATTTCATAAATCCCTTTATATATGCTTAAAACCTGAGCATACAGTCAACCAATTAGGAAACTAACATTTATACAAATTAGGAGCAATATTGAATGTGAACCGGAGTACGTATACACAATTGATTAACCACAGTTCATCGGCAAGAAATGATATAATAACAGTTAAAGTGTCAATTGGGGGGTGGGATAGCGTGGGGGGGAGTGGATGACAATGGGAATAAAGTGTTCACCTTGAATATAACCGAAAATAGTGAAATAGTCTACAGAAACACAGTTCTTGAGGATAATCAACCTTTTTTAGGTGCCAAGCATATCACGTATCAACACTACAAAATCACATTTACAAGGTTAACATCATAATATAATTCAGTGGGAAGGAATCAAGCAAACGTATGTAAGATAGAATAATGGGAGGTAAGATCATGAAGAACACTAACAGAGAATTCATGTGCACCACTGTGACAGAATCTTCGCCATATCATCCAGTGTCTCCAACTATTCAATTAGGATTTTCACTCATCTATTAGTATGACTCAATCAACAGACATAGACTTAATCGACTGATGCCATGTTCCTATTTAACCACTCCTACATCCCTTCCATCCTACTTCTACCCCAGTCAGCATCGCATGAGGTGGGCGGTGGCTAGGCCAACACAACGTAGTTCCCAACCATCCCAGTCGATGAAGGTTTACAACTCATTGAACTGGTTTCCCATGTTTTCCTAGTACTCAGTGTCTAACGTTAATTTTACTTATTCCGTCATTCCATATTATACGGGCGATACTACGAAGATTTCTATATTCAAAAACCTAGAGTACATGCGTATCTTGTACTTTCATAGCCTATGTTTCACATTTACGGGTTAAAACAGCAAACTACTGAGTAATAAACTCAGCCTTTCATTATTAAAAGTTTTGTTTTAAGTTTTCCTAGTTTTTGATAGGCGATTGTTAAACTTCTATGATTTTGACTCCTTCAACATCCAACTATACTTTATTATCATATTATTCTTCCAGTAAAGCTCGACATCATTTTTTAAAATAATTAATACAAGTAAGCTTTCATTACACTACATGTGTCAAAGACATGGATAGCTGCTGTATATCAAATAAACAAAGAATCCAAAACACTTAGTCGTCTTAATACTTATATTTAGAGTTGATGAGTATGTACACCACAATATGGTTATTAAAGGTAGACAATATTCGTAAGGTTCTAGTATTCGATCATAGATGTCTTCGAAGCATTGCTCGTCTTTTCTGGGACTACCGCTGAAGCAATACGTGTGTTAGGAATAAGGTACTAGATAAATATAGTAAATCGATTAGCGAAGTAGTGAATCTTCATCAGCTGACGTGGTTAGGACATGTATTTCGCATGCATGACCACCGCCAACCGCGACTACCAATGCTGTCTGGTGTAGGTGTAAGCTGGAAGAAAGCTAGTAGTGGCGGAGCCAAAATATGGCACCAGTCCATGAAGTCATTGACAATTGGGCTGAGCCATGCTTATAAGTGCTGACTACCTGGTTGGGGTCCGCGTGATGATCGTAACCAATAGTTAGAGACTTTGGTTGACATGGCTCAAAGTCATCCGCAATGGCTCAGGTGCATCCATTTCTTTTCCTCTTCCAAATTGATCATAATTTTCTTGCTGCCTCCACGACTCTGGGATTTGATGCTACAATTTCATTGCTATCTACTTACTGGAGTATGGCAACCTGAACTGATGTACACATCTGCCAAGTTCAACGTTGTAACTAACTGACTGGTTATTATCCTATAATTAAATTTTGTTCATAATCTTATTCTGTTATCATGTGTGTAGTTTGATTTTCTAAATAGTAGACTAAATTGGGGAAATAATGAAGTTATAACTTCTAAATGGCAAATATGTTTAATGCAAATATAAAGTCTTAAAATACCAATGATTTTTGATAATAGTAGTCTAAGCAGACAGTACTAAAACGTATCAAGGCATAAAATAATATTCACATAATCTCTTCACTGAAATTTTATATCTATCTGATACTACTTACAATGATTAAGCATGATAATCACATTTAAATAGAATGTTAACGCTGTGTCTATTGTAACGACAATGAATTATCAATACAAAAGAAGCATGTAACTGTAATCTTCTAACACAGAACATTTTGACTAGATAGGCACTTAATGATGATTAAAGATAAATAAACACGTCGTCTATACTGAAATTAAAAAAAAAATGAAACAATAAATAGCTCGTTATCTTCCATAAGAATGAATGATAAGTACCTGTAATGTTTGAATGAGAAGAAATTTAAATTTCCTACGCTTCACAAATTAGTGTAACCTCCTTCTTCAAAGAATAATTCGACAACTAAATTGGATGAATACCATATAAGTTGGATTGTGACCGGCAAATGGAATCCAGGACGCGCGTTTCGTCCTGATTGGGACTCACCGGCTGGATGTACCTTCATCCCAATGTTGATGTTCACACTGAAATTCGAACCCAGTCCGTTTCGTGTCGAACGCCACCGCGTCCACCACTAGACTACTACTACTACTAGACCACTAAACTACAAGTTTATCCTAATGAATGAATACCACTTTAAATAATACAAAGAAACACATCAAAATAAGTTAGTACACTCAGAATAGAAGTTTGATTGTGTTGTATTAAGTCATTTTGGTCAAGGTAATTTAAATTGAGATATACTTGTATAAGTTGGTGTGATGTGAATGGATTTGAAGAAAGTGTGTGGAATGATGAAAGATTGTGTGTATTAATATGAATGAAACTTGATGCAGTTGAATTATGATCGCTTGGATGAAGAGTAGTAAAGCCTCTGCTTTTTTTTTCTGTTAAGAGTAGTTGGATCTAACAATTTGCACAACACTTCATCTATTCTGATTGTACTAACTTATTTTGATTTGTTCTTTTGTATTATTTAATCTACTGTTCATTGAATTTGGTTATTGATTTATTATCAGGAGAAGCGACTTGAAACATCAGAAAATTTTAATTCCCCCCCCCTCAATAGGACATCACGTATTATTTTTTAGAAACAAACCTATTCAATGCTCAATTTATTTGAAATAACCAAATCTAACCTTGTTAATGATATACACAAATCGTTATTCTCCTGTTTTATTGTTTTACTTTTACACTCTTTTAATTGACTTCATAAGACTGTAAGCCTCACAAATGAAGCATTAAAAATCTAGGCGTTCTAACTGCAAAGAAAGATCATGCACATCATTTTTCTAAAGCAGGCAATAAAATGATTTACATTTTCCCGAAGGATGGTAACTATAAAAATGTGCACATCGGGATTATAAATGAACCAATCAGAGTCATAATCCATGAACTACTTCTAGCTAATGAGAAGACAGTATTTATTAGTGAATTGTTTATCGAAGAAATAATCAATGATATTACAGATTATAGATGGTTATTGAATAAATCATTGTTTTGTGGATTTGTTTTTGCTGTTAAATTAATGAAACGACGATAAAGAGATTTATTCATGTGACTAAAATACTGTCGACGTTACTGTCGTCCCTTGCAAGACAAGTTGACCTATTATCGGTATAAACGTTAGTTTTATTTGATCTCTTACCTTCTGAAAGTGATTTGTACAGTTAGTCCTGTTCCATACTCCAGAAGACTGTAACAGCCAGATTTTTAAGTATTAGTACATAGTTCAATTGGGACAATTATTTTTGTGGAGATTGGTTATTTATTTGATTGAATTTGTCACAGATTGGTGTTGGCAGGGTACAATTGAAAATCATGTAGAACTGGACAGCTTTTTCGTCCTAGTGTGGAACTCCTCAGCAGTGAGCACCCCAGATTCCGAATCAGGGGCTTCAGGTTGACAGCGAACGCCTAACAAGTACATCCTCATTCATCATCTAGACTTATTTCCCTTCTGAATTTTGCGTTTTCGTATCTAACATTCATCTATTACAACATTTCCAACAATACTACGAAAACAATGGTTCTAGTTTTTTCAATATATCAGTACATATACCATGCCAATAAATATACTACTGCGCGGCGATAATTTTAGTTAATGTCTAGCTGGATAGTGGGTGACCTAAAAGCCAGTTCATTAGCAGCAACGCCAGTTATCTATAAAGAGACTTGGAATAATGAAAAGAATTTCTACACCAGTAGCATTACCATCTAAAAATATTACCATCTCTTTTATTTTCACAAAGTTCCAACGTCACATTTGAGGCTTATGCGTGGCAATCCTACGCTTGCAGGTAAAGTGAAACGACGTCTTCCAAGCAACAAAAGGCTTGTCTATAGCATGAATTTTAAGTTCAAATTTGAGACAACTTTGTCGTCGATAGCGTTTTCCTGATTGGTTCTTTTGGAAATTTTGAGCAGTCGTTTCACTGTAGCACTTGTTCGTTCATATGAAATACTCTAACCGTTATTATGATTCTAATATACTGAAAAATAGGTGTAAGAAAGTAAGAAACTAAAACACTGTAATAAGATATCAAATCCAGCTAGATGGATCTGTAACAATAAGGCTAGCAGCATATACTGTTGGGATGACTTACAGAAATCTTGATGTGGATTTCAAAAACCTCGACAGAGCCGAAGACAATCCTTAATCACCGTTAGAATAGAACCTTCCTGAATATCGACGTGGAGCATTCAGATTAGATTATAGCTGAAACCTACTATTTGCGGCTTGAATGAAACGTAAAGATGAGTTCATTTCTTTGATAAACTATAAATACCCTAATACTAAATTTGTACCATACTTAACACTTACTAAAGTAAATATTCCTTCATATTTGTCATCTTATTTACTACTTTGATGATTCAAGGTATTCTAATGCTGAAGTTGTATGCAGTATTATCAATAATAAAGAGCAAGACTTATTATATGCAATTAGTGGCGTTGTTTATATAGGCCAACTTTATTGGTCACTCACACCCCTGAACTATTAGGTTACTAATGAAAAATCTAAAATCCTTCTTTGCCTTATTCTTTAATAGTGCACTACACATATTTAGTAATATAATATGTGAATTTCATAAGTATTTAATTATAAAATGTATTGTTCTTAATATGAATAGAGATAATAATGGTAAGAATGTTTATTTTACTACTAATACACTACTACTAGTGCTATTTATAGTGGTATTTTTGTTTGGCTGCATCATTTTATTTCATTATATAATTGGTGCTTTTAAGAATCTAACTAATTTGATATCTAGTTAATCGTATTTGTTACAGATTGATGTTGACAGGGTGATATTGTAAATCATTTAGCACTAAACAGTTGTTTCGTCCTAGTGCGCGACTCTTTAGCAGTGCGCACCTTAGATTTCGGGAGCTTCTTGTTGGCGAACACCTAAACCTCTACACCACTGAATCGGGAGACATTCAATGGTAGGATTCCCACTTAAATTAATTCGTGATAAAAGCATAACAATCACCCATTGTCTAGGGTGCTCACTACTGGGGAGTCCCATACTACGACGAGACTTCTGTCCAGTGCACTCTGGTTTTCAATGGTACCCTTTCAACATCAATATTTGACAAATACAGTCAACTATACTTGATGCTAATATCCACAGACCATCTCATTTTAATTTGAAATTCATCATAAAATTAGTGTAAATTAATGAATGGATAATATATGGAGTCTCAGTGAAGCCTCCAATGATTTCAACTTATGTCTTTCTATCAAAATTAGAAAATGAGCAACTATATGACGTATTAACTAAACTTAATTAGTATTGCCGCTAGGTTAAATCACACACAAATTGTATATGAAATGTATGACGACAAATAAGAAATACTCAATATAGTTAATAATGTACATCCTAAGATAAAGTTCACCTGCGAGGACGAATATAAAATCAGCATGACATTCGTGGTTAGCGTTTTTTTTTTAGCAAGATTGCTTTTTACGAGATGGGATTGTTAACTTCTTGCCCAACCCTTCTCCTTTGTTCGGGCTTGGGACTGACAGTAAGCCTATGGGGATTCAAGGCGAAGAAAGGAATTAAGAAAGGACCCTGGGGGTGGACAGGACACACATTGAGAAAATCATTAAACTGCATCACAAGACAAACACTAACTTGGAATCCTGAAGGCCAAAGGAAAAGAGGAAGACCAAAGAACACATTATGCAAAGAAACTGAAGACCAATAGGAAAAAAAAGAACAGCACATTGGATGGGCTAAAAAGGGAAACCTAAGACAAAGTTGATAGATGAATGTTGGCTGTCGGCCTATGCTCCACGTGGAGCAACATGCATTGGTTGATTGGTGGCATTCCTAGATGTCCTCATATCTAGAATAATAAGCAACACTAAAGAGAGAAATATATTTATGAAAAACACTTGCAAGTGTCAATATACTTATTACAAAAGCTTCACACTGATTCAATACAAAATTAATCTGACTTAATGTCATAACGACAAAATTGGGTTATTACATTTAAAAGATAGTATGGATGAAGAAACAGAAAAATTAAAGAATACCATACAAAATAACAAATATTCAGTCAATTTTAACAAAAGGTTCACGTTCAAATGAGACAACTGATCGAAATCTGACACTATCAGTAAGGATACTGTTTACTGAAGGAAGCGATATCTTAACATGTTGATTCAAAATCTTTCGAAAGAGTGCTTAATGCAGTTAGGGTGCAAGTTACCTATTCAGGCAAACTGGTGTTCAATCAACAAGATGAGGAAAACATACCGGAGATGAACTCTTCTGTATACTAAATTAACAGCTCTTGTAGAGCTAGTTACATTGGCAGTACTCAATGTTATTGTATTTACACACTCGTGATCATGTACTGATGTGGTTAGGGAAAGGAATAACAAAGTCTATCAACCGCACCATACTGCTGTATTTGTTTGATAGCGAACATTAAATCAAGAACCTAGATGCATTCTTAGTTTGTACTGAGTCCTGATTGATCAGCATAAAGTATTGATATTACGGCTACTATACGTCGTTGAAGCTATTGACAGTAAGTTCAGAAAGCCAAGCTTACGCAATAAAAATCCGTACGTCCCACCTCTCAGTTTGCTATGACTACCGACCGTACCTTCGATTACACAAGCTGACGACTGTAAACTCTCACTACACAAACTTCTTTTCTGTTTGTCACTAAGCTGTTTGGTTGTTAATCACACATTTGTATCTCACAGTTCATATAAATCTCTTATTATCATTATTACCTTAACAATATCTTTTTCGATTCACATGAATTTCTTATCATTATTATCATAAATACGCTGATAACAGTTTTCCATATCAGCTATCATATATCATTGTTATTTTATTATTCTTATCATTACAACCAACTCAACACACCATCTCTTTTAATAAATATTGTATTAAAAGGTTGCAAAATCTCTCCGACAGTGATGAAACTTATTGGGTCCCTAAGGTATACTGTCAAACTTGGGGAAATTAAGGCAAAAGTTATCTTTTTCTATGATTATATTCAAAGTCATGAAAGTTCGAAATGATAATGGAAGATGCCTCGTTTGAATCATATTTATCCAAATTACAAATCATCCGAGCGACATGTATGTAATAATGTCGATTAGATTAACTGAGCATCACAAAGATCACATATATTATACGATTTATCTTCTGAGAAACTTAGACTATAGGTTACAGATAAGCGTACTAAATCTACTACTTCAGATCCTAAAGATAGTTTGAAATACAGCACCAAGTTCCAGTTAATCCGGAAAGGTTTGTATTCACTCATTTTTCATTTTACCTATCGATTATACAGTTAGAAGCGCTGTTCTTAGCAACGAAATTCTGTGACGTAAATCAAAATGTTAACAATCTATATACACATTCAGTCCGAAAATCTAATCAATCAGACAAGTGGTCTGACTTCAACTTCAGAGCAAGAAATTCAATGATTTAAACCCACCCTTTTAGACTGTTGCAATAAGCACCTGAATATGATACCGTCAACTCATTGCCTGTTAACAAAAGAACATAAGAAACAACTCAAATCACTTAGCAATAATAATGATCTCCTTATAACACGTCCCTAAAATGGTACAGGAGTTGTTATAACAGATAGAACAAACTACATTTATAAAGTGACATCCCTGCTATCAGATGATAGCAAATTTTTCAAATAGCAGAATGATACAAACCGAAGCAATTAACCAAAGTTCATAGAAGAATAGAAAAGGAGTGAGTAACATACAAAGAATTATACGAAGGAGTTAAACTATCAGGATCCATCAAACCACAACTGTACGGTCTTCACAAAATGAAGAAACCGCGATTACTCTCTTGTCCCATTCTTGACATGTCACAATTCTCATACCATCACCTAGCAAAACGGCTAGTTAGCGTATCAGAACCTATAAAAAGATGAATCACTAGGCATTCATTACTGGATATCTTCAAGTTTGTCGACGACACAAAGAATATTAATGTACATAACAAACTCATGATCTCAGTGAATACCGAACTTTTGTTAACTAATGTTCCTATCACCGAAACTCTCCACTACATCTGCATATGCGTCGAAAAAACAACAAAGATAAACGTTTAGATTCCGATTACCTATCTCAAGGAATAATCATAAAGATGCACTTTTAACGTTCAGTTTACATTCGGTGATATAATTTATAGACAAATGGATGGAATAAAAATGAAATCCTCCTTGGGTTTTTTACTAGCAGCTTCCATCATGGGTATTTATTGGAAATAATTAGCTAAAACCCATGATTAATATTTTCCACTTTTAGAAGAGCTATGTAGATGAAATTTTTCTTATCTGCGATCAAACTTCAATCCTGAATAAAATCTTATATATCCTCAACAACTCCAAATCATCAACCAAGTTCACTGTTGAAAAAAATGAGTTAAGCTTCTACTTCCTCAATGTTAAAATGGAAACAAGTCCTGTTGAGACGCTACAAAAAATAATTTACGAAAAACTGAAATGGAATAGTCATTTGACCGGTTTCTATAGCTGGGTTGATTGAATTCGTCACAGATCGGTTTTAGCAGGGCACCATTGAAAACTAGGGAGCAGTGATCAGCTGTATTTTCCTAGTATGGAACTCCTCACCAGTATGCACTCCAGATTCTGTCCTATGGCCCTCAGGTTAGTGAAAGCACAACTCTCTACACTACTAAACTGGCATTCAGTAGTCAAACTCCTACTTCCATCAATTTGTAATATAGCGTGACAATCACCAATTATCACTGGTGATAACTGTTTCACTTTCAAAAAGTCTGAACTCCAACAGCCACAGCTTTTCACTAGAGATTCAGGAACATCCTGAAGTTATTCACTAATTATTATTATAATTCAATTGAGATAGTTTGTTTAGTTTAACCAACTAATTATATACATTAAAATTTTAATTTTGCACTCTAATGCTTAGTTTTCTTTAACTCCTGCATATATTAATGCCAATTAGCATACAGTTCACTTTCCAATAACGTTTTATGATTAGTATAAACAAGATAATTAAGGTTTAGATATACCCTATATTCAAGATGATGTATAATGGCTAGTAATTTACTTCAAGGCAATAATCAATTAATCTCAATCATCACAGTTTCTTGAAATCAATTTATGTAGTATAACTATAAAGGTTGACATTCGTAAACAGTATCTGCAAAACGTGTAAAACTGCTTTGTACTAATATACTCAATTTGTACCGAGTAGTAATTAGTTGATTACTATTCCTATGTATGTTGTTCACACAAATGGTGATTTAGGACAGCTTTCATCATAGTATTAGATTGTTCAACAGAGAACGAATGAAGAATATTTATGTGTTGTAACAAGACCCCAACCCTAAGAACACTGAGGTGATATTCATTCTCAACTTAAGTTAATTTGAAAAGACTTCATAACTAAAGTCAGTCATTCCAACTGACAATTTTTACTTGTACAACTTATTTTACTTTACCTCAGTATAAACCACGTAAATAGTTGACGAAATATAAGCAAGATGATTCGCTTTTGTCTTAATGATAAGCGACTTCAACTTGTCATTTATTGTTCTTGTTGGCGTTTGTTTTGAGAATGAATGTTGTCCTAAATTTGGTAGCTAGTATTGAACATCTTGTAAACAAAATCTTTTAAAGATTTACTGATAAAAGGCTTTATCGACTGGTATGCAGATGAATTATTGGCGAAAACGTTTGAAAATCTATCTCTAGTAAGATCAAGGCAAATACTACAGTCAAATAACTTAAAACAAGACCGAATTATCTTTGTATTTGAATTATTGGTGTGAGAATGCTTCCTAATAGTTTAGTTTTAAGCTGGTGAGCCCCAAAAGACAGAAGACTTTACTTAACACTCATTTGTTATAGACTGTTAGAAATGGTCATAAGATTCATGCATTTGGGTAGTTGTGGTGCTGCAAAAGAAATTCATATACGCATAGTAAAATACAAAAAAACTTATGTCGTCCCGCCTGGAGCCCCACAGGGTTTCTGCCGGTCCCGAATAAAAATCTTTATAACCATTCTAACTCTGCCCTGGAAGTTGGAAGGACTAATATGACGCTTCATGGTGAAAGCCGAGTTCCTTCGGAAGCCATGAGGCCGATGCCCCCCCTTCTGACAACCGGAGCAACAATCGATGTACCCGACCGACCTCAAACAGCTGTCCCCTGGACACTGCAGCCACACTCTCGGGTCATCACGACCTCTTCTAATCCTCTTTCTCTTTCAGGTTCCTCACTAATGACCCTTCCACGATGTGGGCAACCGGGAAGTGATAACCGCCCTCATACCTCCAATAGCACTCGAGTTCACCTTGTTCATGATCAAACACGTTCTCCCTCTCTGGTCCCCACTTGTAACACTTCTACCACATTTTGTATGCGTGCCACTTGTACTGGTTACCCGAGTTCCCGAAATGTCATACCAGGTCTCCTAAAGCCACGCTCTAAACTTCATGTTGGAGCTTTTAATGTGCGTACGCTGTGTCAAATCGGTCAACAGGCTGCCTTAGCTAAAACATTAGAATCTCTTGCAATTGATGTATGCTGTGTCTCCGAAACACGCATACAGGATCCCAGCATGGTCTTCCGTTTGACGTCACCTAGTCAATGCAATGGAACAGCACACTTCACTCTTCGTTTATCTGGAGACCCTACAGCTAGCTCACGTGGCCTTGCTGGTGTAGGTATAGCACTAAGCTTACGGGCAGAACAGGCTCTTCTCGAGTGGATTCCTGTAGACAGTCGTCTATGTGCTGTCCGTCTAAATGGCACAGTACGAACTCGGAAAGATAGGGACACACGCCGATGCCTTTTTGTCGTCTCAGCTTATGCCCCCACTGATTGCAGCACAGATGAAGTGAAAGACGACTTCTATATGAAGTTCTCTAGCCTCCTTCAGAAAGCTAAGCACTCAGATATAGTAATTATAGCAGGAGATTTTAACGCCCAAGTAGGTAGACTAAATCAAGCTGAAAAGCACTTAGGTGGGTTACTCGGCATCCCAGCCCAGAGAACAGACAACGGAGATCGTCTGTTGCAGTTATGTTCAGACTACCGTTTATTCTTAGCTAGCACAAACTTTAAGCATAAGGCGAGACACTGTTTAACCTGGCGACCTCCAACATCTACGCAACGATGGACACAAATTGATCACATCGGCATCAGCTACCGTTGGAGAGGTTGTATAGAGGACTGCCTTTCTGGGGCACTTGCCTAGACTCTGACCATGCCCTAGTGAGAGCACGTATCTCTATGCGTTTTACTGGTCGCAGAAAGGTTACATCGGGCAAACCCTTTAGATATCACTTTGAGAGTGAGAACGCTAAGATTGCATTTAGGAATCGTTTGGCTAAGCATTTACTCGCCCATGACCAACAGGTTTCCCCCGAAGTAGCTTGGAATGATTTTAAAGCAGGTGTATACGCAGCAGCGCTATCAGTATCTAACCCCAATCCAATAGTTATGAAAGACCATTGGATCTCTAGAACTTCTAGGGAACTGATGGAGGCTCGAAAACTCATTCCAGCAGGCTCGGAGTATGATGAAGAGCGACGACAACTGAAACGTAGACTGACAAAGAGTTTGCGTAAGGATCGTGAACAGTTGTGGGCAACAAAGCAAAAAGCGATAGAAGCATCAGCAGCGGCAGGCAATAGTAGACAGCTGTTCCGACTTATTAAGGACACCGGTATCAAAAAAATCGGCAGTTAGTGAAATCATCTCTGAAAAAGATGGGTCGTTGATCTACTCTCAATCTAGAAGATTAGAACGATGGCAGAACACTTTCAGGAACAGTTCAACTGGCCCCCAGCCACGCTTAGCTTACCCACAATCTCCAAGCTACCCGAATGGAAAACTGACACAGGTCCCCCAACTCTCAGTGAAGTTGAAAACGTCATAAGTAAATTGAAACGAGGGAAAGCAGCAGGGCCTGATATGTTGTCTACCGATATCTTCAAGGATGGTGGTATAGTCGATCGCTGATTGTTCCAGTCTACAAAAAGGGACAGAAATCCTCTTGTATAACCACAGAGGAATCAGTTTGACTAATATAGTATCTAAAATATTAGCCACTATAATCATCCGACGTTTAACTAACACTAGGGAACAACAGACTCGAGAAAACCAGGCTGGTTTCAGACCTGGCCGAGGTTGCATTGATCACATATTCACACTGCGCCAGGTCCTCGAACACAGACATATGTACCAACGCCCAACTATAGTTGTATTTCTTGACTTAAAAGCAGCGTTCGACTCTGTTGACCGTGAAGTCTTGTGGCAATGTTTGTCATTAAAAGGCGTACCTCAAAAGTACATTAACCTTATAAAGGCTCTCTACTCGGTCACCACTGGTCGAGTCAGAGCATATGGCGAATTGTCACGAGAAACTTCATCCTCAAGTGGAGTCCGTCAGGGTTGCCCCTTATCCCCATTTTTATTTAATTTCATCATAGACGTACTGTTAGATATCTCACTCACTTCTTTTAAGTCCTCTGGGATTAGTCTCCTTCCAGGAGGCTCTCTTATCGACTTAGAATATGCAGATGATATAGTCATATTTGGTGAAGATGCACACAGCATTCAAGGTCTCTTGAACACGTTGAGTAACAATGCAGGCATATTTGGAATGCACTTCTCCCCTCCCAAATGCAAAATGTTACTCCAGGACTGGTCTGCTTCTTCCCCCAAATTATTTATAGGGAGTGAAGTAATTGAATGCGTTGATCGCTTCACTTATCTCGGAAGTCTCATTACCCCTGGTGGGTCGGTGTCTGATGAAATCTCAGCGCGGATCCAGAAAGCTCGATTGGCATTTGCCAATCTACGGCACTTGTGGCGCAGACGAGATATCCGTGTCTCAACGAAAGGCCGGGTGTACTGCGCAGCAATCCGCGCCATCTTAACATATGGCTGCGAAACGTGGGCCATGAAAACTCAAGATATACGTCGCCTCCAGATATTTGACCATAGGAATCTTCGGAACATCGCTCGTATTCCATGGAATATCCGGACTAGTAATAGTGAGGTTAGACAAAAGGTTCTTAGGAAACACGGTAAATCAGTTGAAGAAGTCATTAACCTTCATCGACTGAGATGGCTAGGACATGTATTGCGCATGCCCGACCACCGTCTACCCCGTCGCGCCATGTTAGCTATGGCTGAAGTAGGATGGAAGAAGGTTAGGGGCGGCCAAACCAAAACATGGCATCAGTCCATGAAGTCCTTGACTACTGGTCTAAGCCATGTTGGTAGATGTAGACTACCTGGTTGGGGTCCGCGTGATGATCGCAACAAATGGCTGGAGACACTAGGTGATATGGCTCAGAACCGGTCACAGTGGCGCAAGTGTATTCACTCTTTAACCTCATCTAGATCTTAAATTCTATTGTTATTTTCTGGACATCTTTACGTACTCTTCTCTCTTGTATTCTGTTTATACGTTACCTCAATATTCTCGTAGTGCTATTGTGGTATGGCAACTTGAACCTACAGGCGTTTGTGCCCGGTTCTACGTTGCTGATGATGATGATGCCGTCCCAGTACCAGTGTAGTCAGTTTGGCTTAAAAAAGTTGCATTAACAACGCCTCCTTGGGAGCACTTTGCTCTATGTTAGTCATACTCACTATCTCCGAGCTGATGATTTACGGGAACTCTGTGCTTAGTTGTTTTTATCTTTGAAGGACTGTTGATGTTCAGTGGCAGTATCATTTTAGCAATATAAAGGTTCAAGTGAGCATTTTCAGAGGCACTGATAACAACTTGATTCATGCAACCTTGTTGAAACGCCGAGTTGTATGGGTGGCCATACTTTATAAATATTATCGCCCCCACCCTTCGCTACGAACTTTACATTTAATATTATTTATTGACGCCGAGAATTGCACATTTTGAGTAGTTAAGAATTTACTAAATATTACATATTCATTTCTCGTCACTTGTTACAGACAACATTATTTATCTTTATTTACTCTTATTTTTATTTTCCACTATTTCAAGCGGCCAGCTACAGCAGGATCAATTAGTTCAAGTAAACGTGGAGTTTCACCTGTGAAAAAATTCACCCCACCAAATAACTTACCTGGTCAATATCCCAATTTAATTCAGAAACATTTTGATTTATCTCATTTAATCAAACAAACATATTCATTAGAAAAAACAATAAGTAGGCAAGATATTCGTATATGTCCTCGTTATCCCTGGCTACCTAAACCAAATCGTGAAGAAAGATTAGAGAAGTTAGCTGAAGCACGTGAACGATATGGATGGGATTATGGATTGCCTGGTGTACCGTTGAATTTATTTGATAAACATTTAATGAATCGTTTTAAACAGATTGAAACAAATACAGAACAGTAGATCACGTAGGGCTTAGTTATTATGTAGACTATGCATTACAATGTTACATAAACCAGCAAAATTTAATCAGTTTCGTATATGAAACAGGCATTTTTCTAGTACACATTTCATAACTAGGTTTATACTACTTAAATGTGTCTAAAGACACATGTATCACATCCTATTAACACAGAAAAATGAAATCAATACGATAAATATAAAGTAGTAGCAATATCAGTGGTAAAAAAAGATTAGGAATTTAGAACGAGGGGGTAGAAATGTCCCAATCATTCAATTAATGAAGATTCACTACATTATCAACCTACTCATTCTGCAGTTCGTTGCATCTAACTACAGAATTCCTTGCTGAAAGGTCCCGACGTACGCGCTCAATCTTTTGAAGACACTTTTGACCAAATGTTAATAGCCTAAAATTGTCTTACATTTTGAGGCTTACTAACTTTTAACAACCATAAAGTAAGACATAGTCGACCAAGTTAAGGAAATTCTAGTGAGCTTCTTGAATCTGTACAGAGATTTATCAGATATCGCCCCAATATGATTGGGAAAATGACTATGGATGCAAGTGAGTCGATTTTATCGAATCTGAATGAACAGGGTGAGCAAGTACAAGATATACATCGATGGATACAAACAACAAAGGACAACAAGCAACATGTAGAGAAGTGAATAATAGGTAACATTTAAACAATGATTAATTAAAACCTGTTTCATACGGCAACTTTGCTTAATTTGTCGAATAAACGAATATAGCAAAGAAGAAAGAGTAATTCAATAGTGATACGACAAATCCTAGTGCGAAAAACATTTATTCGGATTCATTATCATTTTCTCGCACAAATCGGCTACTAATAAAAGGTTTCTCATAAGTTGAAGACCAGATAGTCACATTTTCCCCTGAATACTAACCGATTCTGAGCTACATCACCCACAATCTCCATACTACGAGAATAGTAGTATACTCTTGTGAACTGACATCAAGATCTAAATGAGTTTTATAGATACCACATGAATTAGAAACAAACATGTTGACTCTCAACCTCATCACCTTGTGTCCCATTGAGGAGCAGAAATAAAAAAATAAAACAGCGACTGGTCTGTAACTGCGAAGGATTATTACATACTGAATGCAAAACTCTTTATAAATGTTTTGACACAATCTAAAGTTATAGAGTAATAATGAGTCGATCAATTACACCGAATAGTTCAACAACTGAATAAACTAATTATTGAATATTTGCATACTGTGAGGTAATAGAAATTAGGATCTAAAATAGGTAAATTTTTACCTTATCCACCAAAAGCTGAATTATTTGCGATTCAAAATCATTTCAGTGAAATCAAGATAGATCTAATAAAGTAGTAATTCACTGATTAAGGGCACTTTGCTAGGAAATCATACAGCGACAAGTCGGTTCGCCTTTCGAAAACGTTCACACACCGCTCCACTTACTATAGTTTCTACAAGCGCGTAGTACTAACAGACCTCACAACTGAGTGAACCCGGGAGCCAAGTACATGAATATATAGTGATAAACGAGACTAGATATAAACTACGCCTGGGTATAAAGTATCCCTATACTTCATATCAAAAATTAGTCATAAACAATGTAAAGCTTGGCATATGTGCGTCGGTCCAAGTTATCATACCCTAACAAAAGAGCAAACTGAATACTAAAGTAGGAGAAATAACAGAAGTCGTAAAACAGTTGTGTTGTCTCCGAGGTGATTTTCATCTGGAAGCACGGCTGACCAACAATTAAAGACTTATTAGTTAGGTTTCCCTTAGCTTTTTTATCACACCTCTACGAGTCTCATTTATGTAGGCGATAGTTAGGCATACGTAATACATATGCTAACGACCTCAGCCGATGAAGACTCGTAAACGTACCAACTGGTTTACTTGAAGTGAAAAAAAACCAAGAGCAAATGAAATATACACAGAGTTTAACATACGTATAGTGTTATAATCTGTAAAGTTTGAAAATATATTTCAATAATGAAGAGATTGAAAGACAATTATATAAATTTTATTACTGCTACTACTACTAATGATGATTTTAATAGTAGCATTAGCATCAGTAGTAGGAATAATATACTTAATTGTATTATAAGGCACCAGCTGTTATAAATGCGATTTTCATTGGATAATAATTTGACCGATCGAATTGTTTCACAAAAGATTTCAATCGATTTACATGACGTGAACAATGTTTCGGCATAGCATTGCATTCGTTCGTCACATTATATTGATTAGATGAGTGGTAGTACTTATCGTGATCCATAATTGAACTGCTGCTGCTCAATACCGACTGACCATAAGATGTTTGTATAATCAACCAATATAAGAAGATATCTTCACATGCTTCTAACTCATCTATAAATGCTTTGATAGGATTGGCTAGAAGATCTGTATAGAGATGCAAATAATGCTAACCATTGGAATAGGAGAATTAGGTGGAGAGGGGAGAAAAATAAACTAATTAGTAGTATTATGTGATTACCTAGTACATATACAGTGACAAATACTGGTATGACCAAAATTAACTTGTGGCTGGCAAGTGGATTCCAAGACGCGCGTTTCGCATGACCTGGAGATCGTAAGATGTACGTACCTGCATCCAAATGTTGATGTTCGAACTAAGTTTGTTCGCGTCAAACTCCACCGCGTTCACTACTAACCTACTGAGTCTAGACAGCCACTACTGTGCAAGAGGTAGGCATAAATAGTTTCAAAACGTTCGTATCCCTTCGCTCATGCTATGGACGAAGTTCGAGTGCCAATAAGAATGCAGGTACGTCCAGCCGACGAGTCCTAGATCGTACGAAACACGTCCTGAATTTTACTTGCCAGCAATAATCCAATTTTAATCATACCTGGATTAAAACAATTAGATCAGGATGCATGTATAGCAACAATGACTAGCTAATTTCAGTCTATAACATCGTCGGAAAAATACAAACACTTTCAAATTATAAATATTAAAAGCTAGGATTTGAATATAAATAAAAAAATTACTTGGGTGGTTTAGTGATTCTAATGTTAAATATTTCTCTGCAAAGCTAGATAAAATCATCGGTTAAGCTTCATAGTCGATATATTCCCTAATGACCAAGTAAAAAGATCACATACACTCTTTGAATGCAAGTATTAATGATTATATTTTACTGGCGAAATCCAATTAGTTAGATCAGAATTTGAAGCAAAAACCAGTAGTAACTAAGTGGATGAAAGTTAAATATATCAACAAGTAGGCCATTATACTATGCAGAGAAAAATCATACCAGTCTATTAGATCACGTATTTCATAACCTCTAACAGTTGCATTTTTAAACAATAAATGAAAAAAATTAAGAAAAATTGAGTGGTTGTGTGTAGAGTAATGACTTAGTGTTTAAGGTACTCGACTTTCAATCACTAGATAGGTCACGAGTCCGAATTTCATTTTATCTACTTAAATTCCGGCTGTCAAATAGCACCTTCAGTAATGGGGTTAAACTTCAAAAGCTCAATTACGCTGGGTGATATTATCTACACTCAAACAGTGGTAATAAAAAACTTAAAATTACATTAAATAAAGCTTGTGTGCTGACACTAATAAATTATTTTAGATATACTGTAGTGATGAAGTTCAAGATATGAGTTTCATTGTATTTAGGATTCGTCACATGAATGTAACTGTCTACTAGTGTTTGGAAGAGGACTCGAAACAAGTACTTATCATTTCAAACACTAGCGCATTATGCTGTAGTGAATGAGTAAAGGGTTTGAATCCTAATGCCGGCAAATTCAAATGAAACAAAGTATGGATCTAAAATTCCATTGCCGCTGAATGTTTTAAATATAGTAAATGAATTCCATGGGTCATAGTTTCATCGAATAAAGTAAAAACTATATAATTACCTCAATTCTAAATTAAGGTATATTATTATAAATAAAATGAAACACACATCCTGGATTGCTGTAGCTCACTTACTTTATGAAAGAATACTGAAGAGAAACTAGCAGAAAATGACTGATTGCCATCATAAAAATGCCAGATAGATTGATCAGATAAGGTTACTAATCGTTCAGGATTTTGGCACCATAACTATAGAGAAATAAAAAAAGACAAATTATCATTATAGTTACTGTACTGTTAGTTGTAAGCAATGTTTAGTCAAAACTGTATTTAACAATGCTAGAAAATTACATTCAGCTGATAAAATAAATAGTTGGCATATACTGAAGGTTATCTTCCACAAAATGGATATCCGAGAAAAGTTATTATTATGAAAGGAATAGAGGTCATGGAAATTCGCGAATTATTCCATCTACAAATAAAGAAACCTACTTTCATTCGTCTTCGATTCAAAGATGAATTTTCAAGTAGGAGTGATAGAACAACAAAAAGCAGCACTAAAAAGTAGCTTGTCTATAGGTCAATTGTTCCCAGAATACAATACAATATGAACTGTTATTCAAACTAAACAAAAGTGAGGTTATTTACAAATCTATTTATCAGTTTACATGTACTTATGGTAACAAATAGATATGAAAAACTGAGAGAGATTTAATTAAATCTCTTGAAGATAATACCTCGAAACCTTTGTTTGAATGAAACGAAAATGTTCATAAGCACAATAATTAAACACTTAATAAACAGTGGACACGTGGCGGGTGTTACAAAAACACTTGAAATAATTGATAAGTGCCGTTGATACTGTTACTACATGCACCTAAAAATCACACGTCTATGCTAACTGCGACATGGCAACTTGAACACACGTACCAACTTCTACATTGTGATTAGCTGAATGATCAAGTGACGCTATGTGTAAACGATTTCAACCTAGCATCTATACACACAGAGAGAATACATTAAACCTTTCACTGTCACGGTAAAAATTAATGATGGTGATTAGATATGGTTTTTACATAATCTAACTATTTCATACACCTGACGTTTATGATATCAGCATAGTTTAATACAAACTATTTGACGTGATTACGCAATAACATTTGCTAAAGATTCAAGAAGGGCAATTAACTTTCCGAACTGTTTTTCAAAAGACTGTTTCATTTATTTTCTGCATATGTATGTCGATGATTTAATTTCTATTATTTTCATGTTCTCATCGCCCTAACCTCCCATTATACTCATGAACTGTATCATATCACTTGTCAATCACTGTAATCAATTAATTATGTGTCTGTACCCACTTCAATCTCTAGTCATTAATGTTTCCATTTTGCATAAATGTTATTCTTTTTATTGGTACACAGCGTGGTCAGGCTTTGTATGTATATAAATAGTTGAGTGAAATAAAGTCTGACTGACTGATGAATGGCTTACTTGTCTTGTGTTCTTCACTCCGGTTTAGGGACTAGTAATCACACAGCACACTTATGTGTACACTGATTGGTACTATCAAGATCACTGTTTTTCATAAATCGTGATTGTCCAATTTTTAAAGATATAACACAATCCATTAAGGATTAAATCATTTTTGACCTCTTTAACCATTTTTTTTTTATTTCAACAAATGCTATATATTTTCAATGTTAAATAACATTTTAGTATTTACATAATGAGATAAAAATTAATGTATGATCAAAATAACTTAGTGGAATATATTCATGAACTTAATAACAGTGGACATTTGATATATGCATATTACCTCAAATGCACGTTCGATTGACTCAACCGATGGTAAACATACATCTTCTTCAATAGAAAAAATAGCTTCAGTTTTAATTTGTCGATAAGGAAAATATCGACCATTTACTGAACCATAAGCTGAACGAACAATGTGTAAAGGGACAGTTAAAGATGGCCATAATGCAGCTAAAATTATGAGAAAAAAACACTATCAAAATATTATTTAACCATCATAAAATATAAATAATATTCTTTTACTATTGATATACCGGTCACCTAAATAAGATTGATTATCTTCAAGAGCTATCTATCTGTAGACTTTTTCATTATTTCTGGTTTTATACGAGGTGAACATTTTATCTCTATTATTATTTAGTTCCCTTTGCCCTCCTCCCAATTTGACACTGTCACTATATCATTTATCGTTGATGAACTATGGTTAGTCAATTGTGTATACGTTACTTCAGTTCACATTCACTATTACTCCTATTTTGTATAAATGTTAGTCTCCTAATTGGTTAACAATGTGGTCTGGCTTTGTGTATATGTAAAAGGATGTTTGAAATACAATACGACTCTGTCTGGTTGACTCAACAATCTGTGTTCTCTATTTATGGCTGGGGACTGAGTAAGCATCGAGCAAACGTACAGTGACCAACTAGAAATTCTCAGTAGTGCTCGTTATTGTGACTCCGTGCGTACAAAGTTGCATCAGCCACTTTGTCATACGAATCGATAATATCAGCCCCCTTCAAACATCATAACAACTACGATTTGGAAAATTCGGATTTTATTATGATTAACAGATACATTTTAAGGAGCTATGCGTATAACAATAATAACTATTTTTAATTCTGAAACACGAGGTACTACAATCTCATTTTTGATATTATTCATTGCAGTTAATTCATATGACAGAATCACGTCTGAATCTAACAGGCGAAATCAAAGAAAAGAGATTCAAACAAATTGTATTGATCGGATTCGACCAAACGGATATGAGTTACCAGATGCTGAATCACCTTATCATAGTACTGCATGAAAATTCTGATATCTGAAATAAATTATAGAAACAGTTAAACCATGTGAATTTAAAAGGAAAACGATTAACCATCAGCATTTCTAGATCACTACCCGACGGTAGAGTTCATACTTCAGTCAGTTCCTGAGATAACGATAAGGTCATCAAATGCCGCCGCCTCATTAGCTGTTTATCTTAACTCCATCAGACATGACTTCGCATCAGGACTTTGAGAGTCCTGCAGAATGTGATTGGTTAGCTCATGGTTAACTGTATGTATCAAGACCTGAAGGTCCTTTATTCGATCCTCGGTGAGATCTCAAGTGCTCACTGCTAAGGAGTCCCGTACTAGGATAAAACAACTGACCAGTTTCAAACAGTTTCCAGTGGTATCCAATCAAGGTCAACCTGTAACGAATAGAAATAATAAATATCCAAAAGACCACTTCAACTCAATAGGAAAATATCCTGGTGATTAGTGTACGATATTTACTATTGCTCAATTGGATATTTCAAACTTACATTCAGGAACTGGATATATTTTATTTGTCCAAACAACAACAATTTGCCGAAGGGATACTACGGACTGGATAGATTTTAACAAAATACAAAGCAGAGTGAAATGATTGTGAGCACGAATAAGAGCGGTGAATCCAACATGTGGAAAAGCTTTGGCTGGGTAAAATAATGCTGGAGATATCGGAAATCCAACCTGAATTACAAGTAAATGAAAGGCAAATACATAATGCATAAAAACAATGAACTTTTAAGATTAAAGTTACCACTAAACTGTACTAAAATCTAAACGGAATCACTCAAAAAAGTGACTGTGCACGTTAGTTCTTCCTTCTCAGTGGTTCGAATAAAGAGTTGTGAACTGTAAGCTCTACAAAGACAGGAGTTGGGTGCCAATGTAGCGATGATAGTGGGTGAAAGACTATGTTACAATTCAAACAGAATAAAAAGATATAAAATTTTAGTGTTGAAGAGGAATCATCATAATTGTAACACCAGAAGGTCGTGAATTCAGTACCATGTAGAGGTGCCCTTACACAAAATGAAACAGCTATTCTATGCTTTCTGGTTCGTAATAGTTATGCAGTTAGCGTCGGTTTGTGGTAGAAGTTGAAAGCTGTCAGTAATTAAATATAGGTTCATATACTTAATCACTTTGAATCTTATCAGTTTGGAGGGCTAACGATGCTATCAGACTGGCAGAAGAAAACTAGTTGGAGAGAGGTTTAAACTTATAAGCTGAAAATTCAGTATCTTAACCATCAATTCACTGCGTCTTACAACTAATTGCTTAAAAACTAGTAATTTGGTTTAACGAAAACAAAATTCAAGCAGTAACTTTGAAGATAAATCTTCCTTCTGAAATAACAACAAGTGAGAAAATTATGTATACATTACTTCACTGAAGGTAAAAATCAGGCATCACCGAATGAAACTAAAATGAGCCTAAGTGTATTGTCAGTTCAAAAGAAAACAATCATCAGAATGAAAATGATAAGTTCATTACTTAGTAATCTGTGATGCTAATAATAACACCTTCAGGGAAGCAATTTTATTTATAATTGATTCAGGAATAAATTGGGAGTAAAATTGACAATTGCTTGAAACAGGGAATAGCACATTTTGATCAGAACACGCTAACAGGAAATATTTATGAATAACTTATTGTTCGATGTTTGCGTTATCTCGTGTGACAATCAGTACTTCACAAAAACACATTCAGTTCAGAGGATTCAACACCAGCAAAAGGATCATACTATCCAGTAACTTTACTGTTCGTCAAAAATGCCGCTACTATCACTCAATACCTCTTTAATAAATCAGTTTATGTTCAGCTAAACTGAAGCTAAGTGAGGGTTACACAAATGTCAATAATTTTGTTGATGTAAATCTGCAATGCTTTTACAACTATATAGTTCTACCATTAGTTGTTATTTATTTAGTAATTTCAACAAGTATCATACACGCAATAAAAATACTGACAGCTTTTAATGCAAATAAATCAAACTTATTACCTTAATAGGATGCAAAAAACCATCAATCTTGATAATCTTTCCTTATTAAAATGATTTAAAACTATTAGTAGCTCAAAAAATTTACTGATGAACTGGCTTTGTTTAGGGTCACCGCCCTAATAGTTCAGTGGTAACATCTAAGACCGTGAATTAGCGTGATACAAGTACGGAACATGCAAAGAGAACTAGTTATGTTAGTATTACAGGGAGGTCTTGTTGATGAGTGCCAACATGCGTAAAGTTTAGGTCCTGAGTATCTTCCTGACTCCCTTTAACCATATAAGCAACAAGAAGTACACATGATGTCAAAACATTTAGACTAATGACAATGCTGCAATTCGGTCGGTATAAATTCAACCAACACAAGAGGACTACACAAAGCAGCAATAGTCACAACTCAGTCAATTAAAAAACAATGATGAATATTACACTAAGAAACAAATCACCTTGGAATAATCAGGATAATTCCATTCAGCATAAGATCGTGAATATTGAGGAAACACACGATCATTCAATATATCCAACGTGGTTAACAAAATTTTCTCTATTGATGAAAAATAACGTTGATAAATAAACATTATTTGCTGTCGAAGAAGTAATTTCTCATTCAGAGAATATGTTGACAAAATGGATGGAATCTTTTGAAGTTTCACTCGAGGAATACGGATGACAATTCTAAGTTAATTTATCAGATAGAAATAAAATTTAAATATAAAAAATTGTCTCAAATATGTAAATGGAACATTTATATACCCCATAATAAAAACTTATATATACCTCAAAGTATAGAGCTTAATTTTCAACCCGGTAAGATAGAAACAAGTGAAATGCACTGTCAAGTTTTCAGTAAATACACATGGCAGCAACAAAGTTATTTACAGGTGACTAACAGAAGGAAAATCTAGATGAATAAACTAGATGTTTATTCAAGTTAATTCAAAAACATTACTTACGAAAATAAAACAGTGAGCCCAAGATATTGCAGAAAATGAGTTCTTAAAGCAAGCGCTGCACTATGATAAATAAATACAATTAGGGCAAAGAATAAATACGATCAATTGTAGCGCTTTCAACTAAAGAAATACGCCGAATTTAAGGGATTCAAATTGATTCATGGAATGACTAGTAAACAACCAATACTAACAAAGGCTCAATACAAACTGAATACATAGGCCAAATAGAGCTGGTTAACTCTTACAATACCTCCGTCGTTCGATAACGAGCAAAAAATCTACTAGGGTACAGATAAAATATGGTAGAGGGGGTAAATGTGAAACATTAAGTATAGATATACAGAAAGGAGAAAGTTCAATTAATACGAAGAGAGTTTGTAAGCACAAGATACGCATACAAAATAGAAAAGCAGGAAACAGAAAAGCATAATTAAAAGTTTTAAACTCTAATAATAACGAAGATTTCTAGTTCACAACGAGATGAAGTTCAAAGATGAAGGATTATTAACAAGGCTAATTCAATAAAAACTTTCTTTATTCCATAGCACTAAAGCATAAATGACTAGCTGTTATTAGAATTTAGTCTGATAGAGTTAGAAGGTCATATTTTCAAGGAAGAGGTTAGAAGACCTATGTTAAATTAACAATGCAATAACATCAGACGACTGGAGATAATGACATATTGACACATTGTCAATAAACTCATAATTAAGTTCATATACAGAAGTGTATGCAATAATCAATACCTACCACATCACTCCTGCCAAAATATTGGCAAAGATTATTGAAGTTCATTTAAAAAGTACAAAGCATCTAATTTTTGCCAGGTACAGATTAATTTACTTGTAGTGTCGAGTCACATTCTAAATGTTATAGCAGATAGGTAAAGTAGATACGATAGAGTTAGAACTTATGACATAAAAGTTGAACGCTTAAACCATACAGTTACAATTCAACAGTTAATAAAAATACCTAAAGTACTAAATAACATAATTCTGACTTTATATTAAAAAGGAAATTCAAATAAAAATAGGCTTACTTATACCAATCAAGAACTTCTGAGAACGGTAAAATAATATCATCATTTACAATCACTGGAATACAGCCACAAGCTAGACTGTCGTATAAATTAAAACGATTTAGATTGTCGGCATCAATTATTAAACAAAATTCACTAGAACATAATGACTCAGAATAATTTATCCACTTTTTAACACTTTGACGATACTGTGATTCAGATACTAAGGCATAACGTTCCATATATGTCACATTGGATAGAATTGAATAGTCTAAGACAATTATTGTTGACGATAAATTTGAATCTAATGTACGAGGAGAATCTAACAAAAGATAGTGTACTTGATTGATGAGATTTTGATCAGTCGATTGGAAAACTGTCAAAAAAATTGCACGTCTATTAGGAATTTTGTTTAAAAAGAATAATGAAAAGGAGTTATTTAAACTGATTAGTTAGGAGATACTTATAAACAAACATAATCATTTTCAATCAGTCAATCATTAAAAACGCACAAGGTGGTATATATATCAATAGACTCAAATCCCCAAACTATATTGATACGACGAAATCCTACTCCTACGACAACCACCGATAAGGTAGGCAGTGGTCGGGCATACACAACAAATGTCACAACCACCTCAATCTATGAACGTTTACAACCTCTCCGACTGATTTATCGTTTCTCTAGTACTCAGTGCCCAGAATCAATGTTACGCACTCCGTCATTCCATGATACACGGGCAATACTACGAAAATTTCTATCATCAAACACCTCCAGGCTACGCAGATCACCCATTTTCATGACCTATGTTTCACATCCATAAGTTAAAACACACAGAATAGTTGCGCGGTAAACTCGGCCTTTAGCCCACAGACGGATGTCTCGCTTACGCCATAAGTGACGTTTATTGGTAAAAGTCAAGCGAGATTTATGAATTCGTGCTGACACTTCATAAGACACTGACTCATCAAATCTGGATGATGAAACTTTCGAGATAAGTTAAGTGGTGAACGAACTCTATTATTTTATCTCCTGTGATTAATGCAGATTCATTCACTCTTCTTTAGCGTTCCTTTACACGTACCATTTAATATTATTTCGATTCCTTTAATCATCATTATGTTAAGTTCGTCTCCTTGTGCTGATGTATTATGGCGACTTGGAGTAAAATATAGAAGCGCCAGACTCTACACTAATAATGATTGACTAGCTGATTTGTTACTAATTGATGACAACACTTTATCTCGGTTTTTGTGGTGAACTATTAGAAGTAGTCGAAAAGTTTATATATGTTGGCTGTTGTGTGAGTGCTAGTGGCGGTGTAAAAGAGATCAATTTGCACATAATTAGGGCAAGTCGTTTTACGCTATTCTGGAACATCTTTAGCGCCACTGTGATACCATTCCGACAGTTAAAGGTTCAGTTTACAAGGCGTCGATGAGAGTAGTCCCGATCCACGTTTGGGAAACCAAGCCTGTCCGTTCCGGCGATAATCGGCGACTCTTTGTGTCCAATTATCATTGTCCCTGAAGGATTACTAACATCATATTAGTAATACTGAGGCATAACAATATGCTTATATGCGAGAGCTATTGGTACTGCCCAGATGTTTGAGAAACTGTGACTTCATAAATGAAGGTCAACAGCTTTCACACCATTGATTTCAGTAGAGATAGTACTAAACAAAATCGTTTGGAAACTATTTATCCTACCTACTAAGTTAGTTGAACATAAATAACTTTGAGCAAACTGCAAAAAGTAACTAACCATCCATAACAAATCTTGGATGTAGTCATGTTTCAAATGAAATTCACTGATATATTATGGAAAATAATGGCAAATACAGTTGAGAACATCAACAGTATATTTGTTACAAATTAAGCGACAGTAAGATGTACCTGATAGGAATGTCTTATGACAATGATTAATTTTTAGTAGTGTTCTATGAAAAAAAGAACATCAATGAATACAAAGTGATGCTGTAAGGAACATGACTATGCTTGATGATAATTTATATAGAAATCGAACGTGATTTAATAAGCGACTTGAAAATAGACAGAAGTGTATTTTATTCTACTTTAGAAATATTAGGCAGCAGAACATTTATGATCTTTTATGAAACTTCTGGGGGTTAGCTAGATTCTACTTAGATGTACGAATTTTCAAGTGTCACGTTATAACAAGACGATTAACAATGACGTAATTCATTTACACAGTACAAATTCGTGTACTAGGCATTGAAGCATATATGTGTTACAACTCGGGTGTCCGAACCGGAGTAGATGTAGTAGGGTAGGAACTTGTGTTTGAAAAGTAGATGCCAACCACTAAGTCATCACTCCATAACAGGACACTATTTTAGATTCTTCGATTGCCATCATTTAAACTGATGTATATGTATGAAAACGACAGTAAATTACTAGTCACATTTTTTCAGAAAAGAATTTCAATAAAACTACATCTTCAAATTATACAAAGATATTCAAGAATTATGTATATTGTTACCTTTCATGAATACTATGATCCACTGCGACAGTCAATGGATTAAATGCTGGTAGAACAATATCAAATTTTGGCCTGAATGTATCACTTGTATGACTAGCACTGGCAATGATAGCTGAAGCGGAATATTGTAGTTTTTCGTTGAAAAGAAAATTAATCAGTAAATGATTTTTTCCTTCGTTCCAACTTTAAGAAAAAATATAATGAAAAAATAGAAATGACAACAGTTTTGATATCGCAGGAGTTAAGCCTGATAAGACTTAATTTCATATGTTGTAAAATGGACTACGTAATTAGAGTCCAGTAAGTATTTGTCTTAAAAAAATATAAATATGTTTGTTTTGTGTTGAACATTCCGTATATAAATATGCTTTGTTGTTTTGTGATTAGTTATTCCTTCTTCGGATATCCCTTTACTGAAGGTTTTCCGTAAGTCCGATTTGTAATCAACTAACACTAAGTCACATTAGCGTAAAGACCTTATTCGTGTTATTAATACACAAAGCCAATATATATGAGTGGCTAGTTTTATAGCAACTGGTCGGTTTAGACTAAGATATTTACGTGCTACTTAGAAGCATAAATATATCTATGCACAGTTGTAGCTGGTACGTCCATCGAGTTATCCTTTGCAAAATGACAGTGCATTTCTGATGCAAATTCTTGAAAGGTCACGTACCTAAAATCATCTAACACTTACTGAATGAAATGTCTTTTAAAAGGATGAAAATTTTCTGCTTTGAAATCGTAAAATCTCAACGATCATCAATAGAAAACTAGAAGTTCCACACGAATCAATTAATCTCTTGTAATTTTAGAAGTTCTAATGATTCATGAAATTTATGATAGCACCAGTATAATAAAATATCGAAAAAAACGTAGACATTTGAACAATTAAAACGATCTACTCTATGCCACTTTCCATTTGATGATCAATCGATAGACAACAACCAAGCTTTTTGCTATAATCATATCAATGTAAATAATTGACGGCATAATTCATACAATCATTTCTCTGTTATAATCAATCAATCAGTGCCTGTTACCACATGTGAAGCATAGGCCGCCCACCAGCATTCTCCAACCAACTCTGTCTTGGGCTTTCCTTTCCAGCTCTTCCCAAGTGCTGTTCATTCTCGTCATGTCTGCCTCCAATTCCCGACGCAATGTGTTCCTGAGTCCTCCTCTTTTCCTTTGGCCTTTAGGACTCTAAGTTAATGCTTGTCTTGTGACACAGTTTGATGGTTTCCTCAATGTGTGTCCAATCCACCTTCAGCGTCTTTTCCTAATTTCTTCCTCGGTTGGAAGTTGATTTGTTATCTGCTACAGAAGGTTGTTGTTAATAGAGCCTGGAGCCCCCTAGGGTTGTTGCCGGTCCCAAGCCCGGATAAAGGAGGGTTGGACATGGGGTTAGCAACCCCATACCGTAAAACAACAACCTTGCTGAAAACGCTAACCAGTAAAAACCTTTATAACCATTTTCACTCTGCCCTGGGAGTTAGGAGGTTTGTTATGACGCCTCATGGTGAAAGCCGAGTTTCTTCGGAAGCCACGAGGTCTGACAACCAGAGCAACAATTAATGTAGGTACATGGAATGTCCGGACGATGTGGGAGACAGGGAGAACCATGCAAATAACTGAAGAAATGAAAAGATACAACCTGAACCTACTTGGAATAAGCGAAATGCATTGGTTACAAGCTAGATTTCTCTGTTATGACAAGTTTAAAAATGAATAGAAAAAAAACTATTCATAAACAAACCTTGGCAAATGATTTAAATAACGCATAGATAAATCAATTATTTGATTATCATCTGGATAAGGATATAATAAATCCACAATAGGTACAATAATACATGCTTCTTCAATTCGATTCACATAATATTTACTAGATAAAATAGCATTATACAAAGAAATAAACTGTTGACTTAAATTAGCAAACGTAGAACTATTACCATCTTTTAAAGGATAAGTATAAATTCTAATAGTATGCAATGATTTATCAACAACTTCATGAATACAATTACTAATATTAAAACATGTTGAATATGTACATTGTTTATTGATATATGATGGTAATTTATAATAATATGATTGGTGAATGTATTCACTCATTAATTGTTCATTTGATAGAATTGTCATATTATGTAATGAAGTGAAACTATTATGATAAAAAGTGATTATTAAGAAAATAATCAAGCCAATAAGAACATATTTCAAATAATACCATCCATAGAAATTTGTCAACATAATGATAAGATCTATTGTATTTGATAGGTATTCAATAATTGAAAATAGCCTGATACTATATCATTGTATCCATGTAAAACAAAAAAAGATTTATATTATTGGCAAATGACTAGAATGAAAGAAGAAGAATAAAACAAATTAATTGATCATTTGTCTATGTTTAAAAATCAGGCTCCCAGGTAAGCAATGTAAAGATACAGGAACCTAAGAAAAGAAATAAAGGGAGCACAATATAAATTAATTGGCTTATTTAACTTATTGATAAAACAAATAAATATGAAACCATTAGAAAGTAAACTTCCTCAGTAAATTCAAGGCCTAATAACTTAAATATTATTCACAGTGGAATTTTATCAATCTAAACAGTAGCCTAGTGACTAAGATGATTAACTTTCAACTAATACATCACAGCATATATATATATATATATATATATATATATATATATATATATATATATATATATATATATAGAAACATATATACAATAGTTTGAACATTCTCGTAGTTGACGTTAATGGTTGTCATTTGACCAATCTCTACAGGCCTATGTATGTAAGATAGAATTGATGACGAGCGTTTCATCCTATGCAATACATATGGATTTATATAATTTTATATTCAACAGGGAGAAAAATCAGGTTTAGAGAATAATTGCCTAATGCATAAAATTGTAAGATGTTTAGTAGATTATAGCTTTGTTGAGCGCAACTTTCATTAACAATAAGTAAATCTACTACTACTTTGATAATACTTCAGAATTATTCTGCATAATTAAAACTTGACAAAAAATATTTACTAAGTAGAAATGAAATTTCCAAAGTTTGACATAAGTGGATTTCTTAAAAACCAACATGATTTATTTGAGCTGTAGTGGACGACATTAAAACAACACACATCGCTTTGAAAATGTATTGGTACGACGGAAAGTGAAGAAAATCTGCTCTCCCTCTCGAAATGATCTAATAAGACCATGAAATTATAGCCTATGTTAGGGAAGTCCTATTAACTGTCTTAAGGCAGCAACGGTATTGTTCATGAAAGTTAGAGGACGAAAATGAAAGTCTAGCGCACAAACCAGGTTCGTGGATACAATGAAATGGTGACTAGTGCAAGTAAATATGTACTAGGCTCTAAGTTATGTCATTTGTTAGTGAATGCCAACCAGAAACAGAAGATAAATGCTGCGGTAAAGGAGTAAATCACCTTCGAATACAAGAAGGTTCTAATGAATTTCACGTGAGGATTATATCAATATATATGACCAGTGAAATTAGACAGAGTGATTACTTCTGGAAAAGAAAACAAACTTTTAAAAATAGAAACATTATATTTATAAAACGTTAAGAAAAATTAATTTACAAATTAAGGACAGTTAGGTATTAGAGCAGCTTTTGACGCTTGATTAGATGGACGCATTGACTGACAGAAACACATTGTTTACATTTGTTACAGTGGAATTTTTTTGTGGATTTACAGCGACCGCATTTATCACAGTGTACATAGGTTGGTCCATGCTAAATTGGGATAATAAAAATGGAAATAATTTATATGAAATAGATAAACACTACATCTTAAAACTTCTTTCTAAACTGAATTGAAATATATGATAAAAGGAAGAGAGGATTACATGTAATCTCTTAGGAAAACATTACCTAATCAGTAAAATAATCAATCGTGTTATTAGAACTATAGGACAAAAACCTAATGTAAGATCACGTAAAGCATATTCATGAGCCATTAACAAGTTACAATGGTTAATAACAGGAATACCACTTGAAAACACCAGATTATTTATGTAAAATACTAATACATTCATATACCTTATACATCAATAAGACATTATGACAGTAATGATTCAATAGGCAAAATAAAGCGACAGCTATCGTCTCGTGAATCACCAACAGAACTACACAGTAAACATGCACGAAAAACTGAGGATGTATGCAGAAGATGATGTACTAGTAAGATAATTTGAAGATCAAGATCCAAATGAAATTACATCGACAAAGGCAACTGTATCACAAAGAAAACAGATGAGTGGGATAAACAAATTAGAATGATGTGAGTCAGTATAAACCCGTCGCCTATAGACATGAACTAGTTCTGCAATTCGCGTACACAGGGTACTGTACATGTAAACTGGTTAAGCCACTACCCAAGCCATGTAGTTCAAGGTTAACGCCAACGTTGAATGGGTCGCTACTTGCGTTTTTCTTGCCCCATACGACCCAGATCCTCATGGACTCATATGATGATGTAAAATGTCGTAGTCTTAAGAACAATAAGTCAAAGTTGTTTAACTGGCTCTGCTAAGAACAAGATATCATCAAGAAACCATAGGTATACTTCGTCTTTACGAATGCATTCCGTCTATACGACATAGTTCTTACTTCTTCGTTTGGCTTGCAGCTACCCCGTTGTTGATAGGTGTGTACTAATGGTAGTTCCGGGTCAGGCATTAGGAGTTACTCACAGTCTACCTCACTATCTGCTGAAAGCTATTCACCACTCCATTACTCTTAGCACTCGAATGTTAGACCGCTTTACAGCATTTCCAAACATAGTTGAATTTTTTCCGACTTTTTTGACGTGTTAATTGACCAACTGCCTCTCTAATGTATCTTAGACACTGTAAGGCTTTATGAATATGGGTTTCCCAATAGATAGTACATGAAATATGCTATTCTTGTCTTCATAGAGTAATGTGCTGCTACTATTTGTTGTAGAGAATAACATTTGAGTATGAGGTCGAGAACGGACTACAGATTGTAAGCATATCACTTAGTAATATACTCATGATATGTAACAACGTCTAAATTGATTAAACTTTTAAAGAATTAGCCTGTTTAATATAGTATCAATTAGATGTTGAAAAATTGTCGCTTCAATAGTAAACTTAAAAAAGTATTGTTTCGAACTTACATACCACATAATCTTCATTCTAATTTTTTAAAAAAATGTAGATAATGTTTGAAATTATATAATCCTGTTATTCGTACAAAGGTTCTCTTCTGTACGTCTTCCTGTCTAATTTCCACCTCCAATACTCTGGAGACAAATCGGGTAGATCTCAACTATTGATTATAGGGTGGTATTTATCTGGGGTGAAGGGAACAGACACCATTTTGTAATCCAACTGAAGAGGTAATAGTTCACTCACAACGGGTAAGTTGAAATAATCCCGAAAATTCTCCACCCATCGATCCAATCTCCTATACTGAGAGTGAATCATAGACTCGTCATTCTCGGAACATAGTATTATGAACAGACAATTTCCTAATACCAGCATTTTTGACGAGTAGGAACAATTGTTTAGTATTGCCTAAGGTCGTCGCCGCCGCTCCCATTGCTTTTGTTTTGGTTGCTTGTCACTGCTCACGGTCTTTGTGTAAACTTTCTGTGTTTTAGTTGTCGTTGCTCTCCATCATTCTCAAAGCCTACTGCAATCAGTTTTCTAGTCTCCATCAGTTCACTAGAAGTTCCAGAGATCCAGTAGTCTTTCACAACCATTGACTTTAGGTTGGATGCAGATATCGCTGTGTATTTACAACTGCATTAAAACCGTTCCATGCCTCATTAAGATCAATCTGCTATCTATGAACCAGTGCTTAGCTAAACGTTCTCTGAATGTATTCTTGGCCTTTTCAGCATCGAATTGAGATCTAAGGAATTTAACTGTAGTGACCTTTCTGTGTCCAGTAAAACATGGAAATACATGTTCTTACTAGAGAGTGGCCAGAACCCAAACAAGTTCCCTAGAATAAGCGGAGCCTCTACAACAATAGCTGATGTCGATAAGGTCTAGTTGTGTCGATTGTTGTGTTCATGTTGAAGGTCACTAGGTTAAACAATGTCTTTTCTTATGCTTTAAGCTTATGCTAGCTAAAAATAAGCCGTCATTTGAGCATAGTTGCATCAGATGGTTGCAATTATCCGTTCGTTTCGTTGGGATGCCGAGTGATTCATCTAAGTGTTTTTCAGTTTGATTTAATATACTGAGTTGGGGATTAAAATCTCCTGCTATGATTACAATGTCTGAGTGCTTAGCTTTCTGAAGGAGGCTAGGAAACTACATGTAGAACTCGTCTTTTAATCCATCTGTGCTGTAACCAGTGGGGGCATAGGGAGAAACGACACTACCCAGATATCCACACCGTAGCAGATGGTTTCTTGAGACAGCCATTCCCTGAACCTTTGACTTAAGGGTAGAGGCCACGAAGCAGCGGAACATAGTCATGAGGCGAAGTCCTGTAGTAGCTAGTGACCAAAATAAATTCATAGGCAAATCCTTCGCTCAGCATCATGGACACATGTACAAAATCGGTCTGGAATCAAAATTTTGCAAGTGAACCTTCTGTACCAACCGGCCTGTCTGGGCGTCGGACGTTCATCTGTACCCTTTGTTTTCATAAAAAAACATCGCCGCAACACGAAGGCAGTGAGTAGGACATCCCTGGCAGAGGCTATAATTGCATGGTAGTATGAGAGCATTTCAAAGAAAGAGGACTTTCACCACCCTTGGAAATGCCAAAGCATTTTGGTTTCTTTTAAGTGGAATACCAAATAATCTAACTATCCCAGCCCCTTTATGATAATCTTTATGCGAAAGTCACTTTTAAAGGGAGGTTATGACTAGAAGCAGTGGTTGTTTAGCATATTAAACATTCCACCAATTTAGTGTTAAACTCAGTCAAACATTTCCCGAGATAAACTATTTGCGCTTACTAATTTCGAGGAGAAAGTCAGAAAGGATATGTGTGCTTATACAGATGCATAAATAATACCAGGTTAATACACAGTTATTTAGATAATGATTGTAATATCGCATAAAACGTTCTCAGATGAGACTCACTTTAGTTGTACAACGATTACATTTGGAACAGTGCAGATTCGTGACGTGCGAGTAACGTTGACAAATTTCGCAAAATCTAAACGACAAAAGGAAATCATTTTACCTCAAACTAAAATAATAAGGATTTCTGATACGCTTAAGAAACATCATTCCACCTTAAGGAGTAATAAAAAACTAGTTTATTTTATTTTCATGCAGTCAGTTATATACAATGTAAAGCCTAGCACATGTGCAACAATCTAAGTTGGTATACCCCTTCAGAACACCAAGATGGATACCAAAATAATAGAAATACTAACATCAGTAGTCACTAAAAAGGCAAGATATAAAGAACATGAGTAAAGAATTAACTTGTAGGAAGGCACAAAATATTCAAAGCTAAGGATCCAAGGGATGATAAAGTGTAAATGCACCTACGGTATAGTGACCAATTTTAGGCCATGCCACCCAACGTCTTTAACCATAGGTCGTAATAATCGCAGGATCCTAGCTAGGTAGTTTACACCTACCAGAAAATCACATGTCAGCAATTAATGACCTCATGGACTGATGGCTTATTTCGGTCCTAGAACTACAGTATTGTGCACTAATTATTTCAAGATAAAATCGTGAGGACGATAGGAACAGAAATAAGCATGTTAATTTTTGTATCACTGAGTCTCTTAGCGACTGCATTTTCATACAGAACTTGACTGTTTTCGCTCATTTTCCAACTATATAAATGTAGACTATTCTCAAACGATCGGTGGATTTCGTTTAGACGAATACAATTTACTAAACTGTACAAAATAAAATTAAGACTAAAGCCAGTACAATGGCAAGTTGTAGGATTCAAGTAATAAAACACTACATTTTATAATATTATTTAGATAATCTTTAGTGGTTTGAAAATACTTAAACAATAAGAATTTGCGTAAATGTGTGCCAATATGACAGCCTTAGAGTATTTCAGTCAATCGATTTGAAAGTTGATAAAATTAATCGGTATAAGAAATCAACTGGCTGATTTGATAGTTGATTTGACTTAGTTAAAGAATATTAATAATTTGCAACTACATAGACAGGATCACGATACATTATAATGAAATTTCTACTGAAATCGATGGTCCATGAACATATTTTCAACTTCTAAGAATAGCAGCTCAATCGCTAATCCCAGTCTAGATATCAACACTAGCTTGACGAAAACAGATATCGAGGATGGTTACGACCAAACAGAGCTACGATTGGCTGGAGTCTTTTAAATATTATGGCACAGATTTTTGCAGGAATAATATTTCTGAAACATAAAAGTAGACTAAACTACGGAATAAATTATTACCAATGATATTAAATCCAACTGTTTCAATAGTCGACATTTTTTTATTTTATCCACAGTTTCAAATACACACTATGTAACTTGTCAATCGCTACAACTCAATCAGTCTATGTAAACCGAAACGTTAGTTATCTGATGATTTAACATAACAGATGGATCGACAAAAGAGCAGTGTAGCTAAAAGCATAAAACTTAAGAAAAGATAAATCTTCCTGTAATGACAGCAAAGAAACCAGTTAATTGACTAGTTCACTACAACTAAGCGATCCAAATAACTGTACTTGTACACAAACAAACTCTGATTTAAGAAACCAGGGAGTATCACAAGCAAATGTACGAACTGCTGCTCAAAGCCGAGTACATGAACCCATACTCTAGTGATTGGGAAATATACAACAATGTGCAATTACTTGGTATTATTCTCGTCAAAGTTCCGAACTCCTCATTTATAAAATGTTTCTACAAGTAAGAATATTTTTGTGACTTCTCGAGATGATGAATTCCCTTGCCGAGCCATGCGTTGTATTATTACACCTATACCTTTCGTCACTCAGAAATATACATGCTATTTAATTTATAAATATTAAATAGCATACATACCTGAAAGATTTCTCCACTGATTTAGGTGGACGGACTAAAGAAGGTCGTAAACTTGTGAATAAACGAACAACTGAGTCGCGCCTTTGTCCTTGATGTGAACTGCTACCATTCTTACTACATAACACCCTCGAGTCCCCAAAATCATTGCTATCAAAATCCAATCGTGAGTGATTTTCATACGTGATCTTAATGAATAAGACAATCATGAATTACTTAATAACACTGATAATTACTTTATAATCCAATAGGTTCAAAAATGGGGCGATCTTCTGCAGCTTTTTCTCGAAGAAAAATGGAAGAACTAGAAAATATGGAATATTATTTTCATCTTCACTTTCTGAATTGATTTGAGTAGCTAAAAGTAAGTATTGAATGCAGCGCACTACTTTGAGAACTCGAAGTATGTTGTATTACTGACATGCCTAAAATTCTGATCTGTTCCATAATCAGTCCCAACGGCGCGGAAAATGGAGGATCACAAAATATCAAGCACTTATCACCAGACTTTACACGATCCTTTATGAAGCGATGAAAATCCTCTTCATCCTTTTGACTGAAGAAAAATCCATTCACCATGTTATATTGCGAAAAACGATGTGAACGATAGAAGCAAGACTGTAATACTTTAAACATAAATAGGTACAAACCAGTCTAAAATCCAAATCTAATAGATACGAGTCTATTAATTGTCCTCTATGTATGCACTGAAGTTGTATGAAGTCATGTAGACGTGGTGAGCCAACACAAATGACATGGTTTGTTGATAGTTTTTGAATAATGGAATACAATCGATTTAGGCAATCTAAAGAGAAAAAGTATTGCTAGACATCTAGCTGGTAAACAGAATACGAAACGTACTGCATGAGCTTTGGAATCCTTAAATGGTCTTAGCACAAAAGACGGCATTGCTAACAAATTTTCGGATAGATTTCTCCTATATTCATGCATTTCATGCTTCTCTCCATTAAGACGTAACGAGAACAAACAATCGCAGGTGTAACAATACGCTCTATCTGATTGATTTAATTTGAGAATATCTTCCAGTAGCCAATTATTTAAAGTACTTTGATAAAGATTTTGCCTCTCGCATTCACCTTTACTACGAAAAGCTGAACAAGCGTAGTGAGACGAATGAGAGAGCTCATCAGTTATTTTTAACATAGGACCATGTGAACATAAAGGCCCATCAGTAGACAGTTCGATCATCCAGTATGGTTTTGAAACTTGAGGTTCCTATAAGATAAACAAAACCCGTCATAGCACAAATCTGTATGTCTAAAACGAAGCATGTAAGTAACTTTAGAACATAACAGAATAAAACTGACAAAAGAGAATGAGGCCAACCAAAAGTAAGCATAAAACAGTCTACTTCAATCTAAAGCGTTTCTCGCAGGGTTCATGTGGGTGTCGAGTTGCTAATCACTCCTCCAACTACCTAACGTTTATTTGTGGAAGAACAAGAAATAAAATAGAAACTGTCGTGTCACCTTAATGACAGATACTATATAACTATCTTCTGTCGCCGACAATGGAAATGGCTTTAGGGGATGCAGGATTTCCTAAATCTTTATAATGACATTCAAAATATTTATTTTCCGTACAGGATGTTTTAGTAGACTGAACGGTGTGGATACCAGTTAAAACTAGAATATGCTACGTGAAATAAGGCGAAAAGTAGGTCACGCGGTGTAAATGGAGGCAAAAAGTGGACTGTTTAGTGTAGATTTATGTGACAAAAAGTGTGAATATGTAGACGCATCTCAGTGAACCAGCCAACTAGTGCGAAGGAAATGTGTAAAGAAACAGACGTGTCTATTTATTTATACTCGATGTGCGATAAATGCGTCAAAAGTTGTATTTTCGCCTATATTTACACTACACAGGTTGCTTGGGTGCCACAACGCAGTCAAGATTCATTATCTATAACCAAGACGGAGGTCCCAAGAAACAAACAGAACGTTAAGCACAGATTCAATGAAAAATGGCTCAACGTAGGTTGTTATAGCATATTTGCGAAGAACTACAGAAATGACAAAAATTAATTTTCCGTTCACCCTACGGCACCATATGACCACACTTGATTTCACCAACATCATTGATAGCGTCAGCTGAGATTTTGTAAGGAATAACTGGCGGTTCCACTGGATTATAAACTGAAACTAGTCGCAAGTATCCGAGAGCACACCTCACCATACAGGCAGTTGTAACACGTGTTATTAGCAGCTATTGACAGGCAGAGATCTAAAAACCACAGCACACAACGTTAATCAGGAACTTCACACAAGTGAGAACACGGAGTAACAGCCACAGGTCTTTATTATTCAAAAATTAAATTACGCGGTTCTAGTACAAAAGGAGGGGTTATTTACAAGATAGTCTCATACGTCATCATGCAAGTTCATTTTGCACAGGGCTCGCTCTTCTTCTTCCAACACATTTATCCTTGATCGCCCTGCAATAGAAAGAGAACAAAAGTTGCTAGAACATCTAGCTGGTAACAGAATACGAAACGTACTGCATGAGCTTTGGAATCCTTAAATGGTCTTAGCACAAAAGACGGCATTGCTAACAAATTTTCGGATAGATTTCTCCTATATTCATGCATTTCATGCTTCTCTCCATTAAGACGTAACGAGAACAAACAATCGCAGGTGTAACAATACGCTCTATCTGATTGATTTAATTTGAGAATATCTTCCAGTAGCCAATTATTTAAAGTACTTTGATAAAGATTTTGCCTCTCGCATTCACCTTTACTACGAAAAGCTGAACAAGCGTAGTGAGACGAATGAGAGAGCTCATCAGTTATTTTTAACATAGGACCATGTGAACATAAAGGCCCATCAGTAGACAGTTCGATCATCCAGTATGGTTTTGAAACTTGAGGTTCCTATAAGATAAACAAAACCCGTCATAGCACAAATCTGTATGTCTAAAACGAAGCATGTAAGTAACTTTAGAACATAACAGAATAAAACTGACAAAAGAGAATGAGGCCAACCAAAAGTAAGCATAAAACAGTCTACTTCAATCTAAAGCGTTTCTCGCAGGGTTCATGTGGGTGTCGAGTTGCTAATCACTCCTCCAACTACCTAACGTTTATTTGTGGAAGAACAAGAAATAAAATAGAAACTGTCGTGTCACCTTAATGACAGATACTATATAACTATCTTCTGTCGCCGACAATGGAAATGGCTTTAGGGGATGCAGGATTTCCTAAATCTTTATAATGACATTCAAAATATTTATTTTCCGTACAGGATGTTTTAGTAGACTGAACGGTGTGGATACCAGTTAAAACTAGAATATGCTACGTGAAATAAGGCGAAAAGTAGGTCACGCGGTGTAAATGGAGGCAAAAAGTGGACTGTTTAGTGTAGATTTATGTGACAAAAAGTGTGAATATGTAGACGCATCTCAGTGAACCAGCCAACTAGTGCGAAGGAAATGTGTAAAGAAACAGACGTGTCTATTTATTTATACTCGATGTGCGATAAATGCGTCAAAAGTTGTATTTTCGCCTATATTTACACTACACAGGTTGCTTGGGTGCCACAACGCAGTCAAGATTCATTATCTATAACCAAGACGGAGGTCCCAAGAAACAAACAGAACGTTAAGCACAGATTCAATGAAAAATGGCTCAACGTAGGTTGTTATAGCATATTTGCGAAGAACTACAGAAATGACAAAAATTAATTTTCCGTTCACCCTACGGCACCATATGACCACACTTGATTTCACCAACATCATTGATAGCGTCAGCTGAGATTTTGTAAGGAATAACTGGCGGTTCCACTGGATTATAAACTGAAACTAGTCGCAAGTATCCGAGAGCACACCTCACCATACAGGCAGTTGTAACACGTGTTATTAGCAGCTATTGACAGGCAGAGATCTAAAAACCACAGCACACAACGTTAATCAGGAACTTCACACAAGTGAGAACACGGAGTAACAGCCACAGGTCTTTATTATTCAAAAATTAAATTACGCGGTTCTAGTACAAAAGGAGGGGTTATTTACAAGATAGTCTCATACGTCATCATGCAAGTTCATTTTGCACAGGGCTCGCTCTTCTTCTTCCAACACATTTATCCTTGATCGCCCTGCAATAGAAAGAGAACAAATTCACGTTAATAACATCGTACATAGTAATTTCAACACTGTTACACAGTTACCAGTTGACAATCGCGCTGAACTTAAGGTCGCGTCCCAATTGGTTGGTGTATCTTTGCAACAAACGGCAATGCAAATAGCAGTTTACAGTGTAGCATTTCGTATTTTTTAGTTTGTCAAATAGAAGTCTTGATATGTACTTGTATGGCTTAAAATCATAAGTGTAGATTGTTGTTCCAAGGTTGACATACTTCCTAATAACCGGAATTGGGTGGAATTTTTCCTGTTAGAAATCCTTTCAAAGTGTTCTTTTTCCTGAATGTCGATTCCAAATGCCAAATATTTAATATTGGTTTCAATATAAAAACCACCTACCCACACTGTATGTATGCTACGTTTCAGATTTTATTTGCGCTATCTAAGTACCATTTCATTGATTTTGTAGCGGTAAATAATCCCCAAAATACATAGTTACATAGGTGGATCTTTTTTATAATAATCGTATAATATGTGGGATAGAGGATTAAACAAAGGACGTTGTAAGAGAATTCATGACAGATCGGCTACTACACTTCTTGGACTGGTAGAACTCATTAGGAGGGTGGCAGTGAGCTGTAACGGTAAATAATCCCCAAAATAAATAATTGCATAGGCTGTCAACATTGATGATGATCATGTTTGTTTTAGCGGATAAGACTAGTTGAATGCGCTCGGTCACGCATCACCACCTGATCACGACACGACGCACCATGGAAAACATCTCTCTCTAGTTTACCAGCCTAGACGTTGCTATCCTATTGATGCACTGGTGAGACCGACGTGATCTGGACGCGATCATTACTGTGAGTTCGTTCCTGTTTATAGTTTTTAACAGAGGCTAGTGGATAGCAAGACAAAGCTATACGTTCGTGGAACCTCTGCTACAGGTTGTGGCTTATGCACTGTTCGTTTAAAACATTTAATTAATCCTACTTCTCAGCCGACACTCGATAAGTATAAAGATCTGAATGAGGCAACATTAAAATTATCTTGTGTAACCAGTGATGTTACACATCACATAAAGACTACAAGTCAATGTGTATTCTCGAAAGCACACCGACTAGCACCTTCAAAACAGGATTGAGGAAAACGAATTCGATCTTATGATTGGCCTGGGAACAATCCGCCCATCCAGTAGCCTGTGGTCATCTCCATTACATATGATCCCGAAGAAAGATAGCAATGACTGGTGTCCCACCAGCGATTACCGACAGCTCAACGCCCAAACTACGTCCGACCTTTACCCGTTACCACACATCCACTATTTAACGACCACCTTGAAGGGAGTGGCAGCGTTTTCGAAAGTCGACTTGGTAAAGGCATACTATCAGATACCGATGTCTGAAAATGACATACCAAAAACTGCTATCGTAACCCTATTCGGCCTTTATAAATTTGTCTGAATGTCTTTTGGTTTGAGAAACGCAGCATAAACATTTCAGAGCTTCATCGATGACGTGTTCTGTGGGATTGACTATGTCATTGCATACGTCGACGACTGCTTGATAGCAAGCCCAAAAGAGGTAGCACATATAAAACATTTGGACAGAGTCTTTAGAAGACTACAACAATATGGGGTTACCATAAACATACAGACATGCCGAATCGGAACAACCTCGTTGGACTTCCTGGGGCATACTATTCATGCTAATGGTATACAACCCCAAAAGCACAAGGTGGCGGTTATTCTGGAGTACCCGGAACCAACCATTATTAAGCAGTTGCGAGCTTTCAATGGAATGGTAAGTTTTAACAGTCGATTTATACCGAACTGTGCATCTATCATGAAACCACTAACGGATCAGCTTCGCGGGAATAAAAAGTGGTCACATTGGATGCAGAATCAAAGAAAGCCTTTACTGCGACTAAAGAAGCAATAAGGAATGCGACTATGCTGGCACATCACAATACTGAAGCTCCTGTCAGAATTGCGGTTGATACATCTGACTCAGCCATTGGCACAGTTTTACAACAATGAACTAGCCAAGCTCGGCAACCTTTGGCATCCCTCTCAAGATGACTAAACGATATCGAATCGTGACATAGCACCTTTAGACGTGAACTCTTAGCCATGTACTGTACTGTACGACATTTTCAGCATTCTATCGAAGGCCGAGAATTTACAATATTCACCGACCATTAACCACTGACGTTTTCCACGAAGTCTTCTTAAGATAAGTATTCTCCACGAGAGTCACGTCATCTAGACTATATTTCGCAGTTATCTACTGATATGCGGCATATATCTAGAGCTAACAATGTAGTTGCCGACGCCTTATCACGAATACACGGCTTGAATCGTATCCACGGGATCAACCTTATTGAACTAGCTTGACATCAAAATGAAGACAATGATCTTCATCATGAGTAATCCACAACAACGCTCAAACTTCAAACAAAGACAATTGGAAAATGTAAGAACACTTTAATTTGTGACTTTTCTACAGGTACAGCGAGTCCAATCGTTCCCAAGAGTTATCGACGAATCATCCTCGACACATTGCACAACCTCTCTCCTCCTGGAGTTCGTGCTACGTCTAAACTGATTGCCCAGAGATTCTGCTGGTCAAAGATGATTAAGGACATGAAAGAATGGGCACGCTTCTGCCAAAAGAACAAAGTAATCCAGCAAAACAAATGCCCTCCTGGCACTTTCCAAACCCCTGACTCTCGATTCAACCATGTCCACCTTCTTTTAGTTGGACCTTTACCAAAATCAAATGGATTTTATTATCTTCTGACATGCATGGACCGTTTTACACGTTGGCCAGAAGCGAATACACTCAAAGACATCACTAGTGGAAAGATATCTCGCGCTTTCGTCAAACGGTAGATGGCATATTTTAGTCGTCTACCTACAATAATGACGGACCATGGACGTCAGTTTGAATCTAGATTGTTTCACCCTCTGACCAAACTTCTTGGAACAACGCACTTCAGAAAAAATCCGCCTACCACCTACAAACTAACGGTTTGGTAGAAGGATTTTATCAACAGCTTAAAACATCACTTTAAGCTGCGAACAACCCGCAGTGGACCCAAGTTTCATTATTCAACGGTAGTGTTTATAGTTGTGACTTTAGTGTTACTGTAATTAACATTCATCTTACTGACAAGTACGGACTAGTATGAAACGTTGGTCATGTAATCATTATATCGAATGTTATGCATAGTAACACAATTTATAAGAATATCCAGCTGATGAAACTCAGGTGAATGAATGAATACAACCGTAGTCAGTTTTTGACATGAAATCCATCAGGTTAACAATATTGCGTATCTTATAATGTTTACTAACATTAACATGATCTTCTAATATAGCTGCAATAAAGTGTGTACATCGAGTCCATTCCGCGCGAAGCGCAAAATTGGTGCTTATTAGAGTGTTTTGGGACTCAGTATCGTTGTATGTTGATAACCCTAATGGTTGACAGTCGTTAGTTCGCTATGTGCTAATAATTTAGTGCTATAAAGGGCGAAATACATCTAAGAAGATTGTTCTGAGAATCGAAAATAATAGCGGACAATACAAAAATATCCTGATATTGAGGCATGGCAACTTGAACTAATGTATGCACGTACCAAGTTGTACGTTGCAACTGACTGGCTGATATGGAGTAACCGGTAATGAACGCCCTCATGTAATTTGTGTTTCATTTTGGAGACAAAGATAATAGTTATATGTATGGTGAGTAATCTTGTGTCCATATTCCCTCCCCCAAGTTTTACACACACACAATAATCAAGTTGTTATAAGTGAATATTAAAAAGAAACACTATCCTGTTCCATTCTATCGCTGATAGACGTTATACAGTTCAGTGGTCTACACGTAGAACCTTTAGCTGATTCTACTACATTTTTAACTTTTAGTTTCGTGTTCGTCTAATGAAAACATAGGAACCTCATGCATGAACCAAGTCCCTACAATCCCACTTTTAAACTACTAGAGTTACTTGTTGTATACATAGTTTTACTTCGGAACTCTATACAGGCAGATACATTTACATGATGACATGAACCAACTATCGTTTCTAAAATGTAAATGAAACAACTAACCGAAGACCACTGGGTAGATATTAACATTCATCAACATTAAGCAACCATGACTCAATCATAAATCACATTCATGCACCTAGTAGTGAAATTCTTTAAGTTCTAGTCGGTAAACGTGACATGTAGAGGTTAAATAGGTCGAGACAGATGTTAGTTAGATGATTTATAGGCAAAATGATTTACCTCAGTGTCTGAAAGTTCTATGTCTGATTCTTTATGAGGTCGTTAATGGGAACTTTTTAAGAGTATCGTGCGACAGTGTTACATCATTCCAGTATTCTTCGACTTTCAGCGACTAATAATTTATACTGTGAGATAATTTCATAATCAATATTCATTACAAACTGATACATCTAAGGAGTTAATGACCATCATAGTTAGACGGCGTGAGAATTTTTCAGTTTGATATTAGATAATACTAAATATTTGTTTTGTTCTAGTACAGTACTTCAAAACAGTAAACGTTGGTTACCCAACGAGTTGAGGAAAACAAACCCACGAAATGGTTGAATTTCAGTGATCATATTTTCCCTTTAGAATTCCACGAAGTAAGGCGTAGATTCACTCACTGACAAATTTGTGGTTACATGTGTACATTGCGAAGATTGTTAAATTAGTATTCTTTCTTTATCACTACTTGACCTAGGTTATACAATAGAAAGCATTGAACATTTTTTCGTCTTAACATGCAACATAAGATCAAGTATGCCCATTGCCACACAGATATCCCATACTAGAACAAGGCAGATATTCGAGAAATTTCTGGTTCTTCATGGCTGGTTATTTCGTGATATCAATTTACATGATTTTAAGGTGAAACAACTGTCCATTACTCTTCGGTTTTCAATGGTACTTAATTAACATCACTCTCTGACGAATCCAATCAACCAAATGATTCCAATGGTTGAATTCTCGCCCCTATCAATTTACAACCTGGAGTAAAGATCATCCACCGTCATTGATGATAACTATCTTACTCCTAGCATGTGTACACACTATCAGTCACATATACCAAACAGCACCAAACTTAAGTCACTTAGCCTTTCTTGTTGATTACCCTTTCCCTCAAATAACTTTCTATTAGAGATATAGCTGCAAAACATGTAACTGTACAGTTGGTTAATGATAACAGTCATCAATTATTTTTTAAGTATCAGCAAGGCGATTTGAGAAAATTTTCAAACCTATAGAGAATTCCTCAAGAGGATCTATCTACTTAAATCTAGCATTTCATAAGGGTTTTTTACTTGTTATTCTGGACAACACAATTAATGTCTACTTTATGTAGAATTGGACTATATCGTTACTTATTGAGTGGTTAGTTGCCTTTGTGCGTTTGTTATCTTCATTTGGTCCGTCAATTTACGTCTAACCTCTAAAAATGTGATTGATTGACCTTGTGAAATGTTTGAAAAGCTGTGACACCAGAACGTTTTACGAACTTATGCCCCCCCCTCACACACATACTGAAAAATGTTCATGTTGTTCCGAATTGAGTTTATGCTTTCAATTTATAACATGCATTTTTATCACCATAAATTGGCTCATTTACAAGAACAAGTAAACAGAGGCGTCCATCGATATCATAATGCATTAACTTTATTATAACTTTCCTGTTCACGCTACAGTTCTTCTTTTCAACTTTGGGTTAAATGGGAATATCATTGTAAAGATTTTGAAAAGCAGACATTCAACACTGTCGAAATAGAAATGTTCTCTCATGCAACTATGAATTAATGTTTCTAGTTGGCCTATGATTTGTGGTTGGATTAATGATAAACCTATGCTTCGAGTTAAATCAATGTTTATGTACAAGTTTATTATCTCATGAGGAACAGTTTACATCAACCACAAATAAGCATAATCTTTACTCGGCTGTCTAACGACATGTAAATTGAATGAATCACCTTACAACAGGTATACGATCATTCTGGAATAAATCATAATCAATTGTGACTAATCTGTTAGTAAGTGGGCGTTGAGAGGACTGCTGCATTTTAATTTGATATTAACAAGTGGTTTGAAAATCACTGGAAATCAGGGGGTTGGTACTGAGCAGTTGTTTTATCTTAGTAAAGGACTCTCCAGTAATGCGTATCCAAAACCGCATTAAGGACTCATGCTCAGAATCATCATGCTTCTTAGTGAACCCTAGCATTCAACGGTTGGGGTTTATAACTCAGTCAATTTGTAGTGTGTTTTTATGACTTCCTCGATGGCCATCGGTGAGTAACTGCCTAACAACTGATATGACTATACTTCACTGATTACATTTTTTCAACTGGACTCCTTGAAATACATCTAGAAACTAGTCACTGGTGATCTGATAATGATTGTAACAGGGTGCTATGGTGACTAAAGTGATGGTAAATGCTTACTGGTTTTAAACGATTATCTAGCTGAAATCAATTCGTAATGTTAAATCAATTATCTCTCGTCGCAACATTTGATTGGTACATTCATTATCGTACCATTAGATTATTACTTAACCTCCTTTCAATGTTTTGTATTTTAGTGGACGATTTGTAAACAATCGCACTTTATTAGACAAAATGGTGTCTGTCAAAATAGAAGCCTTTCGTTATATTTGTAAATTGTCATTTTATTGTGCCTGCTATGCCACAGTGTTATCATTGACAATCGGATGTGAAACTATTCCATTCGTGTTAAATACGATTACGTTGTCATCATGACATCTTCACTTCACTTAATAATTACAATCCAACTTTAATCATACATGTGAATTAACACTATTTTGCGACAGTTCGATCGTAATGTATATATGGCAACAACTGCTGTTTCATGCATTATAGGCCCTAACAACAAATACTACTACTTATAATAATAATGCAAAATTTTAATTCAAATGGACATTATACGATGAATTATTAGAAGTGTGACTGTACTGCTATAGTAAATGGCATTTACAAAAAGGGTTTATTACAACAGTTGTTTTCAATATGGCACCACCTTTATTATTGTAAACCTAACAGTATTAATAATGTGAGGCATTAATTAAGGAAAAGCATCTTTGTTGTTTGAATTTGTTAGAGATAAATTTCAGTTGGGTACCATTTAACACTAGACGAAATAAGATGGAACTGTTGAGCCTACGACTTACAAGTTTCATGTCTTATGCTCTACAGTCAGCACCACTGGTTTAGTATTGAACGATAAGATTTTCAACATTTCATGACATAGAATGATAATCATTCAGTGTAATCAGTCATAACTGTCCCACACTCAATTTGTATGAACCTAGAAACAAAATAAAACCAATCTCAACAAAACCATATCAACATAACTGTAATAATCAGTTCACTAGTGACTTACTTCAAGACTCACTTAAAGTTCGAGTTGTGACAGTTATCACCAGTTACATTTAATGGTCATCAAGATGTACTACAAATCATCTCACTTGGTGCTACTTCTACTATTCGACGCCAACTTGACCACTGTTGTTAATGAGTAAGTGATACTCGAACATTTGAAGTTTTATCCATGGTAGGTTCGTCAGCCAACAATGATGATTAAGAAACTAATTTTGGACCAGAATAGAAATCATACACTTCTCGATGAGTCTTAATGGTATTCAGTTGGGACTGATCTGTAACAAACACAAACCAATTACTGAAAAACAAACTTCCATTGAACCGCCTCACATTTATCAGCAGTCGGTTTGTAAGTGGATATCTTAAAACCAATCTTTAGTTCTGAACTGTAACATCAGTGATTACAACGGATTCCAAAACAAACAATCTAACTAAAATGAGTATCAAGGTGGTTAGCCATTCTATTCAACAGTTTTTTCATAATGGCGCCACTGTTTATTGTTTGAATTGGTACCTTATTGACGATTTAAGGTCTATAATATCACAATGTTTATAGATTAACTCTGGGGAACATTAATTACCTTTCATTGTCATTATATCAGATTATTTTTCTCTCTATTGAGATTAATGACTAAATATTCATTTTGTTTAATGAAGCCAATACGCCTAAAAGAAGTGTAATGCGATGAAAGAATGCGAGTTTTATTAATTTCTTCAGTTCCATATAGAACTCGATGTGAAAGTAGTCGGTAATCATCGCTAAAACAGTTTGGTCACAGACTGAGACAATAGGTAATTGAAGCGCCATTCCTTCCAAGATTTTAATTGTCATATGATGACTAAAACTAATTATCAGAGACTTAGGTAAAGAAGCATTTCCTATTGACTATGGGTGATCAACAGTAAATCAGAATATAGAATTCACAGTGGTGATTATAGTTAAACTGGATATAATTTTAATATATTTTAAACATCCTGTTGATTTATCATGAACTGAAATTGATCAGTCTATGCTGCGATATGCACACCCTGAGTAGATTGTTATGATACGGTTGACATTCACAAGTATGGTTTAATTTGGATAGTAATTAGCAAGCAAAATGCAAAACGTGCGACTCGACCTATTTGGCACTTGTTAACTGGATGGGAATTTCAGTTGTATCAAAGCAGTCCGCTAAACATACACATATGGCAACAGAAACTGACAAATATTGGTCCATATTAAACCGACGAGAAAATTAAAATACATTTAAATTATACCTACACACTAGCTGCACAAATATGTAAGTAGATGAACTCAGCGGCTCCCTGTATGTACAACAACGCTGGGATGTAAGTACATCCAGGTGACATATTTCAAACAAGACGAAACACCTTCTGAAGTTCATATGCCAGCCATCATCCAAATTAAATTTTAACTGGATGTATAGTATTTGTTAAATACTAAGAGCTGTTCTCTCCGACAATGTGATCGATCATCTTTAAGGACATGATCAAAGTGTGTATACTCCATAGTTCTTGTATTCAATAATCATGATAACTATAGTTAAAATGTATTAACATCTTCCCATTTATTCGTCATGCAGGTACATCCAACTAGCGAGTTCCAAATAAGACTAAACGCTCGTCCTAAATTCCGCTTGCCAGTCACAATCCATTACAAACAATATCATGAGTGGTATCTGTCCTACATATACACAAGCACATTCAGCACATGTAATCACATAGACACAATTCCAACATTCTTCCTTCAACGTGCTTTGCCTTTAATATTCACTAACAAACGTCAAGTGTACTGTTCATCTTAAAGAAAAAACGGTTATATGCTAATTGTTATGAATTTTTGTAACTTCCTTGAAAGTTCTTCATAGTTCCTGTATAACCATCAATCTTCCCATTCTATTCCTTCAGGCTATGTAAAATCAGCTAAATCCAACATGTTCACCATTACACTGTTACAGAATTATCAAACGTCGTTCAGTCGGTCAGCCAGTGAAGAGTAGCACAGTACTTGGCACATTAACCCATACTACCGAGTTACCACATAACATTTGAACGACAAGTTTAAATTTACAAGATTATCACGACTGTATGATTCAACAGGAAGAAAAGAAACAAATGTATGAACAAAACAATAATAGAACTTAGAAGAAGATAAAAAGTGAGTACACTTTCCTCACTATGATTAGATCTGACCAATGTCAATCACTTTCTCTAGCCACTTTTCCTGATTATGACGCTCAGCTCGACCAGGTAGTTTGAATCTATGGACATGTTTCAGACCAACAGTCCAAAACTACATGGACTAATGCTACGTTTTGGTCTGCTTGACCCTGTCTTTCTCTCATCCTTCACCTATGGCAACCAACATTGAGCAACGAACCAGGCAATGGTTAGGTATACGAACACATGTATTAATCGATCCAGTTATTGCAGTTTTACGCTATCAACTACTATGTCGTATCCAAGCAATGATGCTGAATATATGCGAAGGTCCTAACAACGTTGAATAATGAACACTCAGTCATAGATTTAACCGAGTCTTGATAAGCCGAGGTCATCAATAGTCACCACTCGAAATCAACTTATGATCAATATCTACGAAATCACGTCAAATTAAATATACAGAGTTTATCCTTGTGAACAGTTTCCTTTCTCTTCTCAATGATTTAATACTTCGATAGGATAATGAATAAACTGGTTAGTACTTGTTTAAACTACTACTGAAGTTAGCGAATTTAAGTAGTTATGTACAACTGTTAATTTAACAATATTCCTTCACTAAATGTCAATAGCTAGTTTCACACTACTAGAATGTATTTAGTAGTTTAAGTTGTTTCTCAACAAATTGAAGTGGTTTAATGTAGGTCTGAAGGTTGTTTAGATTCGCCAAAGATTGACTACACATGTGTACCAGGGAAAAGCAAAAAGCACCGGACAACAATTTCGTTCCAGTGTGGGATTTCTAAGCAGTCCGATGAATACAAATAATCTAACTTTATGCCTACCACCACAAAACCACAGCAATTCAATAACAATAGTCAGTTCATCAGTGACTAACTATATGACGTTGATGAAGTTCTAGTGAGAAGTTACCACTGGTGGTGTTCAGAGATGTCAAGAATAATACAGTTATTATCAGTGATAATTGCTGATCGTTGCTCTATATCATTAAACGTAAGGGGGTGAGAATTCTACCATTTAGCACCAACCAGTCTCGTTATGTTAATGGTTGAGGATATAAAGGTGCTGGGTTGGATGTATAGGTAGAACTTATACTTCACACCACTGAAGAGTCCTATACAATAATGAAACTGCTGACCAATATTTCCTGTTTCTCACTCGGTAATAAACACTACCAATTTATCTAAATCATCTTTATAATTAAATGTGTAGTTTTATTTCATCAACCATTTCCTCAAAAGACTTTCATATTCACACTTTTTCAATTACACTTCACTATTCAATTCTTCTGTTTAAATTTGATCTTGAAGTTTTGTTTAAATCAACACTGAAAAAAATATGCAGAACACTGAATAAACATGAATTGTATATGATGAATTGACTTTGATTTGATGACTTACTATTTATTAATGAATCCTTATGTTGTAATAATGTCACGATCTTTGTCCAGAACCCTCAACTTTTGGATCACTTAACTACTATACGACTATTATAGATATTTTTCATTTTAGTGAAGAATTCATAAATTTTAAGATGAATGAAAGAGACACAACATAAAACAATCATTTTAGAGTAGCCATTTATTTTGTAAACTATACCAGAAAGAATGAAATGAACAGTAGACAGTGGTTGAACAATACAGGGACATTCAATATATTATTAACGTATTAGAACAACACTGACTGAATATCTAGTACAACAATATTGTTAGCGAGTTTTGAAGGCGACATGATCGTAGTAAGTTGAATAAAATGTTAACATGGTAAAGCGTGAATTGTTATTTTATCTGTGTAAATAAATAAATAGGCTCGGAAACAGTTGTTTCAGGAAACTGTAGACGGTATGCACTTGGTATCTTGTGTTAACCAAATATCTTGATGGAATACTTAATAAATTCCGGTTTTTCGTTTACAGCCATTACTTGAACATGTTATCTTCGCCTGCAGCAGCTCCTGATACCCCTCGACTTAATACTAAGCCTTTGTTAGCTGTACATTATGGATTACGGCATGTATGTTACAGAGAGAGGGAACAACGAAACTAACTGTACTTGCCTTTCTGAATTGCGTCACTTTATCGTATGTGCCAGGCAAACAAGATAATAAATGGCTAAAGAAACAAGCTTATGTAAGTCAGTTATTTATTGTAATAAGACTCACCAACTGTTACCCAGTTTTACCATTTCCCGAGTACGACTATTATTCACGTAATCACGATAACAGTTAAGATATTCTGATGACTTAATACTAACTACTGATTTCGCAACAGAAATACCATGTTTAAAAGAACTACTAAGTACCATTTGATAAAATAAATGGGATGCTTTGTCATTCCCACATTATATAATTAAGACAATGAAGTATTCCCGCCTGATTTAATGTAATGATCTTCAATAGAATTAATAACAGAACCGATTGATGCAAAAATGTTCTATTTAACTGAATCGAACGTAACCAAGTGTTAAAAGCGTTTTTCATGAGGCCGCTTAATTTTCACATTTACCGAGACAAAATTAATCAATTTTACAAATAAAATTCAATATTTCAGTGGTATTAACCGCTTCAATACTCTGATGAAAGCAACATGTCAGCTATAATTAACGACATATAAAAAAACAAGATATTTTCCAATCACATTTGTAGTTCATTCATTACATTGACAAGAAAATACAAATGTGGGTTGTCAGTGTTATGTGTTACTAATTCAAGTCGTAAGTAATTAGCAACTGAATTAATGATTGATAGCATATCCTTACGATCACTCCAACTATGAATGCTGCGATTAATGCACTTCCCAAAACAATACCTAAAATGTAGTAAACGCGTTTAGAGCCAGCTACACGAAGTTGCGAATCAGTCGTTGATTTTATATGCACTACAACGTGACGTTGTGACTTGGTTTTGGATGACTGATAATCTTTCGTTGAATCATTACTGTCGTTTGTAGTCTGAATTAACTCTGTTACTCTATGAACAACTGTTGATATTCCGTTATTCTCGTCATGATTTTGTGATGTGGCATTGGTCGACTGATAATCTTTCGTTGAACCATTACTGTCGTTTGTAGTCTGGATTGACTCTGTTACTCTATGAACAACTATATTGGATTCATTATATTCGTCATAACCTTTTGTAATGGGCGTGAACAACTGATATTGTACTAATGAATCAATGTCGTCCTCTTCATTCTTACCTAACGTAGTTGCTTCTGTTTGACCGAAACAATTACATGGTAATGTATTCTGTAATTATGAAACAACAATATAATCATTTGCATTGTGATGATCTTCAAGAAAAAAAGCATTTTTGATGAACCTGTCACATTGGTGTTTACTGATTATGTAATTGAAATGTTTAAAACATATACGTGAAAACTATTCAAATATCTTTATTGGAAACATCAATAGTCTGATTAATATGTTTAAACTGATTGCTTCTGCTATTATGATTATGATTATTATAATTAACATTATTATGAAATATGTTAGATGAAAAAAACTGTGTTACTTGCTTGTAATAAAATTGACACTAACATACATTGTTGGTATTATATAAGTTGGATTGTGACTGGCAAGTGAAATCCAGGACGCACGTTTCGTCCTATTTAGGATTCATCGTCTGGATGTACCTGTATCCCAATGTTGAGGTTCACAATGGGATTCGAACTTAACGGAAATATACAAGTTCATTCTAATACATTGTTGGTGTTATTTCTGTTTGGTCTACTCTAGCTTCACTCCATGATTTTTCATTCTAAAATATTCATGAATAATCAGCTGGTACCAACTTCCATACCTCATTTCTTTATATGATTGTTGTCGTGATGTTCACGTCCAGTAAACAAATGAAAGTGAATTTTAGATTGTAACCTTAATGCTTACAAATTGTCTACCTTTCCTCAAATAAATAACCGAATAGAAGTACGTTTACTGTTATAGTACTTAAACAGTATATGAAGATTTCCATCCCTGAGTTTTGTTGTAAGAAATAGTGACATTGATATTGTGATTTGCATTATCCTAATTTCATGGTATTTGTACATAGAGAGATGTGAGGAATAGATATCCCGGTAAACGTGTACCATCTGATGATTATCTAATGAGGAGTTGGTAAATGTAATTGGTCCTAATAAAATATATGACAATTTCAACTAGGGATTATTTCGGTGCATTGATGTCGGTAAGCATAGTCACCCAGACACATTCACTGACCTACTCACCAATCTCCACACTTCCTTTTTATGTTTCATAATGCAATTATGCAAAAGTGATAGTTGATGCATTTTAAAGATAAAATGACTGTTTATTTCAGAGTTATGCATCTGAGCTTTTGTATGTTGCTACATATAAAGTAAATCTGAGGCCATTCTGTAGGTAAACAGACTAGATCTACTAGATTTTCAATCATATAGGAGTCATTGAGTTTATTGATACTTCCACCTCAACACCTCAATTGTAACAGTCATGTGGTGTGGTCCATTTATGCTGGTCAAATGAACTGCATGAAATTCGATGAAGACGTGGAATTATGAAATGCTTTCGTGAGACGAGTGTATATATGACCAATGACGTAAGCATGTCCAATGTAAACTACAATAAAACTAGAAACACCATTTACTAATAAACTACTCTGTGTATTACTTACTTGCATACATATTTTACAACTAGAACACCAAGTACAATTGACATTGCGTAATAACCCAGTTGTGCATATATTTTTGGATGCTTGTGCTAGACAAACTTGAATGTAAATAAAGAAAACATCATTCAATATTTGTTTATTTCTCATGTCGTTGTTGTTAGATTAACATCAATCCGTAATTAATAATAAATTTTCAGCGGCTTAGAGTGTAGATTACTGATGGCAACTTAAGAATGAACAAATTAATGGAATCATATTGTTTCATTACGCTTCCCAACAACAAACAGTATAAGAATGGATTAAATGGTTAACAAGCCGACTGCATATTCAACTAAAGTCGAATTATGGAAAGCATGCCCCAAGTATCCTGTTATCTCTAGTTTAAACCAACAACAAGTATTAAATTGACAATCACCAACCATGAACTACATTTGCTTTTAAAGAACATTATTAATAGGTGAGTTAGAAATGTGAAATAAATGAGTAAGAAAACTTCATGAATTTGATTCAGACTAAGTAAATAAATGACGGAATACAACACAATCGACAAACAACTTTAAGATTTGAACAACCATTGACGACCAGTATGAGTTAGACACAATGCTCATTTGAACACGTTGCAATATTCAGTACAGCCAGTCAGTAATCAACGAAGAACGTGACACATGTGTGCATCCGTTCAAGTTGCCATACCTCTATGGCACCGCAAGATTAACACCACCACGATTAGTAGAAGTTACTTCAATAAAAATAATAATAGTAACAAGGTGTGTGAACATATAGAATATGGTTCAGAAAGTGTATAAAGAAAGTTATGGAATATTTAAAGCTTATGATTTAAGGAAGGACAATGAGTGAATGCATCTGCGCCATTGTGACCGATTCTGGGCCATATCACTCAGTGTTTCTAGCCACTAGTTACGGCAGTCGCGAAAACCTCAACCAGGTAGTCTGCAGCTACCGACGCGACTCAAATCATCAGTCAGTGACTTCATGGACTGATGCAATGTTTTGGTTTGGCCGCCACTGACTCTGTTCCATTCTGCTCCTACATCAGTCAACATTGCGCATCGAGGCAGACTGTGATTGGGCATACGCAATGCATATCCCAGCCACCTCATTCGATTCACAACCTCATCGACTGGTTTACCACATTTGCCTAACACCCATCGTCCAACGTCGTTATTACTTACTCGGTAATCCCAGCTAACGCGAGCGATGTTTCGTAGACATCGATGGTCGAAAACTAATAACCTACGAGTGTCGTCTACGCTTAATGGCCACGTCTCACACCCAAACAGTAAGACAGAGAGAACTGTTGCGCAGTTCACTCTCCCTTTCGTTGAGAGACGAATATCTCGTCTACGCCATAGGTGATGTAAGTTGGCAAACGCCAAACGAGCTTGCAATATTAGGATTTATTGTAAAATATTATCGGTTTAAAGTTGGAAATTCCAGTTTTTAATTGAAGCTTATCAAACATCTACCTCACTGAAAGAAAACATTTTTATCATAATTAAACACTTCGATTTCATGAATAACTGACGAAACAATTTTTTCTGAAATTTGTTATGATTTAGTAAATTCAGAATAACAAAAAGGGAACTCATATTGTTTAAACGCCTACGGACACATAAATCTGTTTACTCACTTGAATTTGGGATAAATGTAAACACTTTATTTCTGATTACACTAGAATCTGGAATAAATTTTCTGTGAATAAGTTTTTCTTTAGTGATAATTCTATCTAAATGAAAATCAATTTAAACAAATTATCACAAATATGAATAATACAAATATTTAATATTTATACTTACTTTAGATGCTTACTATAGTGTTATCTCATCCTGATGAAAATAGTTCTTCTGAACATCTTCTTAATTTATTCAATCAAATTGTATGGCGTATGACAGATAAATGATCAAGTCATGCAATGGTGATTAATTTCATTTTCAACAATTATCGATGTTGAAAATTTCACTTGTTTAATTGAAACAAATCTAACTGCACACTGGAAACCTGTTTAAATTTATTTGCATTAAGTTACAGTGAATGTTAAACATCATCCATGTGAAATGATCAATGGACATCATCAGTAGTTAATACAATTTTGTCAAGTTCATATGATACCTGTGCTGATGCTATGAGTCAAGCAAATTCATTGAGCTTACAGATTCATCAGTGTCACTTTGTCAAATTAAAGACAATTCTGCGGTAATTTTATATACATACAGTGGTAGAGTTATGCTATTGAAATATGTCTTACTTTCATCCGCACTGACATTATAAATTCCATCTTCAATTTCTATTGTCATATTACAATTTTCAGTTGTACCGGATACCTAGAGAGCAGAAACAAATAGATAGTCACATTGCGCGATGTATGATAGGCATAATGTTGTATTCAAGATAGAAACTGAATAGAACTTAATGGCAAATCAACTTACCTTGTGTTTCAGTTCACTATGTTAGGTAACGATACTTATATCTCTGTGTTATTGAGTGTTTTCTTAGCGCGACATTGCGAAGCCATTAAATCAATTATGTGATGAACAATGAGATCGTAATCCATAAACGAATACTAAGAACTACTCACAGTTCACTGTCGCAAGTGGATGTTGAGTTCAAAACACTTTCAAAAGTGTGAGTGGGTTTTGAAGAATTCATGTTCGCCTCGAATTGCATGCAGTTTGACGATGCTTTCACTCTTCTAACGTCTATACATTTGTAGAAAACCTAATCAACTAAATGCTGATTAGTTTATAACCGGCTTGCATTTTTCTTGCTTTACAAGTGCAAAGAAATTATAACTCATCTTCTAAAACGACATATACACCCCAAATCAGCATTCAAAATTGTTTAATAAAAACTGAACCCAAAGCTCACTGTTCGATACCCAACACCTTATGCAATTTAGAAAATATTCTCACGTTAACATTGTAGACAACTTCCAAATGAAGTTGCTTATCTAATTTGACTCAATAAATAGTAAATGAACCTGATCATCAAAGATGATTCTGTGAAGTATTCCACATTTGGGTAGTTTCGAATATAAGATGATCCATTTCAGTAAAACAGATCGATTTTAATTTGCTGATTATATTCTTAATGATTTGACTAAGTGTATTGAGTCATCCTCATCATCTACAAATAATTTGAAGACACTCTACACTCAGTTCGATTCTCATGAAATGATCGTTTGAATGTTACTGATGACTGAATTAAGAAAATAAAAATGTTGATTTGATGAACCGAGTGAAATAAGTAACATTCCAAATCAAGGATTAATCAATATGCATCAAGTAAAAAACCTACCAAACCAATGTGATATTGAATGATTCCATCTTGAAAGATAAGCACTCTAACATTGACTAGAAGGAGTAAAGCAAAATGTGTCAAGCAAATGATAACAGAATATGTATCATCGTCAACAAACTACTTAATTTGTGATCAGTAACGATTGAACACTTAGAAAGTGAGGCAAATATAGATTAACTGTATTGAATGATAATCTTCTACTACATTCAACTAAATGAAACTGAGCGTGCGAACTAATGATTCCCTATTTCAAGATGTGAATCTAAAGTTATCACAGAGTAGAGTAAGTATTCACAGTCTGACAACAGGTAACATTCAGGATGGATGTGACTGAAAAGTAAAATACAAACACAAATCAACTGTTTTCTCCTCAAGTTTTATCCTTTTATCTTTGTCATTCTAAAAGCTGACTAGTTGGACTGAGAAGGTTCATTGTTGATCTGGATAACATATGTGCACAATGATTACTTCAGCTGAATGTGAATATTGTACTTAATCAGCAAGTAGTTATTCAATTCATTCTAATGAATGTTCAACAGTGTCAGTTTCTCTCGTTAATTCACATGATCCTTGTTAACTTCAATTAAAATAGTAGTAGTCAACTGAAAGTGAATTGTTACAGCATTCAGTGATTGTAATCGTGCCCTAACGACTAATTGATAATAATAATGAATATCGTAGGGTTGAACAAACAGAATAACATATTGGCACTTACCATAAGTATTAGGGTGTGATTTACAGTAATTCAACTTTAACCAATTAACGACGAGCACATTATCTGCAAATTTAGAAAAAAAAGTATACAATTACCCTCTTACTTATAACAATCAAGAAACAATTTTCATCACACTAGAAATGAATATGGAGAAAAGGTTGTTGCAAAATGGTTCGTAGTCACGTTATACTGCTCATGATCTTAGCTCAGATAGCCAAGAAGGAAAATGGTTCGTAGTTGAGTATCGTTTATTTCAAGTGAAAAAATTCTATCCAATTCGTGCATTTTATCGTCTGTTAAATAACTTATGAGTGATATGTTAGGAGGAAGGTTTTTGAATCTTCTCTGCATGGTGAGGCATTTGTTGTTGATATTCTGTTGCTGTTGTTGAATTGTATTAATAATCACATCTAAAAGTCTGCTCATTGTCGATTTCTTTCAAAAGATTCATCATTAACATTAATTAACGTAATATGAGATGTTAATAAAAGAAATATGAAAAACAATAAAATTAAATTCACCGTAGGTATCTATATACATTCTTCCTTCAGGTTGATTTGTACCGACAATTCGAAACGATCTGATTGAATTGCCAATTTCAAAGGTATCAGCCATAAACACAGTCCCTTCTTAGTAAAAGCAAAATGTGTCAAGCAAATGATAACAGAATATGTATCATCGTCAACAAACTACTTAATTTGTGATCAGTAACGATTGAACACTTAGAAAGTGAGGCAAATATAGATTAACTGTATTGAATGATAATCTTCTACTACATTCAACTAAATGAAACTGAGCGTGCGAACTAATGATTCCCTATTTCAAGATGTGAATCTAAAGTTATCACAGAGTAGAGTAAGTATTCACAGTCTGACAACAGGTAACATTCAGGATGGATGTGACTGAAAAGTAAAATACAAACACAAATCAACTGTTTTCTCCTCAAGTTTTATCCTTTTATCTTTGTCATTCTAAAAGCTGACTAGTTGGACTGAGAAGGTTCATTGTTGATCTGGATAACATATGTGCACAATGATTACTTCAGCTGAATGTGAATATTGTACTTAATCAGCAAGTAGTTATTCAATTCATTCTAATGAATGTTCAACAGTGTCAGTTTCTCTCGTTAATTCACATGATCCTTGTTAACTTCAATTAAAATAGTAGTAGTCAACTGAAAGTGAATTGTTACAGCATTCAGTGATTGTAATCGTGCCCTAACGACTAATTGATAATAATAATGAATATCGTAGGGTTGAACAAACAGAATAACATATTGGCACTTACCATAAGTATTAGGGTGTGATTTACAGTAATTCAACTTTAACCAATTAACGACGAGCACATTATCTGCAAATTTAGAAAAAAAAGTATACAATTACCCTCTTACTTATAACAATCAAGAAACAATTTTCATCACACTAGAAATGAATATGGAGAAAAGGTTGTTGCAAAATGGTTCGTAGTCACGTTATACTGCTCATGATCTTAGCTCAGATAGCCAAGAAGGAAAATGGTTCGTAGTTGAGTATCGTTTATTTCAAGTGAAAAAATTCTATCCAATTCGTGCATTTTATCGTCTGTTAAATAACTTATGAGTGATATTAGGAAGAACTTGTATATTCCCGTTGATTTGTTATAGACTGAAGCTGGTCAGTCATTGTTGCCATATGTGCATCCTGAGCGGATTGCCTCGATATAGCAATTGTTTCACAAGTATTATATAATTTGGATTGTGACTGGCAAGTGGAATCCAGGACGTGTGTTTCGTCCTATTCGGGACTCATCGGCTGGATGTACCTGGATCTCAATGTTGATGTTCACACTGGGATTCGAACTCAGTCCGTTTCGTGTCGAACGCCACCGTCTTCACCACTAGACTACTGAGTCCAGACAGTCACATTTGTGCAACGGGCACATTGGTATTAGGAAGAACTTGTATATTCCCGTTGACTTGTTGTAGACTGAAGCTGGTCAGTCATAGTTGCTATATGTGCAGATTTCTTTCAAAAGATTCATCATTAACATTAATTAACGTAATATGAGATGTTAATAAAAGAAATATGAAAAACAATAAAATTAAATTCACCGTAGGTATCTATATACATTCTTCCTTCAGGTTGATTTGTACCGACAATTCGAAACGATCTGATTGAATTGCCAATTTCAAAGGTATCAGCCATAAACACAGTCCCTTCTTAGTAAAAGCAACAATGATATGACTATGTCATTAGTGTGTAATATTCACTCGATTCATTCATTCATTCATTTATTCTCAGTAATGTTTCATTGTATAATGTATGAAATGATTCAGTCTAACAGATATTGAGTGCATCCATATCAATATGCATACACATATGGGTAAACATGCTAAAAAAAAACACAAAAACTCTGATTACTTACCAAATCTAAATGCAATTAATGATTTGATAGTCATCTGATGAACTCCAATACTAAATCCAATATCTTTAAACTAAATCCATTTCAGCTTATTTACTTGAACTATATAACCTACCAACAGACTACTTTGATTTGTATTATTTCTACTTCGGTACGATCCATGTTTATTTAATTCCATTAATTCTGAATCATTATACTAGAAATTAATTAATTAATTATTAATGTAAAGTAATTTCATACAATCACTTACATATACATCCTCTGCTTCACTGTTATCCAAGAACAGTGTACTGTAGTATAACATTAAGGGCATAAACCAGTAAAACAGAAAATTCATTGGTCTCAGATGAAATGTCACTAGAGTTAACATTAAGTGAAGAATGAAATTTTTTACATTCACGTCGCTTTAAATACACACTTCAATTATCTGTGTAATTAACCGATTGGCCAAAAGTTACAAGTTACTACTAACTAATGATTAGTGTGTATTACAGTTGAATTTCATAGGTTGACTGGATGTGTTACTTGTCGCATTGAACCTAAATTGATTCCATGGTATTATATAAGTTGGATTGTGACTGGCAAATGGAATCCAGGACGCGCATTTCGTCCTATTTAGGACTCATCGGCTGAATGTACCTACATACCAATGTTGATGTTCACACTGGAATTCGAAATCAGTCCGTTTTGTGTCGAATGCCACCGCGTTCACCACTAGACTACTGAGTCTATATTGAGGCTATATCTAGGCAATCCGCTCAGAATGCACATATAGCAACAATGACTGACCAGCTTCAGTCTATAACAAATCAACGGGAATATACAAGTTTATCCTAATGATTCCATGGTATGTTTAATGAGTACTTCAGTCAATTCAAATCATCATTTTATGATGTCTTGATTGTCAAACAGTTGGGAATAATTTTACTTCTCATGTTCGATACCAAAAACATCTTGATTTCTGTCGTATTCATCGTAGATAACGTAGATAAATGTATTACTAAAATCAACCGACACACTTACGATATACAAGGAGGGAAATCTAAAGCCAAAAGTCATTAATGTACATAACTGAATATGATGAATAGATTCAGTAAGTAAGGTAGTGTAAGTTGTGATCCATCTATGATAGCTATATCAATGTATAAATGAGCTGATGTAACTAAGTGATAAGATCTAGAAAAACTAAACATATATGAGGTTAGGTGTTAAATGTTGCCCTTAATCAATTTACCGATTTTCAGGGTATAAAATGATTGCAAACCAGCATCACTTATGTTATCATGTAACAATGTTGAAAACAAGATGAGCAAGTATTAATCTTTAAGTTGCTACTTGGAAGTGGTGTATTCCCCTTTCTTTTGATTGTATTTACTGATGTAATAGTTAAATACAACTCATAAGTAACTATTTCACGGATGATTAGAAATCACCTAGTATTGTGATGACGTAGTTTACAAATTGTAATGAATGAAATGCAGTGTGTGATTGTTGACATGAATCTTCCAAGCAGAATTGTTACATTGATCAGAAGATCAGAAATGACGATGCTTGACTGCATTACGAGCTTTAATTTGTTGATTTCCTCAACATATAACATTCAAAAGAGAGGCATTCATTAACAGTTTATTGAATGAGCACAGGAATCAGATGATGTTGAATGGATGGTTGTTTATTGGAATCATCTACAGCAGAGGGCCTTAGTAACTTACTTTGAGAACGAGGTTCACGCGGGTAGAAATATATCCAGTGATGATTCAATATAAACATGTGTAAAACTATTCTTTACTAAGCTGCAAATGTGTTGGAGTAGAATTCGACTAATTTATTGGCTCTCAATGACGATTGGGAGAAATATACAACGTAGAACCAATGACAACACACCAGATGACCACATAAAATAATAACAAATCATGCTTCACTACTGCTCAACTCATCAAATATTTGATTAGAAGTGTGTTAATATTTCAAAGGCACACAGTTTAATCGGTTGTATGAAGCCAAAGTAAATGTAACGACATACACTAAGTTCATCATATTCTTGCAGCAGTACCAGCGTGCTTGTTACGTAATGGCAAGTTATTTATTTATGCATCAATGAGTTAGAGGTGGCATTTTGATCACAAATGTTGTGATGTGTTGATGAATATCGCTGTACATGTGATGATTATATACGTGACAAATGAATGAGGCGCAACTCCCTTAATTAGTATATTCTCATATAATGTTGCTCTAATTATAGTAAGATATTCCCCCCCCCCATATATTTGCGTTACATTTAATTACGTTATTACGTATTGTATTTTCATTAATGCTTGCCGTCTGTAACGACAACTCGTTGAAGTCAAACACACTATCTTACATACTAGAGGTTGGTCTGTGTATTTAGCTTTATCTGATTGACGTATTACTCATATTCCAATACGCCTGTAGGCCATTCACCCCAGCAGATCCATACAAGGATCTAATGTATATCCTAGTCACCATTTACTATCCACCATCCAGCTTTAACCATCCTAACTGTCCAACCTGCTCAAATGTCAATCTTTCAAAAAAAATCTCTCAAAGATCTACTCATCTCCACAAACATTTTAGATGAATTATTGAAGTGATAAAATCGAAAGGTACTTATTTCCATCAAGCAGAATAAATCCAGTGAACATCACAGAGATTGAATGATGTTTATGTGACTTGTAATAAACACAAGTTAGTGATCGCTCTTCGATAAATCGAAGTCTAACCTACTACAGTAACCATTTTGTGCATCCAGTTGTGAAGGTGCTAATAATTAAGTACTCTCAATAGGAAGATAGTTTACCGCGTGTAATCACCAATTAGTCATTTATTGTAATGTATTCCATTTGAATTTCCGAAGTATCCAAGTATAAAATGAGCCATAATAGTCATCAACCCCCATCTGCAAATAGGTAGTTTGCACTTACAACCACCGATTAAAGCGACAGTAGATGATTTTGTAATGCAATGGCATGTTGTGAATACACCGCTTTTACTTTTATTTATCATAATTCTATATAAGGCACACATACTACAATTTCCAATTACTTTAGTTAACCATTGTGAGATTGAAACAATTCAGCCTGATGTGATTTTGTCACTTCTAATAAGTAGATGGTAGAGCACGTCATATTGAAGTAGTGTTAATTTTCTTGGTATATTTATGATGAATGTGTAACTTAAAGGCGTACAATTAACTATCCAACTGAATTCTGCTCCACTGATTCTATGAAACAATATGGAATTAATGATTCAACTCAGTGTATAACATATTGAAGTCGGTTTCAAATACACACTGATCTAAATTAGTCTCTGCTTTAAACATAAAATAAGTGAATAAATGAATTGTGTTATTATTCATCATGGAAACAAGAAGAGTTCATCTAGTTTGACCAACTTACAGAATGCATTCAGAAGCATGATACTTCTTTCAACGTATATATGAAACATGTTGTACTCTTACATTGAAATGATTAAAATCCAGAATCAACGACTCACCCTATTCTACGTATTTCCGTCACTGGTGCTAAGGTCTAAGTAGCACAAATCAAATACATCAGTGTTATTAGCAAGACGTTTCCTATGATTCTCGTCCTAAATCGTCCGCAGATATGTTCAGTCCATTCACTTTGTGAACAAATATGAATTAGTCGAAGTTTTGAGTGAATCATGTCAATCAAATGTTCAGCAACCATTTCCATCACTTTACTATAGAATCATCACATCAAATACAAAATGTTTTCAGTTAACTTAAATATGAATATCACTTCTATATTATCACCAACCAGTAAGGGATAAATCACATCAAACCTCTGAGATCACACAGTTATCGATTCTGATTACATTTATTTTCCATCAAATGTGTATTCTACTTCTCTTAAACTTTCAAAAGCACTGTTGTTATGTGCTTATTAAATGCTATTCCAGGGTATACAAAACCAAGCAAAACTTCACGTTAGGCCTATGCATGTGTGATTAATCTGTGAAATTGATTTGCAAGCTCAATGTACCGAAAAGTCATACATGACGCAGATTGGTCATTCACTTCATTTTATCTAATTGGTAAGGAGGACAGTGGAAACTGACACGTTTCTAGAATGAAAATTGACAAGAGGCTTTTATGAACTACTGCTTATTTAGTGTGTTTTTTAATCTCAACCTCTCCACTTGACAATGTCTAAGATGATAATTCGGCGAAGCACTAACTGGGAAACCTGAAAATCCTGGATTTCATCCACCCAATTTACTAACGAAGATACACATTATTCATTAAAACACAATAAAACGATGGGATCCACAATCGCTCAGCTTATCAATGATCTATAAACATTAACAGACGTTAGTTGAAATATTAATAATTTCTAACAATTCATTGATTACGCGTAAAATCAATTGGCTACAACTACCCCAGTTAGGCATATCAATCGATATAACGTGGATTCGATGCGAACTCATTCAATTTGACTTTCTAAGTAGTTAATTGTATACAATAAATGTGTGCAGTTCTGTAATTCTTAATTCACATGGTCATATCACATTCCGAGAGTGTGTAGGATTCTCTCGAGAATATTTAACTTCCAACAGATAACTTCGATGCAGATGATCCAGGTAGTATCCTGAATGTATTCACAAATCGGATCCGGCCATAATTGCGAACACATTTTCATGACTCACTACTAATTTCACATTCAAATCTAAATTTACTAAACACCTCAGAATTGCTCAATCTCATCTACTTGAACAGAGAAGAATGATTCGCTAGTGAGGACAAACTTCAAGCAGGTCATAAGACATTTGAACAACACTAGAACGGTCGTATTTGCAGAATAGATTGAATTTCTCAAATAGTTGGTTGTATCCACATCAGGTACATACGACACGCAATTTATTATGATCAGTTCAACATGTGAATATCAGCGTAAATCTAATCAACATGAATTGGTTATTGAGAGTGAAATCACAAGAGTAAAATAGATGTAAGTTAAACGAGGATATTCAATAGTGAATCGACAGAATAAAACAGAGTCACTGGTCGAGAGACAACTCAAACTAAATGGATTACGTAATATGACATAAGATGTTTATTAAACTAAATAGAAAAGGGGTCAGAGTAAGCTACGGATTCGCCTAGAGTGCAATAACGTGGCTACATAATCTGACATAACAAAATAAACAGATTGAAGTGTAACATGGAATTGTCACTTTATGAATAAATTGGATGTAATCTGATTATATAGACAATAAACAATGCAAATGAATGGAGTTCACTCAGAAAACTAAAGAGTGACTGGTGTTCATAAATGAATGAATAATTAAAAAGGCATGACAATAGTGGTGGTGACAATGATGATGATGATGATGATGATGATGATGATGATGATGATGATGATGATGATGATGATGATGATGATGATGATGATGATGATGATGATGATGATGATGATGATGATGATGATGATGATGATGATGATGATGACAGTATGATTTATAATCTACTGAGAGATGCCTTAGTTAACATCATTACACTCAACCAACTGGATCATTATTGTGATTTTCAGGGGATATTTAGATTGTCATTTGTTGAATTTACTTTATGTATTATTAACTAGTCTGTTTACTTTGCTCTCATCACATGTTTTATTGCTTAAATATCTTATTTGTAATAATAATCCAGTATTCGTGAATCTTCTTAACCCACTGTACAGAAATTCTATTCTCCCTGAACAGATTACTCCTATGGATTTTGGCACATTACAATATCCATGTTGTATAGTATGTTTTGTCTTTCCGCATTGGATTTTTAAGCAAAATCATGTTATTGCAAATTTTAATTACGTCAATGAATGATGTATTTGTGAATATGAATGCCCTCCGATTGTTGTAACAAATTTTCAAATGAAAATTAATTAAAACTGATTATTGTCATTTGTTTTCAGGTCCTGAGAACTACTTTTACACTTACTACATTGTACACTATCATCTTGCAGCACAAAATGTAAATTGACGATGAACAAAAGAGCATAAATCCCCTCAACATCTAAATATCACCATGTTTAATAAAATGGATATACGATATTTGAATGGGTTCCAAGGTATAAAGAGTTTATGTTCAACTTCTAAATCTTCACCACAATATCTGACAACCGGCCAATAATCTTTTAAGACGACTGTAGGCCAAACCTCTATCACTTGCCTTAGAGTAGCTACAAATAGCCTGATGAATATATGCAGCAACTAAAAATATTGATTATAATTAGAAAGATTGAGTATGTAAGTTATCCTTTGAAGAGGATGAATGAATGTGAAAAATGTTATTGAAAATCATGATCTAATGGAATGTACATAATGAATATAACTGTGCCAATAAAAGTGATGCCTTAACGATTGATTATAATTATTAAACAGGCTTGAACTAAGTATCCAACATTTATGAATATGATTGAATGTAACAATAGACAACTTTGTAGACGAATATCATGTCACTCAACCTCGTTACAGTGCACTCTGATCACAGCAATCATAGCCTGTTGAAGTTGGCTACTTTAAAATACATTTAACAAATCCACTAGTCATCGATGAAGATTCACAACCTTATTCATAATTTACCATTGTTGTCTATTATCCTTCACCTAAGCTTACCATTATTTGCATCTGTTATAGAGGTAACTGATTTTAAGTTAAAAATCAATTGAAAAGAATAAAGCACTATCCAGTTGTCCCACTCTAGTAGAAGGCGATTTCGTGGCAATCCACATACATAACTTCTTCTGGAGGATCCACCTAAACAGTGGTATTGTTTTGAAAGCATAACCTTCAGACTTCAAACATGGTGATACAATACCAGTAAAAGCTGGAATTCAGAAATGTGAACCTGATGAAACTCAAGTACTTTGTACCATGATCATGATAGTAATGTGAAGATGTGAAATAAACAAATTATGTGTCCCAGGCCAATGTTGATGTCTGATTGATGATGATCTCTGAGTTAGATTACTGAACTGAGAACGTCACGTTGTTATTTTCATTATTACTGAATATCTCAGGTAGAAATTAACATTTCATAGGCATTCACTAGGTCGTTTTCGATTTATTCCTTCTTCCAATAAACTGAGCAAAGTAGTTGCTCCCTGTCATTCTACCTATGAATCCACGGACATAACCTAACAATGATATAGCTCAATTTACTAACGCTTACATTATTGATGCGCTTAGATAACCACAAACATTTATTTGAAGTGGAATACGCCAAGTTTTAAATGATGTTTTACTCCATGTAATGTAATCTCTGTTGATGTTGTCCTGTAAAGCAACGAAACCTTCACAATCAATTTGTTTAGCCAAAGAAGCATAAGACCACCAAATAATGAAGTTCTCTTAGAACAATTCAGTCAAAAAATCCAGCCATACAAACGCAAATGGTGTCAATTTCGAAGCGATTGAAATGGGTTTCTTTCTCATTAGATCGGTAACGCTATTATAAAGCTGGTTAGAAATGAGTTCTGCTTTGATCATGTAGAGTGAACTCTTTGAATATGCTAACTACACAATCGACCTTGAAAGTCTCATTTACGTATGAAAGAGGTGGATGACTGGCAAAATCATACAACGCACTTTCAAAGTTGTTTCTATTTCTATCAATTATTTTGCATCTTCCAAGTAGACAGGATAATATTCTGCCCATTAAAGACTGGCTACATTCCTCAAAGGTTCATTATTATTCTCTTTATGTCTGTGGAGTGTGTAAAGTTTGCTTTCAATTGATTGAGGATATTCCTGGAATAACGCATGAGCCTATACTAAAACGATTATTCAGGTAAAGTGGATATTATGTCATGAACTAATCTTAGTTTGATGACCATTGAAAAGCAGAAATCACTGAACGACTATTTCATTCTTGAATGTAATTCTTTTGTGATTAGGCTTAAATACAATAACACTGGGGGTGAGGTGGGTCGAACACGGGACTTTCAAACGTTTATGTATGAATGAAGTTCAAATAAAATTCATAACCTGATATTCAAATTCACGATCTAGTAGAATAAAAATAATGAATATAACTGAATATAACTGAAAGCAATCCCTTAGCCGTTATTTAGAATTACTAAACGGACTCGAACATATGTCTAAATGCACTTGCCTTCAGTGAAGTAACACTCATTAGAATAGAAGGTGTATAACAATGAATGCTAGTTTATCAACACCTAAAAATTAATCGTCCATCTCATCACACAAGTTCCACTCACTCATTTGATTTAAATATAGTCAGTTTTATAATGAAAATCATATGAATGTGGCCGTTATTGATTTTAGTAATGATGAGAATGAAAAGATCTAGTTGATCATGATACGTCTGTTTGTTGACATACATTCACAATCGTAGCATAGTAACTAAACATTCCATTGAATTTAATTAAATAATAGAAAGAAGTAAGTAATTCTGTGATTCCATTTCACTTTTTCTATAGTCAGCACAAATTAAGAGGTGGTTACTGAAACTCTCCAAATTATCATATTGTACTTTTAAGGTAATGAAGGTTAAGTAATTCATTTTCAATAACATTTCAACTCTTAATTTATGCTGGCTATAGATAAAGTGAAATGGAAGCACAGAATTACTTACTTCTTTCTATTATTTAATTAAATTCAACGGAATGTTTAGTTACTATGCTAAGATTGTGTTTGTGTATGGGAAGCTACTATCCTGTAAAAACTCCTTTAATATTTGCAAACAATTAAAAAAGAGCTTACATGCACTAAACAGATTAGAGAAGACACAAATTTAATTGCCTGATCATTAAATGAGTCTTTTCTACGGTATAGATCTAGTCAAAAGCTAATTGATCAATGTAATTCGGATTAATATTGTGGTCCCATATATTCAACAAAATCGAAGTTTTTGAATGTCTGCAGGTAATCAAACCATCGCGATGTCCAGGTCGTGATGAGATTCCGAACCTTCTCTTCACGAGATGTGCTAATGCATTGTATCAGCCACTGACTATAATCTTGGACGAGTTTTTCTCTACCAACGTGATACCGAAAGCTTGGAAGAAGAAAAATTATCACCTATGCTAAAGAAAGCGTATATTAGTGGTAATGTTGAGTTTAGACCCATAGCTATAGCTTCTCCATTTCTCAAAACTATTGAAAAACTTACCTCGATTGAACTTCATAAGCAGGCGACAAGTCGCCTAAATTTTCCTCCGAATGTCTATAAGAATCAACTATCAAGAATTTATACAGTGCGGTTGCAATTTACAACAGTTACTGTCGTTACATATTTTAGTGACTTCCAGATGAACATGTATCAGGACAACGAAAGGCACAAGTTACTTACTTTATATTTGTTTGTAGCGTGTTATCCAGTATGCATCATACTGCGCTTGGAGGCATTCACCGGTAGTCGCCAAATAATCGGCCATTCTTCAAGTGTCTGTGGTTTCTTCTGTGGTCTTGAACGGTCGTCTTTGTTATGTATGGCCTTTCACATTTTAAAATCGTCATCTGATAATGAGAACAATGATGACAATACATTAAGAAGGATATATACGCACAGGATAAATAACAGTGAGCCTGAAACCTCACAAGTTGTGTATTTGATAGACTTTGAAGTGACTATTTAATCAACTAAATATTCTGCCTACATAATCGCTGCATAATTGCTATTCATACATTCCGTTTGGCTGAGAATGAGGCATTACAAGTCGTGCAGGTTTTGAAAGTGAAGAGTAATAACGCGTGACCACTTGCAACTAGTAGTGGCATGTGATCATTATCTATGACATCTGATTCATGATGGGTTAGTACAAATTCTAACGGTGATGAGGCGTGGTCAGAATTGGAGCGTATTAGCTCTCTTAAATGTTGCACTCAAGTGGGTGTTGTCGCCCTATCCGTTGGCTGATATGCAAAAGTGAATTCCGACCTATCTCTTCCCAGATTATTCCAGTCAACGATGTACTAAGAAGGGGCAGAACTAGTTTTTTGTAATTATTACTATTTTTGCCATTTCTCGTTAATTGTAAAGTAGGCGGTAGCCAGTAGCACCGTCCATTCTCTCCATACTAACATTGCTATTGCTGATTGATTGTAGTGATTTTTAGTGTGGCAAATATCCTAATTATCACAAGGTCGTTGCTGTATACAGGTATACAGATAAACAGATTTGGACAAAATAGAATCGAATCATGTTAGTGTGTCTTCTTGATTTGGATTCGGGCGGGTAATCAGTTGTCGACTCGTTGGTCACCGGTTGCTAGTATCTGTTCCCCTAGATAATTTAGCGAGTTGGAGTTGTGGATGGTGCTCCCGAGTATAACGGTGGATGCATGAAACTCATCTAAGATTAATCACCTTCAACTAAGTGAAGTATCAAGTTTATTTAGTGAAGCTTTGTCTGTCCTTTAGTGAATAGTGAGTGGAGCAGTGTTTAGAAACGTTACGGTTATGCGCAGACTGAGTGATTACATTACTACATTTTACGGACTACATGCTTCGTTGTTCCATTGACTAACATCGACTAAGTACCAACTGCAATCGAAGTATATTGAAAGTCAGAATAGAGGGTCTAGAGGGAATATTTATTAATGTAATCAATAAAAAACGTGACTTTCAAAGTCGTCACAAGTAAATTGAGTAGATTCGTTATCTACACATAATTGTTGTAAATAGTAGACTTTTCTACTACTCTATAAGTCATCTCATGTCGTCATCTAACAACCTTTCATTATCATGATGTCGTCACATAGACAGTAAGAAACTACCAGCAATATAACAATGAAGTCGAGAAAAGTGATTAATTTCCAATTAGTTAGTTAGTTTAGTCCAAAATTACTGTACATTTTAAAATGATAAACTTAACTTTGAATAGAATGAATGGAATGTTTTGCTAGTGAAATAACACTGTATGTAGGTCTGTTATGACGTGAAGAAAAAGGAGGAGATGAAGTTGGTTGGTGGATGCGAACACCAATGAGATGCGTGCCTAGTTAAGAATGTGCGATTGACCTAAGCCCACTCACCCCCCCCCAGGTCGACAATAGGACAACCGGAATTGAGAACAGGAAGACGGAGAGAGCGAGAACTGAGGACTGGAAAACGTATTATATTTTAATCATGCCTTTATATACACATAAAATCAGACCACACAGTGAACCAATCATAAATCTAACATTGATACCGAACAAACGAAAAAGTGGTAGTGAATGGGGAGAACTTGTACACAGTAAAGTAGACGTAGTTCGTAATAATAAACAATACACAAGAATCAATACACTAAATGAGAGAACCGGGCAAGGGGAACGTAACAGTCATAGAAATAAAATGATTACATCACTCATGAATAAAATAACAAGAATAGTCCCCCAAAATACAATTCTGAAAGTTCGTTACTTTTCTTTAATCGCCCGGCGTAAAAAGGTCAGAAATCATTCAGAATAGATAAAATCTTATTATTCTTTCTTCACTGATATCAATAGACTAATTCATATAACCGGTTTATATGACTTGCATTAATTAAAAGATGGCAATATTTAGATTAAATATAATTCACTTGAATTGAGTTGGACCACTTCGAATAGATGTGTATGGATAAGCCAACATTCATTTATATACACTGATAATTCTAAATTTACTTTGCCTATCAAAAATGCACCACACCATTCCCACTGATTATCGTTCTTGTTGGTGGTCACTAATGGTATTGACTTCATAAATATTAGTAGTAATGAAATGAGTTAATTTTGAATAAGAAGTTGTTGTTGACTATGGTCTATTCAAGTGTTCTTTGAATTCTTCATCCCGATTGTTTTACTGTCGTCTTAAAACAGAATCTTCTAGTCAATTCCAAAAGAATAATCAGAATATTTGAAGACATTAATGTTTTCGTTGCAATTGTTTTCGAGTTAACATTACACTATTTCTAAGTGTACTAATCATCAAATTTGACAATAGAAAACTTGCTCGTTTACTACATCAGTTATTAGATTCTCATTCACAGTTAGGTTCTTATATGTGTTATTGTTGGGATTGGTTACTTACCATTGATGTCGTCACTTTCGTTTGACTGGATTTTAAGTTCCGGTCGCGGCCTGTTTAAAATCTTGGGCTACCACCTTCCACCAAATATCACATCAAGTTACTTTCTCGTCAGTTGCTTTACTTTGATTGCTTAATCATGGCCCAAAATTGGATTGAGTACACATCCGCCTACCGTGAGTAATCTAGTTATATCTAAGCAAAGACATCATGGTGGCTAAAAGCTGCGTAATCAACTGGCTGTATTTCTATTACTCCGTTAGAGTGCAATATACTGAGTTCAAATGAAAGTTCACCACTCATCTACTAACGAAAGTCGGTGTACGTTAGTGTGTGTGTGGCTTCTCTCGCTTTCTCTTTTCATTTCTCTTGAATGACTTGCTTTCTTCTATGAAAAATATATCTTTGTTAAATACGCAGGTGATCTTAATATTTGTATGCCTGTTTCTTCTTCCTTAAACTGTTGTGGAATGAATAGTTTCTTAGCGAATGTTGAACGATGGTCAAGTTTGAATGGTCATCAGCTTAATCCCTTCGAATGTCAAACAGTCAATTTTAGTCTAAGACATTCAAAATGACCTTAATGCTTTTATGAATTCGTACGATGTTTGTAAAATTGGAGATTCTACAATGAAGATTAAGTCGAATGTTACTTTTATTTGTGTAACTTTTGCTTTTGTTCAATCATCGTCTTCACATGTTTTGCTTATATCAAAGAGGGTTTTTCGTTTAATATACTATGTGAAGCGATCAGTTTGTTTTGTGTTACTAAGCATATATTATTGTAATTTATCAGTTTCACTATAAAACCGATTATTTTATTTAGTTCCGCATTATTTTTTCCCGGACTTTTGAGAAATGACTATGTTGTGTTGCTTATTGTACCGAGAACATTTAGTAAATCGTGCCTTCGTTAGATGCCTTCATTGTTGCTTTTATTTAAAAATACTTAAATTCAGCTTATTGAGTGCTAGATGTTACTGTCTACTTATATACAATCATCATTTTCTTTTATAACCTAATCTAAATACCAGTGGGTTTATTTAGGGCAGGTCTTCTAAAGTAGCAACTACTAGTTAATAGTCTTTCTGAAAAGACGTTACCTGATTATCGCCAGTTCATTCATTCTCAATTATCATTCAGTTTTTCTTATTACCTAATCAGGAGAATAACACAATCTAAAGAGTTTCTGTAGACACCTTTTATGTTGTACTGACTATGGGAAAAGAGAAAGAGAAGCACAGAATTACTTACTTCTGTCTATCATTTAATTAAGTTCAATGGAATGTTTTGTTATTATGAGAATATTGTGTATGTAGGTCAGCAGATGTATCACAGCCAAAGAAGGCCTGCTATTTTTATCATAACTAGAATCACTAATGGCCTGATTCATATGACTTTCAACATAAGATTGATTATATTTTGTTGGAAGGAGTGGGTGGAACTTGTGAGATGAGATAGACAGTTATTCTTTAGGTGTTGATAAACTAACATTTATTGTCATATATTCGTTCCGAGTCAAGGGATTTTTGTTGATTACAACTTTAGTCGAATATTTTAGTTTAAACGATATACCTCTATGGTGTTTTCTGAAGTGTCTGAAAATTTATTATTGCACAAATTAATTATCCAATCCGTGAAAGCTCGTCTGAAGTAAACCATGAAACATTTAATAGTGAAGCATCGAACACCATATAAAATTGCTGTTAACATGAAGCTCAACTTGAATGGAGTGAAATCTGAGCATAAAAACTTAACCAAGCTAGACAACCAAGCACAGTCTTTTAAACCAGAAAAGACAGTGGCATAAAATAAAACACGTTGACAAAGTGCATTTCCATGCCATTAGCTAGATCATATATATTTATGCTTCTTAAGAGTATTGTTGGAAATCATTTCTCACAATAGGGTCGAAAGCACCAATTATATAGTCTAATAATCAGATTACAAATTTTTGTTTAATCCCAAATAATCACGACCGAAGAAGACAATAAAGATGGCGAAGCATGATTTGTTTATTCGCTGGATTCTCTAGAATAGATCGCTTACAATACTTATGTTACTGTGATTAGTATTAAGAAGCGTAATGGATGGTCTGATAAATAAGTTATTTAATGAACAACGCTTCTTCCACGAAGTGCGGCATGGTTTTAGGGAATATGGATCCTGTGCCATGAATGTTCAGCCAGCGTAGCATAGCTAAAAGAAACGCTACGACAACGAAGCTCACGTTTACATCATTTTCCTCGATTTCTCTACAGAATATTTTACAGCATCACAGTCTTATTGATGAACATATCACACATTAGCATCTCCAACCGATTACCATCAACAATGACTACATGTCTAAAGAATCTGCACCAAAATAAGCGGAGTACAGACGGCAGGAAAAAAACTTCGTCAGGGGTTTTACAGAAAGACGTAGTAGGTTCCCCACCCATTCACCCATTCATCAACAACGTGGTGATTGGTATCGTTTATCCGTTTCTACTGTGAGTGAACGTATGTGGTGCTATTGTAAACTATACGTAATGACGACGACGCATAGATATTGCGACATGACATACTGAATCCCGAACACTGAATTCGAGTCAGTGGCATGTACTTTAACGTCCAGAAACTTCGCATGATGCTTCATTTCACCCCAGAGAGGCAAAATGAGAACTGCTGGCTTAATGTGTTTGTCAGATTTGGAATGCTGTACCCACTATCGTAACCTCACTGGATGTTTTAAAGAAGAGATTTTGTCATCTGTTTGGTGTAGCGGCTGACCACGTTTCACTGACACTGCTTACACCAGTAATCCGTCACTGTTAGTAGCACAACGTTTTATTAATCTGCCCATCTCTGAATATATTTATCTGCTGACTTTTCTCATTTTCACTTCATTTCGTTTCTATATCTATCCTGTTGTCTGTGTCCAGCTGATTGGCCTTATCTCTCCATCCTCTCTACATTATAATTTCTTTACTCCTATTTTACCATCACTTAACCGATAACCAAAGCTCTGCGATAGCTGCTATCTCTTATAAGCTTACTGCTTTCCATAATGCTTAAATTACAAGTCCACAAAAAAGCTATCTAAACTGGAGAGTATTTCGACGATAAAGAAACGGATTTCCGTTATCAGAAGTTATTCCAGACCTGGAGCTATGTATATACAACAAGACGCGAGAAACAGTAGGTGAAAAAGCTCATGCCAAGTCGTCAAAAATTTATTGGATGGCTGGTTCATGTTCATTAACCACCTGTCAACCCCTATTTTCACTCATTTAATAATGAGCTATCTTTTTGTTACTGTCAAACATTTGCAGGATTAAAATACTCTTCTAAGCGTAGAATGCTATTGCGTCATGAGTTGAATAAGTTATGTCTCTTTCACAATAACGGTCGACAACTTTTCACTCGCGCTTCACGTCTAAGCTTACTGCAATTTGCGTACTATTCGAAAACATCTGAATTACAGAATACCAACGAAAATGTGACTCGACAACCAGAAATTTGACCAAAATTAACAGGCCTTTGGGATGTAAGATAATCATATTGTTTGTTCTGGCTAGCTAAAAGAGTATTGGATAAAATGCATACTCATAGAAGTTCAAAATTATCAGTTAACATCAAATTGGTCATAAAAGGTCGATCGTTGGCTGAAACTATATGTTCACCTCCTGAGATTTTATATCCGCCTCTAGCCCCCTATGGTTGCTGCCGGTCCCAAGCCCGGATAAACGAGGTGGGTTAGACATGATTGTTAGCAACCCCATCCCGGAAAATAACAACATTGCTAAAAAGACGCTAATCAGTAAAAACCGTTATAACTATTTTAACTATGCCCTAGAGGTTGGGAGGTTTGTTATGACGTCTCATGGTGAAGGCCGAGTTTTTTCAGAAGCCACGAGGCCGATGTCCCTTCTGACAACCAGATCAACATTTTAATATAAATACATGGAGTGTCCGCACGATGTTAGATGCAGGAAGAAGCATGCAAATAGCTGAAGAAATAAAAGGGTGCAAACTGAAGATACTTGGAATTAGCAAAACGCATTGGTTACAAGCTGGACAGCAACGGTTATTTTCAGGAATTATGCTTTTATACTCCGGCCACAAAGAAGAAAACGCCCCCCACACACACACAACGAGTAACACTAATGCTGTCCCATGAAACATGGAAGGATCTCACAGGATGAGAACCTTATGGACCTAGGATTATCAACGCACTATTCCAAAGGTTTAATACAGCCCTTGTCCGGGATACTAACAAATACAACGAATTCAAAATAACTCTCAATAATAAAATCCAGGCATTTCACGATCTACTAGAAGAAGGTGGAACTAATATGGAAGAAAACGGGATAGAGATTAAAGAAACAATAACTACAACATGTTAGGAGGTTTTAGGTTACAAGGAGCATCGCCATAAAGAATGGATATCTGTTAGCACTCTGGACAAGATTCAAGAAAGAAGGAACAGAAAAATAGCGATAAATAACAGCCAGACAAGGACAGAGAAAGCTAAGGCACAGGCCGAATACACCGAAGTTAACTTTTGAGTGAATAGGAGCATCAGGTCGGATAAACGGAGATATGTTGAGCATTTAGCAACGACAGCTGAAGAAGCTAAAAAAGAAGGAAACGTGAAGCTTCTATACGATACAACGAAGAAGCTAACTGGGAAATTCAATAAACCATAACGGCCAATTCAAGAACAAGGTTGGCAAACCAATCACTGAAGTGCACGAACAACGAAACAGGTGGGTCGAACATTTTTAACGAACCCTTGAAAAGACCAGCCCCACTGAACCTACCAGGCATCGAGGCAGCAGTCACGGATCTCCCTATAAGCACAGACCCACCGCCAGTCAAGAAAATCAAAATGGATATCTAACAATTCAAGAGTGGCAAGTCAGAAGGACAAGACGACATACAAGCGGAGGCACTGGAAACAGATATAGAAGCAACTTCAAAGATATTCTACATTCTCTTTAGGAAGACCTATGATGGGGAACAAGTGCCAGCAGACTGGAAAGAAGGGTACCTCATCAAGATACCAAAGAATGGCGATCTTAGCAATTGTAAGAACTATAGAGACATCGCTTTCCATTCAATACCAGCAAAAATCTTCAACAGGATGTTATAGAACAGAATAAAGGACTTAATCGACGCCCAACTCCGAGATCGACAGGTCGGATTCCGTAAAGTCCGATCGTGTACTGACCAAATCGCTACTCTACAGTTCATTGTTGAGCAATCAATTAAATGGAATTCACCACTTTACATCGACTTTCTCGACTATGAAAAGCATCAGACAGCGTGGATAGATAAATATTATGGAGCATTCTGCTACATTATGGTGTACTCTAAAAGACAGTCAACATCATACGGAATTCTTACGACAGACTACATTGTAAGATCGTGTATGGAGGTCAGCTCATAAATTCATTCGAAGTGAAGACCGCTATCAGACTGTGAGATCTTTTTTGATGATTCTGTGTAAAAATCCCTCCAAGTAACATTTTTCCCCACTGTATTTCCTTGTTTTGCGTTTAAAAGTACATTTATTCCGCTTATTCCACTTGGCTATGCATTCTAATGACTTTTTGAGTTAGTTTCTATTTATTTTCAATGTAATATTTGTTTTTCCCTTGAGTTTACACCAGATTTCTATTATTCTCACGGAGTCCATTTATTTTGTCTTACTGAACTTTTGGCCTTGGCGACTGCTTTTGGTTCTCTCTTCTTGATTGTGTTGCTTGAATTGACTGGGTTTGTGCATTTTCTGATTGTGGATTGACGCACACTTCCAGAACTTAAATTATTTTGTTGTAACAAGTAACCTTTGATACTTTGTTGTTGATATTTCTACAAATCTAGACCTAACCCAACAAACCAAAAGGTTGGGCCAAACAGCATGTAAAACACTGGGCCACATGCATGGCTTCCTGACGTTTTGCCTAATGTTCTGGCCCAATCCTTATGTTTGGCCCTAGGTTCCAGTCATTTGGCCAAACCTCAAATTTCACGTTCAGACAGCTGGCCCAATGTTCCGTTCGTTTGGCCCAACGTTTATATACGAAAAGCCCAATGTGGCCCAATGTTTTGGTTTACTGGGTACTTTCTGGACAAGCAGTACTTGATCTATCCCGTAAAGACAGAATGACCTCGTTTATTTCTTAAAACTGAATTGATTATTCCAATCTTCGGGATAAATTTTGGTTGAATAACTGGTGGTGACATTTGTTTAGGTAATAATGTACTTTGTATAAATAATTTTGCATAGAACCGTTTCTCAACCAACCATTGTCTGAATTGCTACCGGGCAAGAGCACGCATATCTTAACCAACCTCGACAGTTATTCTTCAATCCAAACTGACTTAATTTGGATTCTACAGTTCTAAACAAATCTAAGAATATTGGAAGTACTTTCCCTGCAGTGAATTGGTGTCACTTTCGGAATACATGGAATATTTGGCTCCTGTTTTTGGCTCGTAATGTCAACAAAGTGTTAAAGAAAGTCAAGGTTAAAGTTGGTGGATGTTAGTGAAACCAGACTGTACGATGAACCCCCTTGTATAAAGCAAGTGCCTTTGCATACCTTTATGTGTCATGGTTGAGACTTAAATAAAGCTAATGCTGATGATAGTGCGACTGTTTCTGACTCTGTAGTAGGTGAAATGAAGGATCTTAACTAAGATGGAAGGTTTGAACCTGAAACACTAGGGAGGAATGAGACTCGATCACGTAAGGTAGAGTTAGGCGATTCAAATGTTTCCTACCGGAATGGTTTATCGCAGGTTATGGTAGGCTTAGAGCTACCCAAGGTCGAGCTTAATTACTTCGATGGACAGTCAGCGGCATACTGGAGGTTTCAACATCAATTTGAGACTTACGTTGCATCAAGAGTTATCGATGTTAGTCAACGCCTGTTATATTTGATACACTACTGTAAGGGCAAGGCAAAAGCCGCTATTGAGGGGTGCGTTATACTGGATCCTATTGCTGGTCACAGCAAAGCCAGAGAGATTTTGAAGCGGTTATTTGGCCAGCCGCATATTATTGCTCGAGAAACGTTAGAAGGCTTATTCAGTGAAATGAACGATTATAGTGATGCTGAAAGGTTATCAAACCTTGCTACAAAAATGAAAAATTGTGAGATGGTTTTGAAACAGTTGAATTATGATGCCCATTTGAATTCTTTAGCGACTTTGGAAAGCATCGCTAAATTGTTGCCCCGTTCTCTACAGGTACAGTGGGCGGATCAAGTCGACAAATTAACAGAGAACGACAGGGAACCCACGTATGCTGAGCTTACTAAATTTATAGCGTCTCGCGCCAGAGTCGCTGGTAGCAGATTTGAACAGTTAGCAGCATATGTAAAGAAGAGATACGATGCGAAGATGAATTGTTACTTGCAGTCAGAACAATGTAATAGTTTAGCTGTTAAACGCAAATGCAGTGTTTGCTCTAAGGATCACGATTTCTATCAGTGCCCAAGTTTTTTGTCGATGACGATTGAAGATCATTGGTCTCATACTAGGACCAAAGGTGTTTGGTTTGTCTGTCTAAAGCAAGGTCATCGTGCCAGTGAATGCAACTCGAATAGACGTTGTGATGTTGAAAAGTGTTCGAAACAACGTCATTATTTGCTACATAGTAATCAACAGCTAGACCGTCCGGAAAGCAATTCCAGTATAGATAGTCACTGTAGATATACTAAGTCTCTAGATAATCATGTATACCTAGGAATGATACCCATACGGTTGAGGTCAGGACATGCGGAAGTTGTAGGCTATTCCCTTTTGGATAATGGCTGTGATGCGACATTAATACGCTCAGACTGCTTGAATTCACTTGGACTAAAGGAGGAGTAAGGGTCGATAGTGTTCCAGACGGTGGGTGGTAACAAGATAGTGTTATAACGTGAGAAAAGTTTTTTGGTCCTGTTGATCAGTTGGTTGTGCGCGGACGCTTATTGAAGTGTGCCTAGTTGATAATTCGCGACTGCCCTATGCCCACTAGGTCCCAAGCCAAGCCGATAGACCAACTAAGCAGATCGGAATCAGATTTGGAGTCTATTTTACACATTCCCTTATATACACAAAATAATCGTAGTAATTATTCATCAAATAAAAATATCAACATTGTTAATAATACAATTAAATGTTGTCAATTGTGCTCACATAAAAGTGATGAAAGTTTACAAATCATGTTGACAAAAAAAATCAATACAACTTGATAAAATGACAATTGTATTTCTAGGGATTTCGAATCCCTAACAGATAGCTATGGTTACAAATGCTTCTTTCGAAGTGTATTCATCAGACCAAACAGAACACATTGAAATGGAAGGATCTCTGGTTGTAGAAAAGATACCACTGGGTTTTAGATCAACGGTTGGGAGGCAAGAAGCGACCATACGTTATAAAAACATTACTGTGGTGGGTTGTTTTCGGTCCCACGTCATATCGTGAATTGGGAAAATGAGTCGTGAACCATGCTTGTGTGGGACATTCGTCGGAAGACCACCTACGTAGGATCTATGACATGGAGTTTGCCGATGTATATTCAACTGATAAGACTGTTTCAATAGATGACCTGAAGGCTATAAAATATTTGAGGATGGGACGTATTTTTTAGATGGTCATTTTTTCGTTCCCATTCCATGGAGGAATAATGTAGATACAAAAACAGATAATTAGGAGATGATCAATCGCAGCAATCTGGAGGAACATACAAAATAGAAGAAAAAAACAAATGAAGTTGGCTAGTAGTTGTAATACAAACAGTTTTAAAGCAAAATATTCTTTATTTTTTGTTATTTTTCCTACTTCAATGTTTATGCTTAGAGTGTTTATAGGTTGAGAACTCTATGAACCATCACTAATTAACTTGAGCTTGTGGTAAGTCGTGGAGTATTCTGTACCGAACTTTAGTTTTATTGTTTCGTGTATTGCTCATGTTATCTATAGATAAGAATTACTATAGTCTACACTCTCGTGTCACACATTAAGAAGCCCGAGTATTTCGCACGTTATGCTTTAATTTGAATAAATCGGTAGCTTGTTCAGCGTCTTAGAGTCACTAAATAGTTGGTTTATCGCTCGTACAAAGTGATCTATGCTATCTAGCGCACAGATTTCTGCTGGTAAATTATTCCATACGGCAGTGAATTTATGCACAAAAAAGTTAGAGTGTTTCACCTACACTGTACTTGTATTGTTTCTAAGATGTGGAAGAGATGTTCATACAAATGAAAGTGACGGAGTCTGACCGAGGAGCCTTGAGATTTCTATGATAGCCGAATGGTGACACCTCAAGAGAACCTGTGGAGTTTCAGATGAACTCTCGTCCATTCGGAGCAACGTCGTCACCTTTTTGTGCAAACTTTGCTATGAATAAGACTCCACAAAGATTCTCGGCTGGTTATGACGACTTTGTCGTGAACGCCGTCAGGAATAATTTCTGCGTAGATGACTGTTTAGTATCTCTTCCCACCTGTGAACAAGCGAAAAAATTTGTTGTGCAAATAAATGGATTACTATGTAATGGAGGTTTCAAGTTGAGGAAATGGATCACTAACTTGGAGGCAGTGAAGTCGGTTCTGCTTTTTGTGGGTGATGAAGAGCCTTTAGTTAACCTACCCATGCTTCATAATGCCGCCCTTCGGACTCTAGGTTTGGAATGGGATCCCAGGCAAGATGTATTTAAGTTTTGTTTTGATGCACCGATGAAGCCTATGACTAGACGTGGAGTATTGTCCGTCGTTTCCTCTCTGTTCGACCCCTTGGGTATAATCGCTGCTACATGTCTCGCCGCTAAACTTTTCCTACAAAGACTGCGCAAAGCTCAAATGAGTTGGAATCAAGCGCCCATCGAGCCAGGTGTTTCTGCCTGGCTAAATTGGATAAATATTATGCTGCAGATAGGTCACGTCACTGTGCCGCGAGGAATCAAGAGAATAATTGACGAACCAGATGCGAAGGTAGAGCTGCATTTATTCAGTGATGCATCTGAATTGGGATATGGAGCAGTTGCCTATGCGCGGGTCAAGTATTCAAAGCAGTCACCATACTGTGTTTTATTATTTAGCTAATCCAGTGTTGCACCGATTAAACAAATCACCATACCAAGGTGCGAACTGGCGGCGGCGGTGTTAAGCGTGAAAATGAGTGAAGTCCTGACGAAAAGCTTCCGCAGATTTTTAGGGAAGTGAATTTTTACACAGATTCAATGGTTGTAGTGTATTACATTAAGAATACGGAGAGTCGTTACAGTACCTTTATAGCAAGTCGCATCGCCGTCATACATCAATTTACGAGTGTCGAACAATGGCGTTATATAAGGTCGTCACAGAACTCGGGTGACTGGACGTCTTGAGGTATTCAGAAGGTTAGCGATCTTAAGTCCTGGTTTGAGTGTCCTGTACTGTTGGACACCGATGTTTCCAGAATGGCGGCGAGATGTCCAGAACCTACCCTTGAAAATTTTGAGTTTAGAAAACCGTTGGTTAATGTTAGCCTAAGTACTGTGGAACGACACAGTTCTCCAATTCCGTCCTATTTTTCTGAGTGGATGAAATTGGTAAGAGCTGTAGCATGGCTTAGAAGATTCATCGAATTTATTGAGGTTCTAAGTACATTGAGCATCGAACGATCCGTCCATCTAGGGTATCTTAAAGTTAATGAGCTTGAAATGATGGTTCAAAAAGAAGTATATGGAGAATTGATAAAAGAAATTAAAAATAGCGGTAAGCTAATTAAACCTAACGAACTAAAAAGATTGTCCCCAATAATGCTGGATAGGCTGCTCTGTGTTGGTGGTCGCTTAAATTACGCCGATTTCCGAAGTACCTTTAAACATCCGATAATTCTTCCTAACCGACATTTTGTGACTGAATTAATCATAAGACATTATCATAGGGAGGAAGGACATACAGGAACGTCTCAAGTATTGGCTACGATTCGCAGAAATTATTGGGTAGTAAAAGGGACAAGTGCGGTTAGAAGAGTAATAGGCTAATGTGTGACTTGTCGACGGTTTATGACGAGTCCAGGACCACAACTGATGGAACCCCTCCCCATATGTAGAATTCGGCAAGGCTGGTATACCTTTTTATTCGTGGGAGTTGATTACTTCGGACCTTTCATAGTGAAGAGAGGAAGATCATTCGAGAAAAGATGTAGATGTATATTTACTTGTTTACAAACAAGAGCTGTGCACATTGAAATGGCACATAGTCTGAACACTGATTCATTGATAATGTCTGTACTACGTTTCACGGGAAGGAAAGGGAGGCCCACAGAAATATACATCGACAATGGGTCGAATTTTGTAGGCACGCTTTCTGAACTATAAGGGTTCGTACAAGAGTGGGATCAGCGAAGGATAAGTAACGAACTAGCAACGAAGCAGATTCAGTGGCACTTCAAACTACCATTGTCCAGCCATAGAGGGGGAGTATGGGAAGGAATGATTCGATCAGTGCGTCGAATGTTGTTGCTGACCACAAAGGAGCAGACCTTCACTGATGAATCCCCAGCCATTTATTTAGTTGAAGCTGAGAAGATATTAAATAATCAACCCTTAACCAAGTGACCCAAGACGCAGAGGATAAACTAGCTTTGTCTCCGAATAATTTGCTACTATTGAGAGAGTGCGATGGAGTGGTCGAGGAGGGTACTATTACTGATAAGTACAGCAAACATTGGAGGCAGGTTAATTACCTTGCAAATGCGTTTTGGAAAAGGTGGCTAAGAGAGTATTTACCGTCTCTACAGTCACGTCAGAAATGGTTGGTCAAACAGCGCAATTTCAAGGAAGGCGATGTAGTAATCGTGACTTCGGATATTTCAGATCTCTGAAAATGGCCGCTAGGAGTGGTGAAAAGTTGTGAAATAGATAACGGCGGAAAGGTTAGGACAGTAACGATTCGCACTGAAAATGGAATAGTTAGGCAGGACATACGTAAGGTATGTTTCCTTGAGGGGTCTGAATAGCCTTATAGTGTATTGGAAAGGGTAGGACGGGTAGGCGTACTGCTGTAAGTCCTACCCACTCCTTTTACTTTGATGATATGGAAGACGGAACCATGACAGAAGGTATCAAGTGGCCATGCAGTACATGGAGGGATTTTGTTGGCCGGTGTAAGATCTTTTTTGATGATTCTGTGTGAAAATCCCTCCAAGTAACATTTTTCCCCACTGTATTTCCTTGTTTTGCGTTTAAAAGTACATTTATTCCGCTTATTCCACTTGGCTATGCATTCTAATGACTTTTTGAGTTAGTTTCTATTTATTTTCAATGTAATATTTGTTTTTCCCTTGAGTTGACACCAGATCTCTATTATTCTCATGGAGTCCTGAACATACACAAAGGAAAAAGCAAGATCCCCCGATACAAAACAACAAACACTGACCCAATTACACTTGTTGGAGAAATTCTGGAAGACAGTGAAACCTTTACATATTTTGGCAGCATAATTAGCAAACAAGGAGAGACTGATTCGGATGTAAAGGAGTGGATTGGTAAGACAAGGGCAGCATTTCTACAACTGAAAAACACGTGGAACTCAAACCAACTGTCAGTCGATAGTAAAGTCAAAATTTTCAATACAAATATGAATACAGTCCTGTTGTATGGAGCTAAAACTTGGAGAACTACGAAAAGCATTCTTCAGAAGATACAAGTATTTATAAACAACTGTCTGAGCAAGATTCTTCGGATTCGTTGGCCAGATACCATCAACAACAAACTTCTGTGGCAGAGAACTAACCAACTTCCAGCCGAGGGAGAAATTAGGAAAAGACGCTGGAGGTGGATAGGACACACAGTGAGGAAATCATCAAACTGTGTCACAAGACAAGTACTAACATGGAATCCTAAAGACCAAAGAAAAAGAGGAAGACCCAACAACACATTGCGTCGGGAATTGAAGGCAGACATGACGAGAATGAAAAGCACTTGGGAAGAGCTGGAAAGGAAAGCCCAGGACAGAGTTGGTTGGAGAATGCTGGTGGGCGGCCTATGTTCCGCTTAGGGTAAAAAGTATTGATTGAATGATTGGTAAATAAAGTAAATAACTAAACAACAATTTCTCAGAGTGAACATTCCCAACAGCAAAAGTCACCTTGAGAAGACTGGAACCAATTGTAGGTGGAGTTATGAAGTTTTAAGATGAAAGACCGGATCCTAGTATGAAATTTTCAATAAGGAGTTGTGACCCATGAAAAATCACTTTTAACATTATCACTGACGAGTTGTAACCGTGGTTACAAAAAGCACTTAATGCGGCTGCTTTTGGAAACAGGACTCGGCGCGAATTAAAAATCTGTCTAAAGAATAACAGATATATTCCACAAAGCACAATACGACCTCAGAACAGGCATATCCTCTACAAGGCGAATCCTTTAGGAGAGTAATAAGTGGAACAGGAAAATCCCCGTCTATACAATACTTTAAAACTTTACTAAGATATCAGACACAATGAGTCGGAGTTTTGCTAGCAAAGATTTGACGTACAAGAGTCCTCTTTCCTCTACTCAAGTGTCTGCAGAGCTACTTGCAATTCCGACAATTCTGCACCAAAGTGAACAGAATAAGGTCAGCCGGAAGCGAGATATCGTCAGCCCTCCTGGCATATTATATAGATTAGTACTAATTGCAACGTTATGAAGAAACAAGGTTTTAAACCGTCTAATAATATCCGTGTCATAACATCGAATTAACAGACAACAATTAAGGGTAAATCACATGTAGCCAGTTCAAATGTATCTGTATCGTGATTTGTCAGCAGGGCTTGATATCGAAAGAATTTGGTGATACTCTTCCTGTATTTGCCTCCAAGTACCTAGAAAACCAAACAGTATGTACTGAAACAGAATTTTGGCTCCATTTTCGACGGTTACTTTCTTTAATTATTTTGTTTTGTATCCTTTGTGTTTCTGAAGTCTTAACGCCTTGGTACGTCCCGTTCTATTGGCAGAAGACATCAGATTATTAGGGAATAAGTCATTATCTTTTATCGTGGGGCAGGAGACAGTTGAGCCTGATCTTAGTCATTCAAAGACACTAAACCTCTTAATATCCAGAATGGGATAATAAGAAATATGATTCTTTTGCAGAAAAAGGAAGCAAATGAATACTTGGGCTTTATTGTTTTGGCATCTGCTAAAGGTTTGAGGTCACTTCTTAACTAGTCCACCCAAGTTGCTACATTAGCTTCCTCCTAAAAACGACTTTCGTATAAACGTCGGTCCTATCAACATATCAAACAAAATCATTTCTGTTCTGCTACTGTAGCTCAATGGAGCTCATCCAGAGCCTGATATTTGATCAATCCCGAACAGTCTGTCATTATTAAACCATGCTAAGTGGATGACATATACTTTCCGTACTTGTTATCTAATCCTGTAGTGTTTATATCCTCCTACAAGTGATGGTTCGATACTTAGTGAACTTGACCGCTTAATGGTGACCAGAGGGTAGGAAAATGAAGCAAGAATATCTGAGGAAGCACCGCTATCAGGCTACACAACACCATGTTTGTAAGGTTCAATTCTCCGATGCTTTGTCCGGCTATCAGGTGTTTACACATCTGCCTCTTGAGTTGCCCTCTAGTCAAAATTAAAGAAGAATCTACTACAAAGAGATGGCGATACTCAATCACACCTAAAGCGTTGCTCCACTGTTTGAATAAATGATTAAATTGCGAAAGGGAGATATACGATTTTTACGCAAATGCTTGGTTTCCAGAACGGCCCGGAAATGTGGTAAGAAACAAACATGGAGTAAATATCTTGCGCACGCAAATGCAGTAAAAAATCAATTTCATTAAAAATATCTATACAAATACGTAAGCTTGCCAGAAGTGAGATCAAATAGGCAACGTTAAAAATGTGACGACCGCCCCTTATGACTGGGTTCATGACGGTAAATACTGATAGTGCCCGTAGGACGGAAGATTATAACATATTCTTAGGAAAAAAATGAATCACTGAGAACATAGGAATGCTTAGGTTTGTTATACTTCAAGATAAATAGTTAGAAATAGCTGTGCACGTAAGCGACTTGTGAGCATTACTTTAAATGAAAGATAAAAATCAATCAAAACCGTGTAGCCAATATAGTAAGCTTACAGGTAAAGTGCGGAACAATATCTTCAGTTAATTAAATTTTCGAATGCCGATAAAGTGAATGCGAACAATGTAATTTTTCGAAAGGGCATAGGTTTTATCTAAGGTAAGTATTACTCCTAACCCATATCTATGATAATGCCATGGACTTATAATAATTGTTTGTATAAAGCTAACTAGGGAAATCACACCATTTAATGATAATTACAAGTTAGTTAACCGATAAGGTTTGCTAATAGTTCTATTAACTTTATCAAACTTATTACGCGATTGCCAAGTAATGACAATGCTTGATGATGATATCCTGAAACTATTGCCAGTAACTAGTGGTAGTGTTGATTTACGATCCAGATATAATGGATGCTTTTAGCTGATAATAAATCCAAGTTGCCTGATAATAGTAAAACTTGCGGTCCAGAAGTACTCGTTTATCTAGGATTACTTTTTACGTTAGGTTCTGGAGTTTATTTGAATGCTTATCTGACTAATAACTACACGTTCGCCCAATCATTACATCAGCGAAGCACAATAGCACCCGAATGCGTTAACCTTATTACCAAGACTACGTAAACGCATTCTAAGGCAACTGATATGATCGCCCAGTTTATAAAATCAAATACGCCTAACAGGAACTAATAAGATTTGTTTAATGACAAATTCAAGACTGAATCACAAAACTGTTAAGTTCAAATAGCACATAGATAATACAAAATATATGTAAGTTAGTTCATCGTGTAAGTTCTTATGAAATATAAACATCAAAAAATCTAACAACAGAATTTAAAATCTTTGACATAACTCATGCCACTACAGTTGCAAAATTGCTAGAGATAATAGAAACGTTAAATAAGTTACTGTCGTTAGCTTGCTGATATATATGTGTATATACTGTGGCAAAAGTAATTGGAACTAAGGAAAGTCGAATAAATGAGGAATTAAATGTTTCAGCCAGCAAAGCAGTGAAACTAGCTTAGGTTCTTTACGGAACTTATCGTTATTGCTATGGTTCATTGTGTAGTTTATGGTAAGTATCTATAGGGTCTTGTTCCATGCTCCCATCCAACTTTCGCACTGTCTACTGATAGTGGAGAAATCTAGAAAAATGATTAGTTGGGCAGGCAAAGCTTGCTCACAACACTCACCTTGACAGAAAAGTCTTCGTTCTTTAGTGATTCACCTCAGCTAATAGGTTTGTGACTTATATTACTCAGTGGATTGTTTAAGAATACACTGTTCAAGTACTCGTTATTAAAAAATGACTATACCGTCCATACATTTAAAGGTAAAGTTTGAGGAAAGATGGGTAAAATAATACTTAGAACTACTATTATTCCGGTAGCGTTTTAACGACATAAGACAAAAAGTAATGCTTTTTATTTTATCCCATTTGTTTTATTATTTTTTATTTACTAACTTAGAGTATTAGAAGTCACGTGATTGCTTTTTATTTTGAAACTAAAGCTGTGGACATCCCTGACTGAATAATCGGCTGTGCCTATCTAACGCTTTTAGCCATTTTTACAGCCTTCACGTTTTTGCTTGTCTATCCCGTGATTGTTTGGTCAGGTAAATGAACTAACATGTATGATGGTTCATTATCTAGATAAACCAGTTTTAGCCTATCAGTACTTGCTGAGTTAACATTTTCTTGTTTGTGTATCAATAAATACTTAGGTTTACTTGGAATCACTTTGAGTGAACCTTTAAAAAGAGGGCTAAGTGGTGCTTATATTTTATCACATATTATCCAGACGTGCGAGTAACTGTTAAGATCCTTAGGTAAAACGTCGCTCGTGATTGTTCACGAGTATTAATTGGCTTAAGTTTAGACATTCGATCCCGAAGTTAATCTACGCAAGTTCCTAAATCGAGCTATTTACTGTCAGTATGAGGGCTAATAAAGTCACCCGGTAGTTTCAGAGCTGTCCCATAACTAGTTCTGCTACTGAACATTGCGAATCAGTTCTGAGAGCTATTCGTATTCGCAACATAACTAGTGGTAGGAATTCTGTCCACTGACCGGGGTTTGAATGAGATATAAGCGCTTCCTTTAGTTGACGATGGAACCGTTCTGCCATTCCATTCTTTTGAGAATAATATGTAGTGAAGCGTATTCTGTCGGAGCCTAGATGTTTAGATAAGATGTTGAGCAGTTCGCATTCGAACTGAGCTCCTCTGTCCGTCGTTATTGTAATAAGTGTGCTAAAAGTGGTCATCCAGTTTTGTATGAGGACTTTGTCCTTTGTTTGAGCTGTGATGTCAGCGATTGGTACGGCTATAGGAAACCTCATGGACCTATCTATACATGTAAATGGATACGTAAACCATTTTAACTGGGCAACTGGCCTACTAAGCCGATATATACATGTGCATAACGCGCACCTGGTTGGGGAAAAACTGCGATGGGTGAATTTGTGTGTCGGATAACTCTTGATTATTGACACGCCGAACACTCCTACCTATTTATGTATATCTGTCTAAAGATTTTTCCAAATGTATCTGGCATTGTTTAGTTTAATCGAAGATTAAACGCCAGGGTGAGACAGCGAATGAAAGTAATTAAATATTAACCGTCGCATATTTTTGGGAATAAAGGGCTGAGGCACTGCCTTTGTCGTGTTACAGTAAATCAGAACACCTTCTATAGGTGATGGTAGCTGTTTTAGTTTCAGACTAGAGCACTCAACTGACAGTAGGTTTGTAATTCTTGGTCATTTTCTTGGCTCTCTCAATGTCTCAAAATTTACTGTGGACTGTTGTATCATATTTATTTCTATTCGGAATAATGCGTCTCCTGCCTGATTGTCTTGACCATTTACGTGTCAGATATCACTAGTGAACCGTAATATGTAGTAGAGGTGTCGAACTTCCCGAGGTAAGTATTTACTAGCTTTCGTTCTTAATGCATTGGTCAATGGTTTATGATCCGTTTAAACTATGAACTCCCTGTCTTCGAGCATGTTTCGGAAGTGCTTGATGGTCTGGTAGATTTCGAGAAGTTTTAGATCGAAAGTAAAATATCTCGTCTCTGTTGGAGCGAGTTTCTTTGAGAAGGATACAATCGGTTTCCAGGAGTTTTTAACTAGTTGATAAAGAGTGCCGCCTACGGCTTTGTTCGAAGTATCTACCAACAAAGCAAGTGGGTGGTGAAAATTTGGACACGTTAATGTAGATACTTGAGCAAGTTTATACTTTAATTGATTATTAGTTTTGGCGTCCTCAGAGGTCAGCATGAATTCTTTCGGTTTTCCTCTAAGTGAATCCGTCAATGGTTGCATCATTTGTGTACAACTGGGTATGAATCTGTAATAAGCGTTTATTAAACCAAGAAAACTGCTAAGTTGCGTTAGAGAGCTTGGTAAGGGGTATTTTTTAATAGTGTCCATCTCCTGTTTAATTGATATCATTCAGACAGGGATCATGGTGTGTCCGAGGATTTCTGGTGTTTCCTCACAGATAACACATTTACTTTTGGTGTATAGTCATGCCATTTTCGTTTAGTCGTTTCTACACTGCCCTCACATGTTGCTCACGTGATTTTAAGTCCGGGCTGGCAATTAATAAATCATCTATGTACCTGTGTAAATGGCATATCTCGAGGTAGATTATCCATAAACTTTTGGAATGTTTGCGCCGCGTTCCGTAGGCCTAATGGCATGCGTGCAAACTCAAATAGTCCAAAACGTGTTGTTATGGCTGTCTTCGGAATATCTTCCTCCGCTAGTGGTATATTGTGATATGGCCTGATTAAGTCGATTTAAGTAAATACTTTCATATCCTTTAAGCTATTCGTAACGTCTTGGATACACGGTATCGGGTACCTGTCTGCTACCGTTTGACGGATTAAGGCTCTGTAATCCCCGCACAGTCTGCAATCGTCTTTACTTTTCTTTGGGACCACATGCAAAAGATATGCCTATCGGCTGTCAGATGGACGTATTATGCCTAGCTGTAGCATGAAATGGACTGTTTAGGTACCCCTCTTCAGTCGTCGCTACCTAGGGAGGGGTTATTCGTTTCCCATATTCTTAGAGGTGTTTGGGTCAGGCCCATGGTTGACTGCATTCGGTCGATTAAACACCGAAATTCCCGTGGTACCAACAAAAGTTTCCAGATTGTCTGAACCCTTGTGATTTGTTCCGTGACTTAGATCTCGGTTGTAGTAGTGACCTGCTCTTGTCTCTCTGACCCATCTGCGTTTTGCTGACAACCTGTATGAGACTTTTAACACTCGCAACAATTTGTGCTACGACCGGATAATTTGTTGATTCGCTTTGAGTATAGTGTATCATACGTGGTGTTTCTGAGGAGGACCTCATTCCATTATTCTATTTGCAATGCGTGCTAAGTGAGATGAAAAGGTGTCAGGATTTTGTGCATCGAAACAGCGTTGGACGTAGCATCAGAAGAATAATAAAGTAAATGAATACTGGAGATTTATTGTTTTGGCGCATGCTAAAGGTTTATAGTCAACTTTTAACTAATCAACTTAAGCCGCAGCACATATATCTAAGGAATATGTACAACAAGCGTGTTAGGTACGAAAGAAAAAAGCTGCAAGCACAGTTGGGTATGAAATTTCAGGAGAGTGAAAATCAGGTGTACAAGTTTACGGCCCGAAGATAGATCACCACCTCGAACATCGTGACAATCACAGACCACAGGGGAGGTTCACATCATTGCCGAGTCAATCACTTTTCTTCAGCAGTGACCGCAAATTTGATGATCATATTTTCTAAAATAGGAATTGTGCGAGTCGAGTTTAAACCTGGGTTAGTCTTGAAAAAACTAGGGGAGTTAAATCTCAACAAATCACAGGGTTTCAGCGACATGAGGCCGGTGGTGTTCATGTGATGTGCTAAACAAATCACGCAATAAATAGCCTTTTCCAACACGCGTTGCAACCAAAGTGTCCAGAAGAACGGAAGCTTGCAACTGTATCCCTGATCTACAAGGGAGGGGACACTAGGAACCCCTCGTGGTAGGGGCTGGTGGTAATACTCTAGAAGATTTTGGAGAAGATTGTGGATGCCCAAGTGCAGGAAATCGTCGACAGTCACAACCTGCGACACCAAGCACAATACGGCTTACGACATGACAGGTCCTGTAACACCATATGTCTTCTAGCCCAGGATGACTAGACAACCTGTTAGGACACTAACATTTACGTCACGCAGTATACCTGGACTGTATAAATCCTTCGACACTGTGCCCTACAGCCTCCTAACCTATAGTGCAGTAGCAATGACTATAGAACTACTTGTTAGGGCGGAAGTTCGGTACTAAAGTGAACAGGGTGCACTTAGACTGGAGACTGGCAATGTCTGGAATATCACATAGCTCGTCCCTCAGGACACTGCTGACCCTAGTTTTAACTAGCCACCTCCCGCTAAATATTTGCTTTTCTATCCTTATATATTCAAATGATACAAAGCTCAGATGATGGGGACACAAGCTCATACAACAAGACCTGGATGCGATAGGGAAGTGGACAGGCGACAACTGTCTGACTGTCAATGTACAAAATGCCGTAAATACCACACCCCAGACAGTGCTTAGTCAGACCATTACCTAGACGAGCAACAACTTATACGTACCTCCAAGATACGGGACCTGAGCTTCATTTTCACCTATGGAATTGTGACTATGGAAAACTAACAAGTAGATGTCACGAAAGCACACACCACGTTGCACTAAGTCCATAGGCAGCTTGGAATGCTGGCACCAGACCTACTCTACACAATACTTAAGATGCACATGAGATTACGTTTGGAAATTCACGATTGTGTCTTCCCCTACCCTTAAAATGGACGCTAGTCTTTTGGAGAAAGAATAGAAACAATCAATAAACGTGAAGAAGACCAAATTACCGTATACAACATAGTGAGCACGCCTTAACACCCAAATTAAAGCATACTGGCCGCTCCACATGCTCATATGTCTTAAAAATATTCCACGAAATATTACCCATCAAGGGCTACTAACGCATGTTAGCGAGGGTTTTTGTCACTAAGAATTCACTTCCTGAGGCTATAACCGCAGCCTCCACCTTAGCACTCTTCAAAAAAACTAGACGACTGTGTGTGCCACTACCGTATAAATAAGGCTCCCCAGAACATTGAAAAAGACTTGATATTAGTTTCTAACCTTGAACCTTAGTATTTTCAACGCCTACCCATCCTTCGGTATTTGTTTAAGTTCTACTCATGAACCAGACCACCTCGAACGAAATGAAGGAATGGAGGATGGTGCATGAAACTACAGAGGAAAAAAGGAAAATAGGAAGGAAATTAAATACAAAGAAAAAAATAGAGGGGGAGAAGAATAGAGAAAGCAGAGTGAGTAAAAAGAATAAGAGGAAATCGTTGGCGAAACCACCTGAAGTTGTCATGACTAAAGTGGCTATGTGATTAACCAACTATCAGAAAAAGCTGAAGGTCGGAAACCGAAAACACAATACTCAACATGCGAACGCAATCAGTTTAAACCACCTCTTAATGCAGATATTGGGTATTGAACAGCTACAATTGAACGGTAAAGCAGTTAAGTAACAGGAACTGCCACACTGGATACCACTAAAGACCATGAACACCGCCTCATTTTCAAGATGCTAACATTAAGAAATTAATTGATTTAAACTAGCTCGTCGAGACGACGATATTACCTTGAGTCAAAACTGTTTTGGCGCGACGCATGACTCTATGTGACGGTCTGGGGTTTGCTTACATGTAATCGGACAGATTTCAAGTTTATTTGGAATTTTTTGGCCGAATAAACGTCTAGGTGTGAGGAAGGGAGACAAGTAACTTTAGAGGGGGTTAGGCGTTTATATATCCTTAAACTAGGAGAGTCCTTTTTCTCACTATTTACCATGAGACTAGAAAGCCTAATCATTAATAAAGATGGTAATGATTGAATACACTTACATCACTGATTCCTTCGTATGTCAATAAAGTTTTCGACCAATAGTCACGCAAACTCCGACTGGGTAGTTTGCATCTACCGACAGGGTTCGGATTCACAGTCAGTGACCTCATAGAGTAATGTCACGTTCTAATTTGCCAACTTCTAGTATCATAACATCTATTGGGATAGTTTCCCCTCAGTTGGCAGGTCAGTAGAATGACTAGCCCCCCGGGAAATAACATTTCCGTGTTGACCACCCTTCTAATCTAGCTTCATATGCCTACTCCATTTCTACGTCTAAAAGTGACATTTCTGTTTATCAGTAGGCAAGTTGCAGTAAGTGTCGCCGAAGTGCTTACATAAATAAATTATTGTCGAGTACAAGGGCTTTCAAAGAGTCATGAACTGGTCGGTTAGATGGCACTATTAACTTGCACAATAAGTCTTAACTAAAAGTGAGTACCATAACGGTTAATTAATTACTTTAATTTACCTCAAGACTGCTGACTGGTAACATAGTGGCTAACACACAGCGTTTTTCTTTAATACAAGTTATAGCTTCTCATTGCTTATTTCAGCTTTGACAGCATCCATTTATAAAAATTTAACTCGCCACCACTTGTAATTATTAGTCTACCATATTCCAGACAATTTTAAACGTGACATTACGAAGCCTAAAACCATCGTAAGCTAGATTTTACGACAGCACTTCCCACTCAGCTGCGAAACATTTATATTCAACTGCATTTTCTTAACATCTATATAATTGTATGAATGGATTACTTTGTAATTATCGCCAAAATTTTTAACTACTATATGTGCATATATTTATTCACTTTTCTTTTTATGCAGGATAGTTGAGAGTCTTATCAATCGTGTGTATGCAACAAAATGCAGTTTCCAGCTCTGGGCGTAAGTCTCGTCGCCGTTTATTTACTTTTTAGAAGTCTTCAAAACCATTATTCTTATCAACTCTAGTTTTATTTGATGTAGAAACTACAGGCTTACCATCTGCAAATTTCAATCCAGAAATTACGGAATTGTGTATGTTGGCTTGTAGTCGATTTAGTCTAGAAAATGCTACTGATGAGCCTAGAGTAGAAAATAAGCTCACATTATGTTTCAATCCTACCCGAACTATATCATCGATAGCATCCAAAATCTCCGGTAAGTATACACATTACTACTCCTATTAAACTTGCAGGTCTAAATTCTGACAACTTGTTCCATCAAAAGGATTTCGACTCTGGTGCAGTAGATCTTATTCAGCTATTTCTTAAGCGGTTGGATTCACCTGTATGTTTTGTCGCGCATAACGGGCTGCGTTTTGACTTTCCATTATTGAGAGCTCAGATAATGAGCGTTAAAGGAAATGACTATAAGTTAAACGACTCGATGAATGCACCAATTATATGTACAGATACTCTGCCTTTATTTCGTGAGTTTGCCCCTCATTTGGCCGGACCAAATTTAGATGATTCAGGCTTTGTTTCAACAGATGACCAATTGTCTGCTCCTGTCCCTATATCTCACTCTAGTCCAATCAAATTAGCTACTACTACAAACATACATTCCTTTCATTTGGGCGACATACATGAGCGTGTATTTGGAAAAAAACATATGCATGCGCACACTGCAGAAGGTGATTGCAGAGCAATGCTCCGATTAATTCAGTACTTAGGATCACCTGCCATCGATTGGTTACAATCCCATTACATAAATTTCAATTCATTAACACCCATGTACAGTTTACATACACCTGGTATGAGTCAAATTTCCTCTCTGTTCCCTTACCAAAGAACAAAAGTACATTCAAGTGTATCCCTTAGTGATACTACCTCTCAATTGGATAACTTACAGTTGTAATAATGCAGTGATTTCGTAAAGATATTTTTAATACCGTTTTTCCAATAGTATTTCTCAACATTTCATTGCTTCTTTCTTTGGATATCTTGTTAAATCATTTGGCAAATATTAATCTTTTGTTCTTATTTGATGTACCCAGTATTTTACACAGAACGTTTAACTTCTGAATCATTAATTTTTATGTTCGTGCTATGTATTTTGATATCTACGTATTTATCTCGTTGAGTACATTTGGTAAGTCAAAAACCTGGGTCTTTCATTTTGAAACAAATGTTATTTATTCTTAACCAATTTATATTATTTCAATAATCATAAGGTAACTAAGTTGATTTTTAAACTGGATTTTTATTTTGTGGTAACCGTTGCAATTGGATTGTCATTTTTACTGTCTTTCTTCAAATATATTATAACCTATCGTGCGTGTTAGTTTATTACTTGTAAGTTCGTAAATTTTTCTGTTTATTCTGGAGGTCGAAGATTATGGCTTCAGATAATTACAAGGGCGGTGGTAAAACAGTGCTTATTGAGTTTACCAATCTTTTAGTTATTATTGGGAGTTAGGTCATGAAGGGTTATTTGTTTTGCCCTTTAATCTTTTACAATACAAATTTGTCTTTATAGTTTTATTTGTAACCTAATGATAGGATTTGTAACTGCATAGTAAGTATTATTCACAGCAAGTCTCTTAAACATAAGGATAGTCTATTGCAACAATATAAGTGCACTCTCAAGTCACTATACAGTAAGGCCATAAAGGTAGTCTACTGTGATAGAACACTAAGATTCACTGGGAAATAATATGGGAACATTCAAAACAAGCATATGTACGCATTATGGTTAGGACTTTAAAAAACGATACAGTCTGGCCGTTTCCCATTATTTACAGTATTTCGTAGTTATTACTTGATTTGTATTTTCAGAATGGCATCCTCGGTGCGTTGTAAACCCAATCTTTTGCGTTTTGACCAATATTTAGAAGTTGCAAAAGGGGGCCAATGATTTGCTCTGATTCTCACTACACACATATTGGCCTCATCCGTTATGCCACTGTTAGCTTGGTCTACCGTAAGGGGTTTAGAAAACTGAGCGGGTCACTACACATTAGCTGACACGAACTCTCTAGTAATCGGAGCATCTCATGATCCTCACCAGTCTGTACATTTCGACCTGTTTGCTGATCTAAGCCCTACGCGGACTGGTCTACTGCTGTTTCAACACATAGACCCAACACTATTTGTTTCTAACATTTACCTGCAGTTCTAGACAATCGTGATCATCGTTCTCCTTCTCATTCGTCAACACCCACTGTGCCAATTTAGTGATATCACTGACAAACACCTGCGCAACAGCCTCCCCCCCCCATTTTTTCCTAAAAACTTTTACTCTGGTCTGTGTGCAATGTGTTGGGAAAGTAACGGCATCTAGAACGTGATAGGTCTCCTTAAATGTACATACTAGCTGCCAGAATGTTCATTTAGATGATAAGACAGCCTTAGGAATCTAGGCTAGTGGAAAACTGTCTTACAGTCTCAAGTATTATTGCGTGGGGGGGGGGGGAAGTATGTCCCTTCATCCAATATGTGGAGGCATTCACTTATAGATTGACCACCCATAGCCCAAGGTGGCCATAGCTCTACTGTCAAGACAGAAGCTCGCCTCACCATTCCCACCTGAAAAAACGCGGAACTTATGACGGAATATCAGTTGATGTAGTCCTTCTACAGCCTAAATTATCCCTACCTCAGTGAAAATGCTGCAGATTCTTGGCTGGGATGACTTGCGGACCAGGCAGAGGACCTTCGTGATGGGATCTGAGGCTAAATAGCAAACATTTATCTCCCGTCGTTACACTTCAGAGCAGCGAAAGCATGCAAACTCGCGTCAGCATTATCACGACACACTATGTGGTACCGTACTTTGTTAAGAACTGTATCAACCCCGATTAGTGAGTGATATTACATTCGCATCCTTTCAAGACGAAATAATCGGGTTTCAGTACGATACTGACTTCCCTATTAAGACCAGTTCCTATGTCTAAGTGCTGACCGTACCCTGTAAAACTAAGAACAAACCAAGGCAGCTTCGCAAATTTACACACCTACATAACAAATCGAGAACTGGAAAACCGGCCAGCATATTTAAACCCCTTAGCCACGTCAGTCAAGCAGATAACACATATATGCATTGCGGAGTACAAGAAGTCGACGTGGGACAAAAACTACTCAGAGCATTTCTATGAAGCTACACATGGAATAACCAGAATGGTTTGGGTAACCACAAATCGATCGTAACTAAGCTTATATTCCATCCACTACTGGATTCGTAAATTACGAGATGCCAGGTTTTAGAGTTCTGACACAAGTTGCAGGAGCTGCGGGCAACCGTTCTAAGTAAGCTCAGCCACCTTAATGACTAGAGTCCCCAGGAACAACCATAATATGAAGTGTCGATCTAAGCGCACCTAGTAGCCACAATGGATAGGACTAACTAGTTAATAATAAACTGCTTTCCACATACACTTCCAACATAAGTTAGATTAAGACCTAGAATTTAAAGAGGAAATAATAAAATAAACTTATAAAGTCATATGTACAAAATCACTTTGGTCCGAGACTTCAGTGACTTAATCACGGGTTCAAAAATTGTCAAAAGAAACTTCATGTGGATACTTTGCGAATGCATCACAATTCAGGACATCCAAGAGTTCACCTAGACTTTCTTCTGAATCATAGGAATCTGCTAACCCTGGGATATCTTCAACATGATCATCCTGAAGACTACTTAAGATGCTCTCGTACAAGCAGGGAGGATGTGCAACTACGTCGTCAGTGCAATCGCTGTCTCTAGGCTCCTGGGTTTCAGAAATATCCTGGGATGACACCTCGACAGTTTGGGCATCAAATAAGGTCGATGATATATCCTCAGGCACATCGTCCACATTGTAGTTCTGGACATAACCCAATTCACGCAGTTGTGGAGAAGGAGGAGCACGGACAGACAGAGAGCCACTCCCTTCTGCGGAGGGAGGAGTTCAGCCGACTCTAGTGGCTCAATCTGACTTCCTGAAAACGACTCCACGTGTTTAATAATACCGTTCAGTTTTTCTTGGAGTGCTTGGAACTTCTGTTCTTGTTCAATGAACTTAAGTCGGAGCATTCGGTTTGAAGACTTTAGATACTCATTTTCCCACCGCAGCTGAGCAAGGTTTTCCTCCATATTGTCCATCAAATCTTTTTTGCGATCACGTGCTTTCTGAGCGGCTTCTCGGTTAAGTATTTTTCTGAAACAATAAAGTAACCCAGAAGTTACTAGTACCTCCGGATGATTTTCTCTTCTTCTGTAAGATTGTCCAAGCGCGCCCGCTTCCTCTGAGATGACATAGTGCTGGGTACTGGGTACGGAATCGGCCTTCTACCCAAAGTTATTTTATCACTAGCACAAGACAAGCTGCCGACAGTTAAGATAAAAGGGCTCCACATATCAAACAGGCAACAGAATTTAAGAGTACCCGCCAAACCAATATGGGATATCCCAATTGGTCAATATTCAACATCCAATGTCGTTGGTTAAAGGTAGTCTAAATCTGGTTGTTTCTTAGCGCTCGCGTCTTGATGTTGCTGGTTTGGTTGTATGTCTTCTGTGTTGTCCCGCTGTAGTTATCTAGCTTCTCGACTGCACTACTTAAGTAAGTACGAGAATTAATAAAAACATTTTTCCTTGCATTTATGTTTTCTTTCTGCATTTGGTTGTATGTTCTTATTTAAAGTTAAGTATTTACTTACCTTTCTTTTTTATAATTTATATTTCTAATTTTCTCCCCACAGACAGGAAGTTAGTAGGGGTATGAATAGTGGAAGAAAGTGGAATGATTTCAGAAGTTAGGAAGTACTGTAGAGGTGATGTGGAATAACTAATGGAAAGGGAAGAAAGTGGAAGAGTGACTACTGGAGGTAGGAATATAGGGGGCAGTAATGGCATCAATAATAACGATTATAGTAATTGTGATGATAATAATGAACAACGGTTTATATAAAATCTGATGGGTGAGCAACTAATGTGTGAGAGAGGGGGAAATGGACGGAAACGTGGGGCACAGGAAAGGTGACATCTAGTGGTAAACAGGGGAAGTTTAGCAAATTGTGTTGTAGTGTGTCTGGGTGATCACCATATTAAGAGCCATGCCAATCAAGTGACGATGGGCCGTCAAGGTCTACGTGGTGATCTATTCTCACTTTAAAGATGTTGATTGTGGGTGGCAATGACACAAGCTAGCCAGGAAAGTATTCTAGGCCATGTATGCCACGAGTGATAAAAAATTAATTCCCATATACATTCTTGACCTTTTTAGTGAGAGATATGTTTAGAGTTTTTCGTCAAGCTTAGAGGTCTAGAGAGGAGAGGGATAAGTCATTTAGGGTGACCTAGAGTAGTTATCTGGTCACTCCCAAATCATCTATGAGGGTCTAGCTTTCTAAGCTTCTCTTATCACGACTTGTTTTATAGGCTAGGCATCCACTCAATCTCCTGGCTTTGAACCTTTTCTAGAAGGTTTAGACAATCATAATCTTTACGACTTGCCAGTTTAAACCGGTTGATTTCATTGGGCTCATAGCTTTACTTCTTCATCCAGTTCTAAATCCACTGTAGCATCTGATGACGGCAGGCTAGTTACTCGATCGTATCACTCTTGTCGAATCTAGTCGTACAGTATCTTTTTGACGAGCCAGTTTAAAACGATTGTTTTCTTTGAGCTTTTTCTTTATGTTGAAGTGAGGTTTCAGGTTTTTGGTTGCATTTATTGAGAAAGTTACTCGGCTGTGCAATGCTCTCCGGTTGTAACAGTTGACTTGCATCCCGGGGTAATGAGTATCAGATAACTCCCAGCTATCATGCTGCTGGACGGTCGGTTAGTTGGTCGAGATGCAGGGGCAAGAAGGTTATAGTGGAAAGTCACGGAGATATGTGAACAGTCTAGTGAGCATGGGAAGGTAGGTAGTAAAGTGGTAAAGTACATGATCGAAAAAGAAAAAGGAAAGAAAAGAATAATAATAGTGGACGGGTGGATGAGTTGGTTGTGTTGAAGGTGGTGAAATAGTAATGGGTGTCCAGTGTGAGGAACTAGAAAAACAAAGTCGGCATATGCTCAGAGAGTTGGGAATATATCCATCCAACCACTTTTTACTTGTACAGAATAAGTCGGCTAAGGTAATGTCAGTGGGTCAATCAATCAATGCCTGTTGCCCTACGTGGAGTACACGCCATGGACTGTCATTCTCCAACTAAATCTGTCCTGGGCTTCCCTATCCAGCTCTTCCCGAGTACCGTTCATCCTCTTCATCTGTCTACAATTCCCGGCTCAGTGTTTTTTGGCATACTTCACTCCCTTTGTCCTTGAGGATTCCAAGTTAGTGCATTTCGTGTGACACAGTTTGATGATTTCTTCAATGTGTGTCCCATCCACTTCCAGACTCTTCTCCTAATTACTTTATCTACTGGATATTGGCTGGTTTACTCTCTTCTACAATAGGTTGCTGTTGGTGGTATCTGGTCAACAGGTCGAAAGTATCTTGTGTAGACAACTGACTAATGTTTGCTAACAGCTGGTTTAGGTTCCAGACGTTTTTCAACAGCTGAAATGTTGCCTTTGCCTCGCCAATCCATGCCTTTACATCTTCATCAGACCATCCTTGCTTATCGATTGTGCTGCCCAGGTATATAAAAGATTCTACATCTTCCAGAATTTGTCTGTCAAGCGTAATTGGGTTAGTGTTTGTTGTTTTGTATTAAAAGTTCTTGCTTTTCTCCTTGTGTTTTGAGGCCCACTGCTACTGAGATTGCTGCCGCACTGTCCGTGTTTGCCTGCACTTGTTGCTGTGTGTGGAATGGAAAAGCTAGGTCATCTATAAAGTCCAAGTCATCTAGTTGCACCAATGTTTTCCACTATATTCCATGTTTTCCACTGGATGCGGTAGTTTTCATAATTCAGTTAACCACCGGCAGAAAGAGAAAAGACGAAAGTAAGCAGCTCTGTTCCACACCGGTCTTTACCTTGAATAAATCTGTGATCTGACCTCCATGCACGTGGTTAAACTTGAGATGACTTTGTCATGTACACCGAAGCTACTGTATCGTTGTTACTTTTGTTTCATTATAGCATCGTTATTTTTATACTATAATTGTTATTGAACAGCCATCAATGTTATCGTAATATTCTGTTTCCATTCACATGTCTTTTTCTTTATATATAGCCTATACATTGCCTATACATAACCTATAAACATTACATTTTGGCTTAAGTAATCATTTCACATAATGTTATTTATATACATTTGCAGTATACATCTACTTTAAGACAAGTATATGTACGTTCTGATACAGTTTTAATCCAACCATACTCCTTTTGGCTAGCTCTTTTTCAACACTTACTTGATTTGCTGTATTGTGGCATCTCCACTGGATACTTCGAGTAGGAGAGAAGTCATGTTCAGACTGATTTAAACACATCATATTTCATAATATCCTATCAGTGTTGCACATGTTATAGATTTTTGTATCCACATGTTGGTAATATATATTGTGTTAATATCGTTCAGATTTGTTATTGATATGGTTGTACTACACACACTGCTTCTGGCGGATTGTACTATTGCTGTTGTTGCCAAAACGGTAATCTTTGTTCTGAACGGAGTTCCTTGCGCTGATTACGTGCACTAATATTTAATTCCTGTCTTAGCATCAAACAAACGTAACCCTACTTTCTTGGCACCACTGTCAACTTAAATCATTTTCAGCTTCGTTACTCATCCCATCAAATTAACTGTATTTGATACTGAGGTTAGCGCTTACTGCTTGTGGTGGTGATATGGAAAACCAATCATCTGTTTCAAGAGTTGATGCTAATTCAAGTACACTGTTTTTTATAAACGTTGGATTTGTTTTGTGCATTTGTATTAACTGCCACTGTAATACGAATGGTTAATTTTGACTGCTTGCTTCAGTGTATTATGATAAAGTATTCCACAGCCACCACAACAAAATGGTATCCAAAAATAACCAAGTACTTATCGGCTACACGTTTATAACGAAATGTTCATTATACGACGATTACGTTTATAAAAACTGTGATTCAAGACAATTAATAATCAACAGTATTGATTATAGAGGAATAAGTAAGGGCTCTTAGTATTGAAAAATAGTTTATTAGTGAACAGCTAGCATACATGCTCTGATATAGATAACAATTGGCGGATGGGTGTATAGGTGTACCATTACTACTGTTGGTAAATTAAAAAAATCATTAACGACACATAACAGCAAGTATGCTGTTAAACATCATTACATATACAAAGTTAACAAGGTTTCATAAAGATTAAATGTTTTCACTTCGTTAGCTGTTGATTTAAATGCTTTATTTTGACAAAGCATTATGTCGTTGATACATTTTTTGAGTTTTCCATTTCAAGACTCATGATATTACTGGTAGAGCAGACGATAAGTTCATGAGTGATCAACGAAACTAATATTTATTAATCATTCATGACTTCAAGAAATTTTAGTCATATTTATTGTTCGTGGAGTATGTTATTTTGATTTTTGGTACGACCCATATTTGCTGACTGATTATTCTATTTTTAAATGCCCACTTATTGTAGAAGGAAAGGAACTTTGCACCGATCAGTAAGATTTCGCTGATAATTATCACTCGACTATAATCGATTTTAACTCCGCCTGTAGCTCTCCTTAAGCTACTGCCTGTCCCAAGCCCGGGTAACGGAGGAGGGTTGGGCATGGGGCTAGCGCCCCCATCCCGTAAGACCCAAGCTTGCCAAAAAAACGCTAACCAGATTAAACAAGCTAAACCATTTAAACTTTGCCCTGGGAGTGGAAGGATTGCTTATGACGCTTCATGATGAAAGCCGAAATTTTTCAGAAGTCAGAAGGCCGGTTACCCTTTTAACAACCAGAGCAAATATTTTTATAGGTACATGGAATGTTCGAACAATGTGGGAGAGCGGGAAGACAAATCAAATAGCTTCAGAAATGAAGAGATACAACTTGATAATACTCGGAATCAGCGAAACCCATTGGACTCAATCTGGACAAAAAACATTGGCTTCGGGAGAGATGCTGCTTTACTCCTGCCACGAAGAGAAAAATGCTCCTCACACCCAAGGAGTTGCTCTGATGCTGTCCAAAAAAGCACGTAACACACTTGTGGGATGGGAACCACATGGACCCAGGATCATCAAAGCATGCTTTAAAACAATGAAGAAAGGGATTACAATGAATATTATCCAATGCTATGCACCAACCAACGACGGCAACGACGAAGACAAAGATCAGTTTTACGATAGACTACAATCAATTATAGCAAAGTGTCGAGGAAATGATCTGACAATACTGATGATGGACCTCAACGCCGAAGTCGGAATGGACAATACTGAATATGAAGAAATCATGGGACGACAGGGACTGGGAAACAGAAATGACAATGGTGAAAGATTTACAAACCTATGTGCTTTCGACAAATTGGTTATAGGTGGTACAATATTCGCCCACAAACGCATACACAAGGCTACATGGGTCTCACCGGATCATACTACTGAGAATCAAATTGATCACATATGTATCAATAAAAAATTTAGAAGATCAATGGGAGATGTAAGAAGCAGGAGAGGAGCTGACATAGCTTCAGACCACCACTTGGTGGTTTCTAAAATAAAACTGAAGCTAAAGAAGCAGTGGACAACTGGAGTGTCAGCAGTACAACGGTTCAATACAGGCTTTCTCCGAGACACTGACAAACTCAAGGAATTCAAAATATCTCTCAACAACAGGTTCCAAGCCTTACAAGATCTGCTGAAAGAAGAAGAAACCACTATGGAGGATAACTGGAAAGAAATCAAAGAAGCACTAACGTCAACGTGTCAGGAAGTTCTAGGCCGCAAGAAGCACCATTATAAGGAATAGATCTCCATTGAGACATTGAGCAAAATTCAACAAAGGAGGAACAAGAAGATAGAAATCAACAACAGGTGAACAAGAGCAGAGAAAATCAAGGCTCAAGCTGAATACTCAGAAGCAAATAAGCAAGTAAAGAAGCGCATTAGAGCTGACAAACGGAAATACATCGAAGGCCTGGCAACGACAGCGGAGAAGGCTGCAAGAGAAGGAAATATGAAACAGCTATACGACACAACGAAGAAACTGGCAGATAAACATGGTAAACCAGAGCGACCGATCAAGAACAAAGAAGGCAAGACACTCACTGAGATTCAAGAACAAAAGAATAGGTGGGTAGAACACTTTGAGGAACTTCTAAATAGACCAGCTCCACTGAACCCACCCACCGGACATCGAAGCAGCACCTACAGATCTCCCGATGGATGTCACTCCACCAACGATGGAAGAAATCAAGATGGTTATCAGACAAATCAAAAGTGGGAAAGCAGCAGGACCTGACAATATACCAGCCGAAGCACTGAAGTCAGATATCGATCTAACAGCAAGGATACTCTACGTTTTATTCAAAAGGATCCGGGAGGAAGAACAAGTGCCGGAAGACTGGAAAGTAGGACATCTTATCAAGATACCAAAGAAAAGAGATTTGAACAAATGTGACAACTACAGAGGGATCACGCTACTGTCGGTACCAGGGAAAGTTTTTAACAGAGCATTGTTGAACAGAATGAAAGATTCAGTGAATATTCAACTTCGAGATCAACAAGCTGGTTTTCGCAAGGATCGGTCGTGCACAGACCAAATCGCAACACTACGGATCATCGTTGAACAATCAATTGAATGGAACTCGCCACTGTACGTCAACTTCATTGATTATGAGAAGGCGTTTGATAGTGTAGACAGGATAACACTGGAAAGTTCTTCGACACTACAGCGTACCAGAGAAACTCGTCAACATCATCCGGAACTCTTACGACGGAACACTGTGCAAAATTGTGCATGGAGGACAACTGACAAATGCATTCACAGTGAGGACTGGAGTCAGACATGGTTGCCTGCTCTCACCTTTTCTCTTCCTCCTAGTGGTTGTTTGCATCATGAAGACCTCCACATCTGAGGAGATGCATGGAATTCAATGGACAAGTAGGATGCAACTCGATGATTTGGACTTTGCGGATGATCTAGCTCTCTTAGCACATACACACCAACAGATGCAAGCAAAGACAACCAATGTTGCAGAAACTTCAGCATCAGTAGGCTTGAACATACATAAGGGAAAGAGCAAGATTCTCAAATACAACACAGAGATCACCAACCCAATCTAACTTGATGGAGAAACTCTGGATGAAGTCAATTCTTTTACATATCTGGGGAGCATCATCGATGAACAAGGAGGGTCCGATGCAGATGTAAATAATGGGAAGGATTGGGAAAGCCAGGGCAGCATTCCTACAGTTGAAAAACATATTAGACTCAAAACAAATGTCAACTAACCTCAAAGTCAGACTCTTCAATTCGAACGTGGAGACAGTTCTGCTGTATGGAGCTGAAACTTGGATAATTACTGCAAACATCATCAGACGGATACAAGTATTTGTAAACAACTGCCTACGAAAGATACTGAATGTCCGTTGTCCGGAAACCATCAGCAACAGCTTACTATGGAAGAGAACAAACCAACTTCCAGCCGAAGCGGAAATTAGGAAAAGACGTTGGAAATGAATAGGACATACATTACTCAAAACATCAGACTGCATCACGAGACAAGCATTAGCATGGAATGTTGTTGGGAAACGGAAACGAGGAAGGCCAAAGAACACGCTGCGTCGAGAATTGGAAGCAGGCATTAAAAGGATGTACAGCAACTGGAAACAGCCGGAAAGGATTGCTGAGGACAGAGTAGAATTGAGAATCGTGGTGAGCGGCCTATTCTCCCCAGCGAGGAGTAACGAGCATAAGTAAGTAAAGTAAGTAAGTAAGTATTATCTACTTTAATATATCAATCATATCTACTCAATACTTTCCTCAGTCATAGCAAATACGATTATAGTTTGTTTGTAAGTATCATAGTAACGTCTATAATGGTCATGAATGATTGATCGTTTAATACAATCTTCTTTGTAACATCTGTTAAATTCCCTGACTAGCACACTAATATTATGCGATCAACATGCAGTGCATAACATGAATTAGGACGACGGATAGAAGTGTTTATTGATGGATTACAACTGATACTAATTAAGAAAGCTTAGAAGGAAAGTATCTGTGAACAGAATGTATCGCTGTCACAATCAAAGAATGTCTATTAATCAAGTGATCATTTAATGTTTATACTCATAGAATATAGTCAATTGAATCATATAAAACTAATGAATTATGCAACAATTATTAATAATTTGTAAATAAGAACACGTAGAACAGTACTACTGCAATTTAACGTCCACATTGAACTAGTTATACATGAGAAAGTTAGATTGTACAATTTAGCTCAATATATCTAATGCCAATAGTTTGAAGCTGATATATCCCCAAATGGGGGAAAACGCTTAAGTTCTCCCTGATTATAGTGTAGTTGGAGATAAGATACACCTAATAAACCTAGAGTAGCCTGATGATATGTATGATTCCTTCAACAGTCGATACGGTTAATGAGGAACGTTATCTCTGGAACTTGTACTTTAGTCGGATACCACAACTTGTTCCTTCCCAACCCACAGGTACTCTAAATGACTAGACTTGCATGAAAGATAGTATTGTGGGGCAAAACCTGAGACACGACGACCGAACTACATTTATGTGAATACATTTATTTTGAAATCACTTAATTTACACTGATAATAAATCAGAGTGAAATCATTAACAGATTATTAATACACTTAATTGTTATAGGATGAACTTTAGGGTATGGATCACATTAAATAAAATTAATGTAATGAAAATTTACAAATCAAGCATAAAAGAAATCACAACAACTCCATTAATTTGATTTAATGAATACTTTTATTTTAGGGAATTTTTATTGCTTAACACCCCCCTTATATAAATAATGCGCTACTATGGGATTTCCTTGTAGTCACACCGTCTTCCGCAGGAATCAGCTGGACCATCTTCTTGCCTGTAGTTCTGGTTTATGGGCTTCATCTATTTGTTTGTTTTGTTTGGCAGTTAGTCGACAACTGTAACAGTCTTCTAGAAAGTTGACGATGTGTTTGTTCATTCGCGGCCAAAATGTAAATCTTCGTTCAATGGATTTTATTCACCATACCCCGGGATGTCCTATATATAGTTGTTGCAAAACATTGCATTGCAGACATTTTGTTATTACTACTCGCCCACCAAACAACAGGCAGTCATTAACAATACGGAGGGAGTTTCGTCGCTGGTGGTGGTGTTGCTTGCATTGACAGGAATCGGACATTCTTGATTATGAATTAGAGCACTCTTTCAGAGTTGGAAACACTCTGTGTTATAAAGCAACTAAATATTACCTTTCAAACGATTCTGATCTATTCAGAAAGGATAGAATAACGTTTATTTGTTGTTATTGGTAATTTTCTTATATCCTTTTTAACTTGTTTATTTGATGTAATTTAGATTTGATTAACTGGACAATTGTTGGTAAAATAACTGAGTGGTAATATTTGTTTAGGTAATGATGTACATTTACATAAGTATCATGAATATTAGAACCGTCATTTATCCAGTCACTTTGTTTTGGTTTCAACGGGGCAATAGTGCGTATCTAAACTACACGGACAGTTAGTCATCAATCCAAACCTCAGTTTCGACTATACATGCAATATTGTTTTTTTTCCCGCCACATTTAGGGTTATAATGAGATTGACAGAGAGAATAGTGTATAACCACTAGTTGTAATGTTATTTGGGAATAAGTGTTTACATCTTCGATGAAATAAGGTTTATTGTATTTTGCTTCGCCACAGTCACTTTGAGTAAAATGAAATTTATAATAAGAGTTACACACGCACAAACAGTTTACAGTTGGAACCACTGTGATGTTCATCTACCTGTGAATAAATTTTTGCATTTTATTAAGGATTTCTTGGAGCGGGCACATTGTAATTACTCTGCACCTGAAAATTCTTGATAAATAATCTGGGAGCTTTTCAATTACACGGATGAATTTTTTTCATAGTCATTTTAATGGATTTACAGCAGTAATCAATCAACAAATCAATGCCTGCTGCCCCATGTGGAGCATAGGCGACCCACCAGCAGTGTGCAAGCAATTCTGTCCTGGGCTCTTCTTTCCAGCTCTTCCAAGTGTTCTTCATTCTCTTCATGTCTGTCTCCGATTCCCGACGCACTGTCCCTGGGTGTTTCTTGTTCAGCTGTTATTAATCGCTGTCTTTCTATTTCTCCTTTCTTGAATCTTGTCCAGAGTACCAACAGAAATCCATTCTTTATAGTAGTGCGCCTTGTGACCCAAAACCTCCTAACATGTTGAAGTTATTGTTTCCTTAATCTCTTTCCAGTTATCTTCCATATTAGTTTCACCTTCTTCTAGTAGTTCGTGGAATGCCTGGAATGTATTATTGAAAGTTATTTTGAATTCGTTGTGTTTGTTAGTATCCCGGAGAAGAGCTGTATTAGACTTTTGTAATACTGCTGCTCCAGTTGTGTAGTGTTTCTTCAGCTTCAGTTTTATTACAGCCACCACCAGATGGTGATCTGAAGCTGTGTCAGCTCCTTTCCTTGTTCTTACATCTTCCATAGTCTTTCTGAGCTTCTTATTAATGCAGATGTGGTCAATTCGGTTCTCCGTAATGTGGTCCGATGAAGCGCATGTAGTTTTGTGTATACGTTTGTGGGAGAATATGGTGCCCCCTGTAACCAATTTGCTGAAGTCACATAGGTTTAAAAACCTCTCACCGTTATCGTTCCTTCCTCCCTATCTATGTCGTCCCATGATGTCTTCATATCCGGAGTTGTCCAATCCAAACTTGGAGTTGAAGTATCCCATCAGAATGTTCAGGTCCTTGGCTGAGCAATTATCGATGGTTAATTGCAGCTTTGCATGAAACTGGTCTTTTTCCTCATCGTGGCTGTCGTCGGTGGGTGTGTAGTACTGGATGACATTCATTATGACACCGACCTTCTTCGTCTTGAAGGATGCCTTGATAAACTTAGATCCATGAGGTTCCCATCCTATAAGATCCTTCCATACTTCATGTGACAACATTAATGCTACTCCGTGTGTGTGCGTGGCGTTTTCTCCTTCGCAGCCAGAGTATAACAATACATTTTTTGAGGATAATGGTTGCTATCCAGCTTGCAACCAATCCGTTTTGCTTATTCCAAGTAGGTCCAAGTTGCATCTTTTCATTTCTTCAGCTATTTGCATGCTTCTCCCTGTTTCCCACATCGTGTGGAAGTTCCATGTACCTATTTTAATTGTTACTCTGGTTGTCAGAAAGGACATCGGCCTAATGGCTTCCGGAAAATCTCGGCTTCCACTATGAGGAGTCATAACAAACCTTCCAACTCCCAGGGCAGAGTGAAAATGATTATAACGGTTTTTACTGGTTAGCGTTTTTTTAGTAAGCTTGTTGTTTTACGGGATGGGGTTGATAACCCTATGCCCAGCCATCCTTTATTTAGGCTTGGGACCGGCAGCAACCCTAGAGGGCTTTAGGCGGAGTTAACAGCAGTAATACCCTTGCGAAACTACGATTAGTTAATTTACCAACCAAAATATTTATATACCGTCTACTGTAATCGTAGTGTTACAGATGAACTGTTTAGTGATAATTACTGTTGTGTGATTGATTGACATTAGTAAATAAATCGAAAGGATGAGTGGTTGATTTGTGAACTGATATCGAGTAAATCAATTATCGGAGTTTCTCGTTCCTATACTATACTTTAGCCTAAATCCTTAGTTACCTCTGTATAAACTACATTATAATACATTAACTTAATATAATTTTATCACTGTTTAATATTCATAACAATATAATCATAAGGATACATCAATTAGTTTGAGAAAAAAAAACTACTTTTAACAATACAGTGTACTGTTAAATGTAAAATAATAGTTATCAGAGATGAATAGAGACAATGAGAGAAAATTCATGTCACATAGACAATATAATAAGTAGTATATATATATATATATATATATATATATATATATATATATATATATATATTATATATATATATATATATATATAATCTGTCAGTCATTTTATCACATTATTTTAAACAATCAACAATCTAAAATTATATTATCAGCTTAAAGCTATTCATTTATAATATGCATAAATATCTTATGATTGTCAGAAAACATTTAACTATTTATCTAACTATTCATTTACCACTTATGTACAATTGTACTTAGATTAGTAAATATTATTAAGTAAAGTGAATTTAAGTAGGTAAACTGTATGTATGTATGTATGTGTACAGTTGTTGGTTATGTGTTTACACATTAACTAAATCTACATAGAATATTTAACTATGGGGAATTGTCAATGTTGAATCGTAGTCACGTTAGATTCAGCTAACTATATATCGTGTACTATTTAAGTTGGATTGTAACTGATAATTAGAATCCAGAACGTACGTTTCGTCCTATTTGGGACTTGTCGGTTGGATATACCTGCATCCCAATGTTGATATTTACAGTGAGATTCGAAATCAGTCCGTTTCGTATCGAACGCCACCACGTTCACCACTAGACTACTGAGTCCAGACAGTCACACTTTTGTGTATGCTTATAAACCCCTGTTTGTCGATTTGTCTTCAATCATACATACCACTAATTATACAGGGATATATTTACAACCAAATTAATTCAACATGCAACACACTAGGAAGTGTGTTTTACACAGAAGTTTGGTCATACCTTGAACATGAATATCCAACAGCTAATTGTTACTATGCTTAAAGCATAATCATATTCTTTAAGAAACACAAATATAATGTCGTTTTATATTATTTTTCATGCCGAGTTCATGTAAAACTCGATAACGTTAAATTAGAGAAGTGTTTAGTTGCAGTTCCTAATAAGCTCGACACTTATATTGGTGGGTATCTATTTGATTTCTTAAGTGTAATGTACCTATATAACCCAGAAACTATCTCCAATCAACTCTTGGGTACTTAACTAGGTTCCAAGCATAATATAAAGGGTGAAAGATTAGTTGACATCAGATAATTTATTTCAGTAGGCCAAGACCAAGCAAACAAAAATTCAAAAAAGTTCGAGTGGCCGAAATTCAGCTGATCAATCATACTGTAACGTGTACGACAAGTGAAAGATTGTGTCTAGGGTTATCTCTAGCTGTGCTACAACTAGTAGTCAGTGTAGTTATTAATAACAATGAGTGGATCCTTCATTTATGCGTGCTTATAAAAATCATGCATCGTTACAGAGTTAGATATATGATTTAAGCTGAAATATAAAAGATAATTTAGTTTGAATTGTGGCCGGTAAGTGGAATCTAGCACAACCGTTTCGTCCAATTTCGGATTCATCAGCCGGGTATGTTTGAATTCCAGTTTTGTGGCTCTAACCCACTTCACGTAATGTCAAAATGCTACCACGTTCACCACTTGAATACTGCGTCCAGGCAGTCACACTTATACAACGAGTATGTAGGGATAATTTGACGAGAACTAAATAGGACGGAATGCACGTCCTAGATTTCACTTGCCAGCTACTATCCAAATTAAGTGTTACTTGTAAACTTCAAATTTATCCAGACAATCTAATCAAGATGTACATATGTGTTATGTTGGGCGATCAAAGAAGAGTGATGATCTTTCAGAACTATGTTTTAGAATACTATTTTAATTACCTTAGTTATGGGTAGTGTAAATACTTAATTTCTACGATTGTTATGTTCCTCGTATTCTATCCTCCCATTTAGTATATTTACCTTTAGTATATTGTTTATTACTATGAACTACGAATACTCAATTGTGTACAAGTTGTCCCCATTTACTGCCACCATTTTCTTTGTTCTGTGTTCTCTGTTCTTGATTAGTTTGCTGTGTGGTCTAATTTTGTGTATATATTAAGGCATGATTGAAATACAATACGATTCGATTCTAATTCTGATCTTGATCCTGTATGGTTGGTTCCATTATTTCCGACTTGGAACAGAGTTAACATAGGGTGGACGCACATTTATCAACTAGGCACATGCAACTGACGTTTTGCCCAAGCAACCATTTTTCTTTACGTCATAACAATATGGCAATAGGACTGGTCAATTTCAGTCCATATTAAATTAACTGTAAGATCCTAAAATACATTCAAATTTAAAAACAATGATTGTCACAAAATCTGTAGATTTTAAAGGAAGTATCAAATTAATGAATGACTTCATTCGAAGAGTTATTGAAATCAGTAAACAGTTGATTTTGTTCTAGAATGAAAATCTGCATCACAATGTATTTCCAAACCTACTAAGAATGAAAACTAATATCTGCAATCCATACAATAAAGTCTCAAAATTACTAAATCCTCCCCTCGTATTCACTGGTCTAGATTTCATATTTCAATCAACTTGTAATCTTGTAGTGGCCACGGAACATTATCTAGTCAATAACGCTTTACAAATAGTCACAAATGCGAATAAATGTTATATTAACAGTTGATATAAATACATATAATAAGTGAAGTGTCTATCAGAATTTAGTTTACTTAAATTAACAGCAGTGTTTGAGGTGAATGCTGGGTTCTGCAGATGACAACCATACGAATGTATCTTTCCAAGTGTCTAGTGTAGATTCGTTCTAGTCAGTTGAGCTAGAAGAAGCAACAGTGATGTTAAGTAGTCAGTTCCGATGTTATAAAAGGGATTCAATTATTAATCCAAGCAATAGGTGAAAAAAACTCAGTTCAGAACGAAGAATAATTCACCGATAGTTTATTTACTCTTCAGACAGCAGCAGGTAAAAAGCGCCAATGGAAAAGTGTGTGTGTACAATTATACCAATGATACATTTAAACAATGTTAACACAGTATGTATTAGTAACATAATAATACAAGAACTTATAACATATGTAATTCTGATAAACGTTTACAAAAGATAATGTCATTAAGTCAGTCAGCACAATGTCAGTTTACTATTTTTAGTTGTCATGGTAGGTAACTGATTTTCAGCATTTTGTTAAATATATATACTACTTCATTATGAGATTAAAAATGAACTAGATTGAGGAATAAATGCGATCATTAACTGACTATGCATAATCAATGTGATATAGGACTCGATAAAGCATTCGAAAGTGAGTTTGAAACAAGACTTTAATGTTTTTGGGTTTTAAATTTGCTTTGACGTCTAAAAGCTATCATGTCTAGAAAGGTGCCACCAATTGGTTGATATGACCTTGTGCGCACAGAATTGCAGTGACAAATGACACTGAGGCTGTCAAGTCGATCACTGCACGTCTGCCCACTTAATCCTAAGCCGGAATAAAAAGAACACATGCTAATAAATCAACCAAACAATATCATGTTACATTTCAAGGATTCCTTTATGTATAGATAAACTGTAGTATTTCTTAGAATTTTAAATGGTAACTAGAGAAACAAATCAGGCTGTAATCAAGATGACACAGGACACAGGTAAAGGTAATATGTACTTTGGAATTCAATTAGCGCACACACCGTTGTACAATACCACTACTGTTTCATACGAACACCACATAAACCAGACTATACAGTAGGCCAATTAAAAAAAACATTAAAGCATAACAAGGAAGACAGTAGCAGCGAAATGAAGTAACGTATACACAGTTAATTAGCTGTAAGAAATGACATACTAACAGTTAATGTGCTGATAGGAAGGATAGGGATCGAATGGCGTATTAATGGTATAAATAAAGTGTTTAATGTGCATACAGCTAAAGCGAATGAAATAATCTTCAGAAATACAGTTCTGAAAGCTAGGAGTTCTTCCAAAACCGCTGAGGATAACACGTTTAAAATTTTTTTAAAATTTACTTGCTTGAGAAAAAGAATTTGTTGAAATGCATACATAATTAATATGTTGAGCATTGTATTACTATTCTAATTAAGTAATGTTCCTATTGTGAATCCTATTACCAATGCTAAGTATGGTAATATTAGAATTAGTATATCTTAGTAATGATACAACTTCGTGGATGAGTTGGGAAGTCAAGAAACTGATCATGTCTGGAGCGTACATTTACGACAGTAGCAGTTTTCTTATATTAAATGCACCTCCCCGCTGAATAATGTGACTTCTTCGGCTCAATAGACGGTTTGGAAACGGTTCTTGAGATGACTTTCTGATTTGGACTAGCGGCTAAGCTCCGCGCACGTCTGTTGGGATAAGTACTGTGAGACCACGGCTCGCTTATCACCCAGTGATTGTTCCACATCTGGAATGATTTGAATAAATGTCGCCAAAGCGACTTGTTTCTCTGGAGCAGCAATACTAGGCATATGGGACAGAGGTACTTCTGTCGAGCATTCTCGTTGAATTTAGGAGTCAATTTCAGACGTGGGCTTCGGTATTACTCTATCGACTACTGGCATGCTGATGCTGCTGGCTTAAATACATAATTGCTCTAATGCTAATTCTATCAATCGTTGGTTAGCAAGAAGAAGTTCATACATCAATAAGTTGGCACGTTCACTGAGTGCTGGCATGATGATTTGCTAAAAAATACTGACTCAGCTAATGGCCGATGTAATGTAAGGTCAGTGATGAGAACCCGAGGTTCTGATTGGTCCTTGGTGTGACACGATTTCTTGACCGATAACCGAATGACCTTGGTTTAGCTACAGATGTTGAGCTTGATTGGCTCGATGATTTTCACCCCCCGTCGCTATTTGTTATGATGCCAAAAAGAGAGGGTTTTGGTTGGTAGACACGAACGCCAATGAAGTGTGCCTAGTTGATAATGCGCGATTGACTTAAACCCACTCACCCCCAGGCCGATAACAGAATTCGGAGCTGGAAAACAGAGAGAGGTGAGAGCCGAGAACTGAGAACACAGAACTGAAAACTGAGAACGTATTGCATTTTAATCATGTCTTTATATACACATAAAATCAGACAACACGTCAAACCAATCAAGAATCTAACCTCGGTACAGAACAAAGGAAAGAGTGGCAGTGAATGGGTACAACTTGTACACACTTTCATCTTTCTCATCAGAAATAATAGCTGAATTCGAATTGAATAGAGTATAACTGTAGGAATAACTGAATTCTTCATTATAGTTACTGGACTAAACAAAGCAATTTCTATAAGAGTTTAGTAACCATTATGCAGCTATACAGTTTTACTGTATATCATAATGCAATAACACACCTTTCAATTTTTCATAAGACCACTTAACAGTAAAGAGTTAAAAATGACATACTATTCATAATAGAATACAATTCTATCTAAACGAAGAGTAAAAAAGTAAACAACTTTGTTCTCATTACTGACTTCTTCCATAGTAAGGAGCCAATTTTCGAACTCCTTAACATACTTTAGTGTTAGTGTAATGGAGCTGATAGTATTGTTATTTTGGACGACTAAGGAAGAGTAACGAACTTTCCGAACTGTGTTTTACAAAACTATTTCATTTATTTTAGTTATGCGTGATGTGAACATTTCATTTTCATCATTATTACTGTCTTCTTACCGTATTCCGCCGTTCAGTATATTTACTGTTAGTATATTGTCTCTTAACTCCGCCTGTAGCCCTCCTCGGGTTACTGCCGGTCCCAAGCCCGGGTAAAGGAGGAGGGTTGGGTATGAGGCTAGCACTCCCATCCCGTAAAAACCCAAACTTGCTAAAAAAAACGCAAACCAGATTAAACAAGATAAACCATTTAAACTCTGCCCTGGGAGTAGAAGGATTCATGACGCCTCATGATGAAAGCCGAAATTCTTCGGAAGTCATGAGGCCGATGCCCCCCCTTCTAACAACCAGGTACATGGAATGTTCGAACAATGTGGGAGAGCGGGAAGACAAATCAAATAGCTGCAGAAATGAAGAGATACAACTTGACAATACTCGGAATCAGCGAAACTCATTGGACTCAAGCTGGACAGAAAACATTGGCTTCGGGAGAGACGCTACTATACTCCGGCCACGAAGAGGAAAATGCTCTCCACACTCAAGGAGTTGCTCTGATGCTGTCCAAAAAAGCACGTAACACACTTGTGGGATGGGAACCACATGGACCCAGGATCATCAAAGCATGCTTTAAAACAATGAAGAAAGGGATTACAATGAATATTATCCAATGCTATGCACCAACCAACGACGGCAACGACGAAGACAAAGATCAGTTTTACGATAGACTACAATCAATTATAGCAAAGTGTCGAGGAAATGATCTGACAATACTGATGATGGACCTCAACGCCGAAGTCGGAATGGACAATACTGAATATGAAGAAATCATGGGACGACAGGGACTGGGAAACAGAAATGACAATGGTGAAAGATTTACAAACCTATGTGCTTTCGACAAATTGGTTATAGGTGGTACAATATTCGCCCACAAACGCATACACAAGGGTACATGGGTCTCACCGGATCATACTACTGAGAATGAAATTGATCATATATGTATGAATAAAAAATTTAGAAGATCAATGGAAGATGTAAAAACCAGGAGAGGAGCTGACATAGCTTCAGACCACCACTTGGTGGTTTCTAAAATAAAACTGAAGCTAAAGAAGCAGTGGACAACTGGAGTGGCAGCAGTACAACGGTTCAATACAGGCTTTCTCCGAGACACTGACAAACTCAAGGAATTCAAAATATCTCTCAACAACAGGTTCCAAGCCTTACAAGATCTGCTGAAAGAAGAAGAAACCACTATGGAGGATAACTGGAAAGAAATCAAAGAAGCACTAACGTCAACGTGTCAGGAAGTTCTAGGCCGCAAGAAGCACCATTATAAGGAATAGATCTCCACTGAGACATTGAGCGAAATTCGACAAGGGAGGAACAAGAAGATAGAAATCAACAACAGGTGAACAAGAGCAGAGAAAATCAAGGCTCAAGCTGAATACTCAGAAGCAAATAAGCAGGTAAAGAAGAGCATTAGAGCTGACAAACGGAAATACATCGAAGGCCTTGCAACGACAGAGGAGAAGGCTGCAAGATAAGGAAATAAGAAACAGCTTTACAACACAACGAAGAAACTGGCAGATAAACATGGTAAACCAGAGCGACCGGTCAAGAACAAAGAAGGCAAGACACTCACTGAGATTCAAGAACAAATGAATAGGTGGGTAGAACACTTTGAGGAACTCTTGGATAGGCCAGCTCCACTGAACCCACCAGACATCGAAGCAGCACCTACAGATCTCCCGATAGATGTCACTCCACCAACGATGGAAGAAATCAAGATGGCCATCAGACAAATCAAAATTGGGAAAGCAGCAGGACCTGACAATATAACAGCTGAAGCACTCAAGTCAGATATCGACCTAACAGCAAGGATACTCCACGTTTTATTCAAAAGGATCTGGGAGGAAGAACAAGTGCCGGCTGCAGACTGGATAGAAGGACATCTTATCAAGATACCAAAGAAAAGAGATTTGAGCAAATGTGACAACTACAGAGGGATCACACTACTGTCGATACCAGGGGAAATCTTTAACAGAGTATTGTTGAACAGAATGAAAGATTCAGTGGATACTCAACTTCGAGATCAACAAGCTGGTTTTCGTAAGGATCGGTCGTGCACGGACCAAATCGCAACACTGCGGATCATCGTTGAACAATCAATTGAATGGAACTCGCCCCTGTACATCAACTTCATTGATTATGAGAAGGCGTTTGATAGTGTAGACAGGAGAACACTATGGAAACTTCTTCGACACTACGGTGTACCAGAAAAACTCGTCAACATCATCCGGAACTCTTAAAACGGAACACTGTGCAAAATTGTGCATGGTGGACAACTGACAAATGCATTTTCAGTGGCGACCGGAGTCAGACAAGGTTGCCTACTCTCACCCTTTCTCTTCCTCCTAGTGGTTGACTGGATCATGAAGACCTCCACATCTGAGGGAATGTACGGGATTCAATGAACAAGTAGGATGCAACTCGATGATGTGGACTTCGCAGATGATCTAGCTCTTTTAGCACATACACACCAACAAATGCAAGCAAAGACAATCAGTGTAGCAACAACTTCAGCATCAGTAGGCTTGAACATACATAAGGGTAAGAGCAAGATTCTCAAATACAACACAGGGAGCACCAACCCAATTCAACTTGATGGGGAAACTCTGGAAGAGGTGGATACCTTCACATATCTGGGGAGCATCATCGATGAAAAAGGAGGGTCTGATGCAGATGTAAAAACAAGGATTGGCAAGGCAAGGGCAGCATTCCTGCAGTTGAAAAACATCTGGAACTCAAAACAAATATCAACTAACCTCAAAGTCAGACTCTTCAATTCGAACGTGAAGACAGTCCTGCTGTATGGAGCTGAAACCTGGAGAATTACTGCAAACATCCTCAGACGGATACAGGTATTTACAAACAACTGCCTACGAAAAATACTGAATGTCCGTTGGCCGGAAACCATCAGCAACAACTTACTATGGGAGAGAACAAGCCAACTTCCAGGCGAAGCGGAAATTAGGAAAAGACGATGGAAATGGATAGGACATACACTACGCAAACCACCAGACTGCATCACAAGACAAGCATTAACATGGAATCCTGTTGGGAAACGGAAACGAGGAAGGCCAAAGAACACGCTGCATCGAGAATTGGAAGCAGACATTAAAAGGATGAGCAGCAACTGGAAACAACTGGAAAGGATTGCTGAGGACAGAGTTAAATGGAGAATCGTGGTGAGCGGCCTATGCTCCTCAGCGAGGAGTAACGGGCATAAGTAAGTAAGTAATATTGTCTCTTATTATGAACTACAGTGAATTGGTTGTGTACAAGTTACCACCCCCCCACTATTCACTGCCACTATCTTCTTTGCATTAATATTAAGTTTCTAATTGATTGACTGTATGGTCAGGTTTTGCATATATATAAATGAATGCCTGTAATACAATACGGTTTTGTCTGGTTGACTCATCGACTTGCGTTTTTCTTATTCCCACCTGGGATCAAGTAGGTATCGTGTAGACATAGGGATTAACTAAGTAATTATTAACGTTGTCATTGAAACCAGGTGCGCAAAAGCCCATATCCATGAATTGGTCTCATACATCAGTCAATGTTTTATACCATAACAATTATTTAAGCGAGAAAATAAATTTCACATTTTGAAATAGTGTATTAGTAGTAATGAATCCCATTAGTAGTAATTTATTAATGGATATATCTCGTATATTCCTTAACTTGTAGTATTACTGTAGACAAATCGATTCCTGTACTCATCGTATTTCTATACGTTACGTTATATGTATTACTATTTAAAGTAAGTAATGCTTCTTTTGTTGAACCTACTTGTAATGCCAATGAAGTACAACTAAATAATCGTGTACCTGCTCCCACCCTCCTCTGTTTCTTAACATTATTATCCTTGTTTTGTATTAATGCTATTTCTCTAATTGGTTGATTGTTTGGTCACGTTATGTATATATGTCAACGAATGAGTGAAATATAAAATGACTCTGGTTATTGGTATCATTATCTTGTGAACTTCTCTCCGACTTGAGAATAGCAGGATCAAGGCAAGTTTAAGAGAGTCTATAAGTCAGTCTGACTGTTCTCGATCAGAGTATTGATTCTGGTTAGATGGCATCAGTAAATTAGTTAACCGTCATCTTTATTAGTCAGAGTTTACGACATATCATTTATGTAACAGAAAAAACGACCAACCCCCCCCAACCGCCCAATATGCTCCTAACCTTAATCCGAGTCTCTAATAGGGTTTATTACTAGGATGGAGACGTAGTAAATTTGTGATTATCATTATATTAGAGTGAAAATTTGTGATGAAAATCAAAAAAATTAAGTTGGAGACATAATCGTAATAATAATCATTATTACAAATAGGGAGGGGGGATGAAGATAGTTTATTGTCAATTTTGATATCATGAATTGATTGATTGAATTGGAAATATCAAACGTCAGTAGCCGACTCAGTGGTCCAATGGTAAAGCGTTCCCCCCCAGAGCCAGAGTGTCCTGGGTTTGTTCCCCGATGGGGTCGTGGATGAGTACTGCTGAAGAGTCTCATGCTAGTACGAAACAACAGTCCAGTGCTTCCAGGTGATCAATAGTTGTCTGATTCAAATCAATTCGTGATATCAAAATTGACAATAATCATTATTGTTATTACAATAATGGTAAACGTGAATGCTGGTAAGAATGAGATATGAAGATACAGAAATTTGCAAATAAATAAGTAAACACATAAATAAATCAAATAGTGTGAAACTCTCAATTAAGGTGATAGTGAAAGAAGCGATCTCAGAGATAACTTTTGTATGAACAAGTCAGTTTTCAAATTGTGTATTATTAGAATTTCTGTAATGTAAATTAGATTTAAACGTAGGCTTTTTGGTTTATTTGACTAAATTTTATAGATTATGTCATATGATTCTTAAGTCTAACAATTACTCACTGATCTATTGTATATCTTGATGATGAATTCATTGCCAAAGAGATCTTATTATCAAATAAATTTATTTTCATTTAATAGGTATATTTAAACTAAAGAGTGCATATATTTAATCCTTTTATGAAATGTCTGAGTAAACTCTAACTCTGATCAGTCACCTCATTCCTACTAGAATATTTTTATTTATTTTTTCCCCTCTATGTGATGTATTGTGTAATTTCTCTTTTAACAAATATGACATTTTGGTTCTCTTGATTATATAGTATACTGTATTTTAGGTTAATTTGATAGTATAAAGACACTGATAATCATGGTATAAATGATGTAGTAACAAGATTATTTTGCACAGTAATAGCTATGTTATCATATGTTATCACTTATGGTGTTCCTATGAGATATAGACTAGGACCAATTCTAACGGATTTCTTCTTGGAGAAATTTGAGAACGGTCATTTAAAATGTATTCTAAATAAACTAGATTTCTTTTGTCAGTATGTAGATGATACATTCGTAGTCCTGAAAAAACAGAAATGGTGTACAGAACTAATTAGAAAGTACGACAATGTCAGTAAAGTAGTAAATTTCACCACGTATGTAGAAAAGGACGACTGTATATCATTCCTAGATTTCTTATTGATGAGAAGATTAGGCGGTAACATAAAAGAGAAATCTATTGTAAACCGATACCATCAGGCCAGTTTACTCATTTTTACAGCTTCCTACCACTACAATATGAAAGAAACTTATTTAAATGTATGGTCCACCTAGTTAAAACTGTCTGCTCCAAAGATGAAGTCGAGAAGAAACTTAAAACTGTCCATGAACTATCAAGCAAACGATGGATATCCAGCTAAGTTTCTATCAAAACATATGTCTGAAAGGAAGCCAAAAGTGAAACTTTTAACAATACGAACTACGTCTTTGTATCTAAAATTGCAGATTAAAAAAGATATACTCAATAAGGTTGTGACAAGTTAATTAAATGATGAATTTAAAAAGCATTTCATGCTATTAAATTAGTCACGTTGCTATTTAGCCATTCAATATTGAGGTCTATAAGTAAGGAAAGATTGCCTTTCATTTCCACCTCAATGTGTATATATCAGTCTAACTGCTCATATGGGACCAGTTACATTGGGAGTAAAACTAGTCAAATCCATAATCATTTTTTTGAGTATCATTCCACTTAGTTTGCTAGAGGACAACCAAAGATTATAACAAGTTCAATCCTAGAATATCTAATCGATACAAGGTACCAAACTGACGTGAGTATAGCCTTCAAAATATATGTAGGCTTTAACAACCAGAGGAGGCTATGAGTATTCATATTAAACTAAACCTTTACATCCAAAAGAAGTCTGTATGTTCTCTATCTCCCTTGACCATCAATCTAATTCTTATACATGCACATCTATCGCTTATTCTTCCTTCTAATTCTATTATATGATCACTTCATACGATCAACTGATCATTACCAACTTATTCCTCTTCTTATAGAATTTGGATTGTGACTGGCAAGTGGAATCCAGGACTCGCGTTTCGTCCTATTTGGGACTCATTGGCTGGATGTACCTGCATCCCAATGTTGATCTTCACACTGGGATTCGAACTCAGTGTGAACATCAACATTGGGATGAAGGTACATCCAGCCGATGAGTCCCAAATAGGACGAAACGCGAGTCCTGGATTCCACTTGCCAGTCACAATCCAAATTATATAATATTTGTAAAAAATCGCTATATCGAGGCAATCCGCTCAGGATGCACATACAGCGAAATGACTGACCAGCTTCAGTCTATAACAAATCAACGGGAATATACAAGCCCTTCCTAATTATTCCTCTTCTTTTCACTTCTTATGTTACCAATACGGTAAATGATCTGATCTCCAATTCACATTTTTAACGTTTATCAGTCTTTACTATTACATAATCATTATGAACAATTAATTAGATCTTATAATTAATAGACAAGCAATTATCTCCTATTATGCAAACACTGTCGTTAGGTAATCAATTTTAGTTATCAATCAAGCCCTCACGTTCTTCTTACTTTATTCTCCCGTTTAGTATATTTGCTGTTATTATATTGTCTGTTACTATGGACTACAGTTAAATAGTTGTGTATAAATTACCCTCCATTCACTGCCACAATCTCTTCTGTTTCGTATTAGTGTAAAATCCTTAATTGGTTTGCTGTGTGGTTTGATTTTGTGTATATGTAAAGGCATAATTGAAATACAATATGGCTGAATTGAACTTGGCTGGATTGTGTCTGTTTGGCTTATAAATTGTTGTTTTGTCTATTTTGACTTTGGGGATTGGAAGTCACGGGGCGGATGTGTCCATATACTGATGAGAAATTATCAAGGTAACTGGGTATTTTTTCCGCTATACATAACACAAATTATATATCCGTGTTGAGACTTTACATGGAGCTAATTGAAAAGAAACATTTCTTCACTCAATTTGTTGCTTTTAGATTCTTCTAATTTGTCTTCTAAAGTAGCTGCTAAATTTTGTGTTTGTTTAGACAGATTCTCAGATTGTTAATAGCAAAATATTAGATGTAGGAACAATACTTCTAATTGAGTTCTATCTAATTAAACATTTAAGCACATACTTGTAAAGCTGCTGGAAAATTTATTGAGTATTTGTTTATCAAGTCACCTTTTTAATCAGATTCTCGAGGTTTCTGCACTTCATCGACATATTTTATGAATAAATTATTTAATCTGGAGGCAGATCATCGATGGAATAGTCTTTAAGAAATTTTACGTCCTAATTCTGAGACGTGCATTTGTAGTAATGGATTCAGTAAATTTTTTCAGTAATTTTACATTTGGTTTGATTTTACAACGCAGAGATTTGATATAATGTTTTGGATAAAGATAGGTCACCGTGCAGTTTCGAATGAAATGCATGTTAGTTTTTGTTTCGATGAGTTCCATATTGTACTTCAGAAACTCATCGAGTGCTGTAAGTACGACTAAGTCCTCACTAAATTTTAACAACTTAAAGATCATCATGGATTAGTCAAGGGCAAGAAATATTCGAGCGAACAATCACTTTCGATAATACAATTGTATATCGATTTTATAACAGTAAGAGCCTAATAGTAAAAGTTGTCGAAAACCATTGTTCACTGAAATATGTATGATTGCAAAGATTTTTTCTTTTAAGAAACTAGTTCTTGACCTAATAAGTATATTTAAGTAATATGTACACATATTTATCAAAAGTAATATTTCATCTAGAAACAAATACTATTGATATTCTGTATTGGTCAACTCTATTGGTGAAAAGTAAACTAAGTTATCGTCAAATAGATTAAATTGGTAACAAACAATTATTTATTATTATGTATGGCATAGAAATTGTAATGATGTAATGTGCTTAATCGATTGTTATTTACAAGCAATTTTTTCAAAGTACCATAATAATCAAATGAATTCAGTATAAATTATGTGTATATACTTTAGCATCAATGTAAATCAACTGATGAAAACATCAGCTTGACGAAATACTACATTGATTTATTAAAGAAAATAAAATTGGCCGGACAATCAGTAAGGACTGTGCTGCACCAGAAATTGTTTCATTCATGAATAGGTCTCGTTGAGAGTACATAAGAATTATTCCACCATTGATACAATCTGATAACCATAAGTCTCATAGCAACATCTTCAAATCAATGAGCTGTTGTTCAGGAGTTCATATTTCTAACTTTATTCATTTTGTCGTGTAGTGTATCTGTCATTTATTGATATTATTATTGGCTTTATTGAATTCAACATTACTTAATTATGTATTTTACAGTTACTTTGCAAGACTTAATGAATGTCTTTATTGTTATAAGTCGTTGTTGAGCATGAGATTATGATTGTGTTACCTCCAAAATGAACATTCTTCACAAATAACCCATATAATTAAAAATAATGCTTCTTCTATTATAATTGGGTGTTGTGGAGAATGTCAGTTCTCATAACAGAAATTGATCTGGGTTAGACAGTTACTGTCGAGCTGTTTTGTACTAGAATAGGTTTATTCAGTATCAGATTACTTAGTCTACCGGTAACCAACAGTTGATATATTTAATCGATATAATCCATTAAATTCCCATTTCTCACCCCTATGCCCTACATAATCTTTTAACTAGAACTTCAAGAATTACTTCCTGAACTTATTCATTAATCAGAAGGCAATCATTATTATAATTGAATGGTAATACATAAGATTGACTAAGTCAATTATTCTATGATTTCCTATCTATAAAATTAATATCAAAACGTATATCATAAAAGAATTTCTATTATTATTATTATTATTTAGGTAGAAAATGTTTACAGGTTAGAAAAAGTAAATCTTTCACAAAATAAAACGTTGAAAGACATAGTAACATAAGAAAAAAAAGGAAAAGAAAAAAATTAAGAGAAGTAATCAATATAAAAACAGAATACATGTTTCTAGAGAGGTTATTAAACCTCTCGCCCCCCCCCCCCAAGGAAAAAGAAAAATAACAGTAAGAATATATGTATGTGCATTTGAATATGATTTGTCTAGTACATTATTGAATTATCAGTCATAAGTGTTTCGCTTTTGTCAATTGTAACTTCTTCATGACGCTCAAAGAGAAACTAAACTGTATATCATTTAATGCATATTTATACAATGGAATATATTTACACACATGACAACTATACACATGTAAAAGATAAAAATTCTATTGAGTGACATTTTGTTCCATACTACAATTGCATGGTTTGGCTAATAAATAAAAACAAAAGAAAAAAACGGACAAACAAAATAGAATGAATTAGACAAAATAATGAAATGAAATTAATTTTAATATTTCCACATCAGTCAAGTAGTGATACATTGTGCAACCACCTCCATGCCATCGGTGGGTTACTGCCTCACATCTGACATGGTTGAACTCCATTGATCACGTTTTAACACTAGAATTCTAGGAATTACCTCAAGGAGCTAGTCATTAGTGAACTGATATTAGTTACAATTAGGGAGTTTGTGGAGATAGTTAATTATCAATTTTGATATCACGAAATTGATTTTAACAAATTTTGATAATAAGATATACGAAGACACAACTTATCCGACCTATGTGATATACATTTATTCAATGCATATTAAACAATCTAATCGTATACAAACTTTTTATGATATTTATATATATGAAAAATAAACGGCGAACAGACAATTGGAAGAAAACTAATGTAAAAGTGTAAAACATTGTGAATCACACTTTACTCTGAATATAAAATCAATGTTACCAATGTAGGTTTTGTGTAAGTTCAAACTGTTTTTTTCATACACAAATGGATGGGGTGCCTGGTGGGTTGAACTTTTGTATAGTTATGCCTTCAGTAAACTTTAGTATACGACCCAACCAACTATTGTACGACACCACAAAGACTGATTTATTATCAGATTCGTGGCCTGCCTCAATTACATGTTAACCGATAAAAAATGATAATGGTTGGCCATATGCATCTATTCTGCCATTGTATGTATGGATGATCAACATAGAATCTGGTACATGTATGCACCAGTCCAAGTTGCCATACCAGTACACCAGGATTAACGCCATATTAGTAAGAATAGAAGTTACTTAGATAATAATAATAACGATCAAAAATCTGGTTTCCGTAAGGATCGGTCGTGCACAGACCAAATCGCAACACTGCGGATCATCGTTGAACAATCAATTGAATGGAACTCGTCACTGTACATCAACTTCATTGATTATGAGAAGGCGTTTGACAGTGTAGATAGGAGAACACTATGGAAAATTCTTCGGCAATAAGGCGCACCAGAGAAACTCGTCAACATCATCCGGAACTCTTACGACGGAACACTGTGCAAAATTGTGCATGGTGGACAACTGACAAATGCACTCACAGTGACGACCGGAGTCAGATAAGGTTGCCTACTCTCACCCTTTCTCTTCCTCCTAGTGGTTGACTGGATCATGAAGACCTCCACATCTGAGGGGATGCACGGGATTCAATGGACAAGTAGGATGCAACTCGATGATTTGGACTTTGTGGATGATCTAGCTCTCTTACCACATACACACCAACAGATGCAAGCGAAGACAACCAGTGTAACAGCACCTTCAGCATCAGTAGGCTTGAACATACATAAGGGAAAGAGCAAGATTCTCAAATACAACACAGAGAGCACCAACCCAATTCAACTTGATGGAGAAACTCTGGATGAAGTGGATTCTTTCACATATCTGGGGAGCATCATCGATGAACAAGGAGGGTCTGATGCAGATGTGAAGTCAAAGATTGGCAAAGCCAGGGCAGTATTCTTACAGTTGAAATACATATTAGACTCAAAACAACTGTCAACCAACCTCAAAGTCAGACTGTTCAATTCGAACGTGGAGACAGTCCTGCTGTATGGAGCTGAAACTTGGAGAATTACTGCAAACATCCTCAGACGGATACAAGTATTTGTAAACAACTGCCTACGAAAGATACTGAATGTCCGTTGGCCGGAAACCATCAGCGACAGCTTACTATGGGGGAAGGACAAACCAACTTCCAGCCGAAGCGGAAATTAGGAAAAGACGATGGAAATGGATAGGACATACACTACGCAAACCACCAGACTGCATCACGAGACGAGCATTAACATGGAATGTTGTTGGGAAACGGAAACGAGGAATGCCAAAGAACACGCTGAGTCGAGAATTAGAAGCAGATATTAAAAGGATGAACAGCGACTGGGAACAATTGGAAAGGATTGCTGAGGACAGAGTTGAATGAAGAATCCTGGTGAGCGGTTTATGATCTTTAGTGAGGAGTAACAGGCGTAAGTAAGTAAGTAAGTAAGTAACGAAAACAACAAAAAGAATATGCTTCAGGAAGAAAGAATTGGTGCATAGAAAGAAAGATATTAATGAGTGTCTACACATAAACGTAGACTGATAGTCGCAATGGGATGTGACGCAATCAACAAACTGCTGTTTGGGATTGTTGATAATCATAGCCTTGAACTTTCATTGAATATGGTGATGGAAGAACAATATTCTTGATTCATGGTTGATTTAAGCCTGTCCTTTTGACGCATGGTTGTTTAAGTCACCTGTGAATAGTAAGGTGACGTAGACAAGTTTCTAACGTGCAGGAATATAGTAGGTTTTAACATGCTATTACTACTACTTTTCCAACAACTTATAAAATTTTTTAGGTTTCTGTATAATATGAGTATTTAAGTTCACAGATTTCTGTTTAATTGATTAGTGCCATATGTGCAGATACACTTGGTCCTATTGAATAAACTCCTTACTAACCCTCTTTTATACTAAACTGGACAATAACTATGAAAGTTTAGATACTACCCAGTCCATGTAGGTTTTTTACAGATGGAACGTTAAATTGAATGGTCTTCTCCCCAACTAATCGATACATCTAAAAACGGAAGTTGATTGTTCATCTTCACTTTGCAAAATAATGTAATATGGTTTTGGGAATGACTAAGATGTCATCAACATGCCACCTGTAAAGATGCATATGGTTAGGTGCAAATGATTAGGCGTAGCCGTCAACCTGAAGTCCCTGGTGCGGAATCTGGGGTGTGCGCACTACTGAGGAGTTCAACACTAGAACAAAACAGCTGTTCAGTGCTCCCTGGTTTTCAATGGTACCCTGCCAACATTAATCTGTGACATATTCAATCAAATAAATAACCAATCTTCACAAAAATAACTATCCCAATTGAACTATAATAATGTCACTAGTGATTAACTGCAGGATGTTTTAAATTTGAGAAAATGAAGAACTTATTTTGATGTTATTGATTTAAATTTTGATTTCTACTTGAAGTTCTTAATATTTAGGAGACATTCATGTTGGAATTCAACTAAAGTAAACTGTACAAACGAGAAAATACGGTACTTTAACGTGACAGTATTTTACAACTGCGTTTAACAATTAATCAATGAGAGACCCTCTACTAATATCAAAGTTGCCTCGGAGTTTTACTACATATTCATACCATAGACAATATGTCATAGCTGGAATTAGTATCTAAGCTAAACATTGATAACTTCAGTCAAAATTAAGCTTCTAATGTTAAGAATATGATTTTTAATCATGCATTAACATCAGAAATAGGTTTCATATGAAAGAACTAGAAACAACTCTTAATAAGCAGGTCAAGAGGTTAATCAAAATCCTACTTTTAATCAGAATTTCTAAAGTCTATTGTTAATATAAATTCATAGAAATTCATACTGTTCCTAATATTGAGTGCCAATCCTATTCTTGAACTTAATTTAAATAGTGATATAAGACTAAGCAAAGCATAATGTAAATCAACATTAAGTAATTATGGTTATAAATTTGTTGTATTATAATGATGTAAAGTCACAAATTAGGTTTATAATGAGATTGACAGAGAGAATAGTGTATAACCACTAGTTGTAATGTTATTTGGGAATAAGTGTTTACATCTTCGATGAAATAAGGTTTATTGTATTTTGCTTCACCACAGTCACCTTGAGTAAAATGAAATTTATAATAAGAGTTACACACGCACAAACAGTTTACAGGTTGGAACCACTGTGATATTCATCCACCTGTGGATAAATCTTTGCATTTTATTATGGATATTTTGGAGAGGGCATTTTGTAATTACTCTGCACCTGAAACTTCCTGAAAAATGACTTGACAACTTTTCAATTACACGGATGAATTTCCTTATAGTTATTTCAATGGATTCACAGTAGTAATACCCTTACGAAACTACGATTAGTTAATTTACCAAGCAAAATATTTATATGCCGTCTACCATAATTGTAGTGTTTTCGATGAACTATTCACTGATAAATACTACGGTGTGATTGACTTACAGTATTAATAAATCGGAAGAATGAGTGGTTGATTTGTAAACTGATGTCGGGTAAATCAATTATCGCATCTTCTCGTACTTATACTTTACTGTATCTGAAATTTCTTTTACTTCAATTTTGAATTGGTTACTTTGGCTAGATGTGACTAGTGGGAAATGATTGACAAATGTTTGATGGTAATAGAAACTTAAACTAATGGATAACAGAATAGTCATAGATATTATATTGTCTAATCTCTAGTGTTTATCATGATTGCTGAGTATTCTAATTATGTAATATTTAGGTTTTATTAATTTTTTGCTGAGTTATTAGGGTAAATGGAATATATTATGTACGCTTCAATATTATGTTATGCAGCATTATGTTTTAAGTGGCAAGTTAATTCGAACTAAATGTTTCGTGAATAATGTAACTCGTCTTTCGTCATGTCAATATGATGACACGTTGATTAAATATTGGCATTAGTGTTTTTTAACTAAAGATTGTGAAAAAATAAGTACGTGGAAAGTATGCAGAAGATACACAAATCACCTGTAAAGATATAATAACAAAACAATTTCATAATGTAAAAATGAATTTAACTTCCAGATAATATTAATATGGAGTAAAACTGATCGGTCTCTGTTTCTATATGCTCTTTGAGATCGGGTTGCCTTAATGCAAAAGTATTTCACAAGTGTGATTAGAGTTAGATTATGATTCGCAAATAGAATCCAAAAGTTCGGTTGTCTAATTTGGGATTCGTAAGCTGTATGCACATATCTCCCAGTGTTAGTGTTCACATTAAGACTTAAATTCAATTCATAAAAAACATCAGCTGGAAGATATAAGCACTTTCAAATTATACTTGTATGCCTGTTGCAAAAAAGTATTTGCTTGAACTCAGTAGCCTATTCTTGAACTCAATGACGTTTAACAAGAACACCAACATTAGGATGCAGATGCATCTAAATGCTTAGTTCCAAGTAGGACAAAACGTACATTGAAAGTTCCACTTGTCATTCACAATTCAACCCTAATAAATCTCTTCACACATACAAAAGTCATAATTTAATAATCATGTTCAATTCTTGTTAAATTAAGAAAGAATTGAAAGCATTATGGGATAAAATCATAATCACAGTAAAGAATCGTCTAAAAGTTTCTTGATGAAATACCACAATTAATAAAAATGTGTCTACTAAAACTCAAAGTTTGCTTACAAAAAGCCATCTATTTTTTCAAATGTTAATTATAGTTGTAACAAAACAGAATGACATAATTCAATCGAGATGGTCATTATTGTGGAAATTGATATTTTTAATTGATTGGATACATTATAGATTGGTGTTGGCAACGCAAGAACGACAACGTTTTCAGAATACGTCGATATTAGTGTAATTCGTTGCATCCTCATCAACTACATGCTATTGATTTTAGTTAATACAAATTATTATTAATACATATATTGATTTTGTCAATTGAATTGTTTATCTGACAACATCGATCTGCTGCTACGAAGGTAATTGAAGATTAACTACTGATTCTTTTGAAATACAGAGGTCAGGTTTCAATCTTCTGATTGCAATGGCCTCAACAAATTTTAATAAAATCGTTTTACGTTGTTTACTGATTATTTTAAAAGCATTTGTTACATCGACTTCATGTCCCGTGTCTACCAAATGACGCATAATTTAACTTCTGGAAACGGTTGTTTAATTTAGGGACAGGTTTTTTGGATATGTTCGATAAATCGTAAATTGGCCTGTCTTTCTGTCCTTCCAATGTACCTGCTTTTGCAAGTATATGTGAACTGGTAATTACAATTGGAGGTGACATGAGACGGATATTTATCAACTTTTTTTTTGACTTATTAAACACTGTGTTTTGTAAAGCGTCAGTAGTTTGGCCGCAGGGAATGTTTATTTGATGGTCGTTCTAAGTCATAGTTTGGCTATTTGATCTCCTTTAAATACTAGTTGAATATACACCCTTTTCTTTTAGGGTTTCTTAGCTTCGAATTTTTGATTACATCTATTACTATACTTCTCAATAAATGTTAAAGGGTACCCATTTTGTTGAAGACATTCTTTTATGATTGCATTTTCATTGTCAAGTCTATCAGCTGTGTACAGTCGTTCAGCTCTGTTGTAGAGTGGCTTGACTAAGTCCCGTTTTTCGCTGTTTGTTTAGAAATAACAATTATTAAGAGGAGGTAATATAATTAATAAGTAGTTGTCAGGTAAGATGTTTGAATGTAGGTAGATCGTAATTGGTGCCAGCATATGTAATCAACTATTGTAATGTAATTGAAACTTACTTCCTATGCACAATAATCTTTTATTATCACGTCGACCTTCATTTGCCTTTCGTCATCATTTTTAATTAACCACTATTAAAACAATTAATAATTCTAGTTAAATCGGGATTATTTGTGGAGGGAAGTATTAAGTTTAATTGGCTGAATTCATCATAGATTGGTGTTGAATGGGTACCATTGAAGCACGGGGAGTACTAGACAATTGTTTCATCCTAGTATAGATATTATTGAAGTTCCAGTGAGAAGTCGTGACTGGCGGAGTTCAGAATTACCTGGAGTAGTGTAGTAATCACTGACGATAACAGATGATTCGCACATTATGTTATAAGTTGTTGAAAGTTGGAATTCTTCAATTAGACTCTAGCCAATTTCTACAGAGGACTAAGCGTTCGCCAGCTTGAAAGCCATGATTTTGATTCCGTTGGTAGAATCAATAGTGTGCATTGATGAGGAATCCCATAGTAGGATAAAATAGATATTCAGTAATCCTTGATCTTCATTGGTACCTAACCAGTCTATGGCCAACACAATCAACAAATTTTAACTATTCTTTTCTTCATATTCATTAAGCTATATAGATTATTCATTATAGTGTTAATAGTAAATATCATTTAATTAAGTAACTTCATAATTAATAAATGCCATTTTTAAGTTGTGACAATGATGGGAAAACAAAAACGGTCGCTGTTGTTTGTAGTCTAATTTAAACACTTAATTATTAACTACCTCTATTTCACTACTTCGTTTCACTGATAATGTTTCAATAGAAGAGTAGTATAATCATTTGATTTATTAACAAATATATTGATAATTCAACACAATATATTACGAGACAAAAGCGTGAAGTGTATGTTTGTCTAAAATTAGAAATACGGAATCACTTAACTAAATTGAAATAGCCGCCGTTGATTGAAATGTATGAATCATCAATCGCATAATCGTCTTGAGATTATTAAAATATTTCTTAATATAGTGCAATCTTGGGTAATTTGTATAAAATTGACTCTTAAGTATTAGGTTGGATTGTGGCTTGCAAGTCAAGTCCAGGATGCAGTTTTCCCTTATTTTGAGCTCATCAGCCGGATGTACAACTGAAAGATATGAATGCTTGTAAATTGTATATACATGCCTTTCGAGCAAGTATAACCGTCTAAACTCAGTAGCCTAGTGGTAAACGCAGTGGCGTTTGACAACTAACAAGCTACGTTAAAGCACCTGTGTGAACATCAACACTAGGATACAGGTACAGTAAACTCTCACTGTATGGGGGGCATCGACTCAAGATATACAAATACTAACAGATACTAATCAACTTCAGTTCATAACAAATCAACGGGAAGACATAAATACCTTAAAATTACGACTTAATAATTTTTTCAAATTAACATCTATAATATATGGCGTATATGATATAGTCAACTCCGCCTGTAACCCTCCTAGGGTTACTACCAGTCCCAAGCCCTAGTAAAGGAGGAGGGTTGGGCATAGGGCTAGCACCCCCATCCCGTAAAAACCCAAACTTGCTAAAAAAACGCAAACCAGATGAAACAACATAAACCATTTAAACTCTGCCTTGGGAGTGGAAGGATTCATGACGCCTCATGATGAAAGCCGAAATTCTTCGGAAGTCATGAGGCCGATGCCCCCCCCCACTTCTAACAACCAGAGCAAATATTTTTATAGGTACATGGAATGTTCGAACAATGTGGGAGAGCGGGAAGACAAATCAAATAGCTGCAGAAATGAAGAGATACAACTTGACAATACTCGGAATCAGCGAAACTCATTGGACTCAAGCTGGACAGAAAACATTGGCTTCGGGAGAGACGCTACTATACTCCGGCCACGAAGAGGAAAATGCTCTCCACACTCAAGGAGTTGCTCTGATGCTGTCCAAAGAGGCACGTAATGCACTTGTGGGATGGGAACCACATGGACCCAGGATCATCAAAGCATGCTTTAAAACAATGAAGAAAGGGATTACAATGAATATTATCCAATGCTATGCACCAACCAACGACGGCAACGACGAAGACAAAGATCAGTTTTTACGATAGACTGCAATCAATTATAGCAAAGTGTCGAGGAAAGGATCTGACAATACTGATGGGGGACCTCAACGCCGAAGTCGGAATGGACAACACTGGATATGAAGAAATCATGGGACGACAGGGACTGGGAAACAGAAACGACAATGGTGAACGATTTACAAACCTATGTGCCTTCAACAAATTGGTTATAGGTGGTACAATATTCGCCCACAAACGCATACACAAGGCTACATGGGTCTCACCGGATCATACTACTGAGAATCAAATTGATCACATATGTATCAATAAAAAATTTAGAAGATCAATGGAAGATGTAAGAAGCAGGAGAGGAGCTGACATAGCTTCAGACCACCACCTGGTGGTTTCTAAAATAAAACTGAAGCTAAAGAAGCAGTGGACAACTGGAGTGGCAGCAGTACAACGGTTCAATACAGGCTTTCCCCGAGACACTGACAAACTCAAGGAATTCAAAATATCTCTCAACAACAGGTTCCAAGCCTTACAAGATCTGCCGAAAGAAGAAGAAACCACTATGGAGGATAACTGGAAAGAAATCAAAGAAGCACTAACGTCAACGTGTCAGGAAGTTCTAGGCCGCAAGAAGCACCATTATAAGGAATAGATCTCCACTTAGACATTGAGCAAAATTCGACAAAGGAGGAACAAGAAGATAGAAATCAACAACAGCCGAACAAGAGCAGAGAAAATCAAGGCTCAAGCTGAATACTCAGAAGCAAAAAAGCAGGTAAAGAAGAGCATTAGAGCTGACAAACGGAAATACATCGAAGGCCTAGCAACGACAGAGGAGAAAGCTGCAAGAGAAGGAAATATGAAACAGCTATACGACACAACGAAGAAACTGGCAGATAAACATGGTAAACCAGAGCGACCGGTCAAGAACAAAGAAGGCAAGACATTCACTGAGATTCAAGAACAAATGAATAGGTGGGTAGAACACTTTGAGGAACTGCTAAATAGGCCAGCTCCACTGAACCCACCAGACATCGATGCAGCACTTACAGATCTCCCGATAGATGTCACTCCACCAACGATGGAAGAAATCAAGATGGCCATCAGACAAATCAAAAGTGGGAAAGCAGCAGGATCGGACAATATAACAGCTGAAGCACTCAAGTCAGATATCAACCTAACAGCAAGGATACTCCACGTTTTATTAAAAAAGATCTGGGAGGAGGAACAAGTGCCGGCTGCAGACTGGATAGAAAGACATCTTATCAAGATACCAAAGAAAGGAGATTTGAGCAAATGTGACAACTACAGAGGGATCACGCTACTGTCGGTACCAGAGAAAGTTTTTAACAGAGTATTGTTGAACAGAATGAAAGATTCAGTGGATACTCAACTTCGAGATCAACAAGCTGGTTTTCGTAAGGATCGGTCGTGCACAGACCAAATCGCAACACGGATCATCGTTGAACAATCAATTGAATGGAACTTGTCACTGTGCATCAACTTCATTGATTATGAGAAGGCGTTTGATAGTGTAGACAGGAGAACACTATGGAAAATTCTTCGACACTACGGCGTACCAGAAAAACTCGTCAACATCATCCGGAACTCTTAAAACGGAACACTGTGCAAAATTGTGCATGGAGGACAACTGACAAATGCATTCACAGTGACGACCTGAGTCAGACAAGGTTGCCTGCCCTCACCCTTTCTCTTCCTCCTAGTGGTTGACTGGATCATGAAGACCTCCACATCTGAGGAGATGCACGGAATTCAATGGACAAGTAGGATGCAACTCGATGATTTGGACTTTGTGGATGATCTAGCTCTCTTACCACATACACACCAACAGATGCAAGCATAGACAACCAGTGTAGCAGTTACTTCAGCATCAGTAGGCTTGAACATACATAAGGGAAAGAGCAAGATTCTCAAATACAACACAGAGAGCACCAACCCAATTCAACTTGATGGAGAAACTCTGGATGAAGTGGATTCTTTCACATATCTGGGGAGCATCATCGATGAACAAGGAGGGTCTGATGCAGATGTGAAGTCAAAGATTGGCAAAGCCAGGGCAGTATTCTTACAGTTGAAATACATATTAGACTCAAAACAACTGTCAACCAACCTCAAAGTCAGACTGTTCAATTCGAACGTGGAGACAGTCCTGCTGTATGGAGCTGAAACTTGGATAATTACTGCAAACATCATCAGACGGGTACAAGTATTTATAAACAACTGCCTACGAAAGATACTGAATGTCCGTTGGCCGGAAATCATTAGCAACAGCTTACTATGGGAGAGGACAAACCAACTTTCAGCCGAAGCGGAAATTAAGAAAAGACGTTGGAAATGGATAGGACATACATTCTGGAAACCGTTAGACTGCCTCACGAGACAAGCATTAACATGGATTCCTGTTGGAAAGCGGAAACGAGGAAGGCCAAAGAACACGCTGCGTCGAGAATTCGAAGCAGACATTAAAAGGATGAATAGCAACTGGAAACAGCTGGGAAGGAGTTAAATGGAGAATCCTGGTGAGCGGCCTATGCTCCTCAGCGAGGAGTAACGGGCATAAGTAAGTAAGTAAGTATATGATATAGTCAAACAAGCATGTTAATTTAAAGTATGACTTTAGTTGGATTATGATTGGCAGGCGCAATCCATGATACGCGTTTCGTTCAAATTGGGACTTGTCGGAGAGTCTGACTAGTTCTAGTATATAACAAATCCACGGGAAGATATAAATTCGCCTTAACAGTAAGTTAAAGGAAAATGCTTTATACAAAATGATTTTCATATGCATATATTAAGTGAATTCTGTCATTTGATATGATTGCTAATGTTCAGTTTTGCAGCTGTTGTCATTCACTTTTACTAAATAAGCATATCGCGGTCAGATACTCTACATAATGGCCAAAGTAATTCCAAAAAAGTTGTTTGTAAGTGAAATTTAAATGACATAAATATCGAAGCAACACAAAAGCAACTGACTAAGAACGTTTTATTGTCGGTTCCAGTATTAAATTCAACTATCGCATCAAATAATAAGACAGTTTATCACTACACAGTAAAAGTTACGTAATTTAACTAATTGAGAACCAAAGAAATGACTTAGTGCAATAATGTAAGCAAATGTTCATAGATACGTATCATACGACACAGAATACAAAGCGTTTAGATTTCTCTTTATGAAATTTAGATGTGTTCTTTACATTAGCATATAAGTTTTGGCAGAGTTAATGTTGTATAAATTATCAGTTAACTGAAACTTATGTATAAGAACATGTAACTATTCATAAATGTAAGGTAGAATATATAATAGATGTTGAGAGTATTTGAAATTTTGTTTCTATTAAAAGTTGATTAAATTAGATTAAGTATTTCAAGTAACTATGGTTCAATTGGTGAAGATTTAAGTGTGTGTACGTACGTGCCGTTAACATAGAATCTGGCACATGTATGCATCGTTTTAAATTGATATACCTCAAAAGCAAAGTAAGATTAACACCATATTAGTGGAAGTAGAAGTTACTCCCATAATAGTAATAATAATAATAATAACGAAAACATAGAAGAGTGAACATATAGAAAATGGTTAAGAGAGAAAGAATTGGTACATGGGAAGAAAGCTATAAAATGATTTTAACCTCACAATTTAAGGGAGGACGCAGAGTGCATACACTTGTGCTATTGTGACCGATTTTGAGCCATGTCATCCAAAGTTTTTAGCAGACCACAATCTCGTAGACTGAATCCCCCTACATGACTGAAACCAGAAGTCAGTGATTTCATGGACTGATGGCGTGTTTTGGTTTGGCTGCCCCTAATTCTCTCTCATCCTACTCTTATATCAGTAACCATTGTATGACGAGGTAAATAAATGGTGGTTAGGCATACGTAACATATGTCTCAGCCACCTCAGTAGACGAAAATTCTCAACATCATCGATCGATTTACCATCTTTCTCTAATACCCGGCGTCTAACCTCACTACATTATAGGTGACCCAAGCTAACGTACACGATGTTTGGAAGACATGAATGGTCAAATACCAATAACCTACAGGTGTCGTCTACCCTTAATGGCCACGTCTCACATCCATACAGTAAGACAAATCAAACTACTGCGCAGCATACTCTTCCTTTCGTTTAAAGACGTATATCTGGCCTACGCCATAGGTGATCCAAGTTGGCAAAAGCCAAGCGAGTTTTTTGAATTTGCACTGAAGTTCTATCAGAGACCGACCCATTAAGGTTTGTCAGACTTTTAAGATAAGTGAAGTGGTCGACTTGCACAACCACTTCATTGACTAACTTTAGTTCAGGTGTTGACAAAGACCGGTCCTGAAATAACAGTTTGCATTTAGGGGACAGGGAAGGAGAGAAGCGCATACCGAACGCACTTATATTCTTACTCATTATTGTCAGAAGGTTCTGCAACTTATCAGCTCCTTCACCAAAAAGGGACCACCTCATCTATGTATTCATAGTCAATAAGTGAATTTTGTGGTAGGAGATCAATTACTGATAAGTTGGACGATGAGATCATTATTTTCAAAAATGAATCAATCATGTAATTAAACAGACGTGACGACATTAGGCAGCTATGAGGAATACCACTTGAGGTTTTAAGTTCGGATGACAGTTCGCAATAAGTTCTAACACGACTAATAGTGTTTGAAAAAGAGCCTTCACAAGATTTATATAATTCTGAGGGATGTCTTTCAATGATAGACACTGCCATAGAACTTGTTAAGTAAAACTTGTTAAGTAAAACCACCATTGTCGGAAGCCAAAAAGTATGTCTATACTCTTAAATCTGACTAGCGGTGAATATTTACTCTACGCAACCTTGATCAGGTTTGAAACCAGCCTGATTTTTCTCAAATTTACAGTTCACATGTTTTAGTTAAACATCTGATAATTATAGAAGTTAGTATTATAGACACTATATTAATCATGTTAATTTCTTTATGTTTATCTGTCTAATAGTTAATAGATTCATTAATTTAAATATTTCCTAAACTTTTATTTTATAAATTAGCCTAAAGTTATCAGTAATAATAATCTAAATAATTAAAATCAACAATTAAAATAACTATAATTTATTTTTGAAATGTTGTTGAACACCTTGAAATTAAACTTATTTAAAATAATAAAATTATCCTATTCATGTTACAATGTTTCGGAATGCGTTTCTCCCCCTCTAAATGCAATCTATTGCTCCAGGACTGGTCTTCGTCAACCCCTGAACTAAAGATAGGGAGTGAAGTAGTTGAGCACGTCGACCACTTCACTTATCTTGGAAGTCTGATTAGCCCTAATGGCTTGGTCTCTGACGAAATCTCAGTACGAATTCAAAAAGCTCGTTTGGCTTTTCTCAACTTACGTCACCTATGGTGTAGACGAGATATTCGTCTCTCAACGAAAGGCAGAGTGTACTGTGCAACAGTTCGCTCTGTCTTACTGTATGGGTGTGAGACGTGGGCGTTAAAGGTAGATGACACTCGAAGGTTATTAGTTTTTGACCATCGATGTCTACGAAATATCGCTCGCGTTAGCTGGGATCACCGAGTAAGTAATAACGAGGTTAGACGACAGGTGTTAGGCAAATGTGGTAAATCAGTCGATGAGGTTGTGAATCTTCATCGACTGAGGTGGTTAAGACATGTGTTGCGTATGCCCAACCACCGTCTTCCTTGACGCACAATGCTGGCCGATATTGGAATAGGATGGAAGAGAGTTAGAGGTGGCCAAACTAAAACATGGCATCAGTCCATGAAGTCACTGACTGCCGGTTTAAGTCGTGTTGGTAGCTGCAGACTACCCGGATGGGGTCCCCGCGATTACCGTAACCAGTGGCTAGAAACACTTAGTGACATGGCCCAGAATCGGTCACAATGGCACAGATGTATTCACTTATTGTCCTCCTTTAAATCATGAGCTTTAAATTATTTCATAACTTTCTTTCTACCCTTCCTGAACCATATTCTATATGTTCACATTCCTTGTTACTATTATTATTTTATTTTATTGAAGCGATTTCTACTAATGGTGGTGGTGTTAATCTTGCAGTGCCGTGGTGGTATGGCAACTTGAACCGATGCACACATGTGCCAGGTTCTATGTTGATTGTACATACATACATACATGCATGTTACAATGTTACTATGTAAATTATCATTCTGTTAATCACACTTTGATTAGATACAAATTTTTATATACATTTGAAAGAGTATTTTTTCAAATGAACAAGTAGAATAAATAATAATAATAAAGTATAAATATAAAACTGTTTAATGATGATAGTAACCAATGGACTGTGTCAAACCTCTGAGATACTATTTTATGCCATTTATGTCTTTTTTATGCAATAAGTATTGCTAAAAATACTTATTGAAATATAATAATATAGTTTAGCGATGCGACCTATTTTCGGTTATTTCATTTTCAAAGCTGTACAATCGCTTATTTATGTAAATATGAGTTTAATAAAATAATTACATTTAATTTAATATGTCACAGATTGGTGTTAGCAGGGTATCGTTGAAATCCCGGGAGCACTGGACAGCTGTTTCGTTCTAGTGTGAAACTCCTCAGTAATGCTCACCCCCCAGATTCCGATCCAGGAGCTTCAGGTCGACGGCAAACACCTAATCATCTGCACCACTGTAGCGGCATCCAATGGTAGAATCTGGGGTGCGCACTGCTGAGGAGTATTACACTAGAACAAAACAGCTGTCCAGTGCTCCCAGGTTTTTAATGGTACCCTGTTAACATCAATCTGTGACATATTCAATCAAATAAATAACCAATCTCCACAAAAAATAACCATCCCAATTGAAAATAATTACAATTGGTTAAACATAGTTAAAAAAAATGATAGTGCACACAAAATTCCTATTTGTCAATATAGCTTAACTCGAAGTTGGAGAATAAATATCATGCCAAGTAGATAGAGAATATGCAATTACATTTGGTTAATTGATAAGATAATATTCGTAAGATGAATTGTAACTAATGTGATAAGATAAATTATGAAAAATAGCTAAGATCAGATGAGCAAGAAAACAAGATTTAATCAATTAAGGTAACTAATGTTGGATGGGAGAGAAAAAGAGAGTGAATGAGAATGAATGGTAAAAATATGTAAAGTAAGTGATAAATGTAATGTACATAAGAATAACAATTATATAATAATACGATATGGTAATTTACTAACTAGATAAATAGTAAAATAAGCAGATGGACGATTTTCTCCTGCACACATAGTTTTGGTTTCTGCATGTGTATGATCATAGCCTCAACAGTGCTTAGAAGTCGGAAACATGGTAATTTTGAAAGGTTTCTGTTCACTCTCTAAATTACTCTGAAATATGCCTCTTCCTTAATCTGGTGGTCAGTCTTGACTAAATGTTTTACTATTGCATTTCTTATGCAATCATCATTCCTTTACTTTAACCAGGTGTAAAGGTGCTCTTGAACTCTTTTGTATACAATATGCATTGAACGATCGATCTACCTTGTCTCACAGGAGCAAATGAATTTATAGATATACACTGAGGAAATCAAATGTGATACGTTATCTTTTGAATTGTTGATGATTATGAAACTTTGAAAACTAATCTCCAGAAAGGGATCTCTTTGATGAATCATATTATTGTTTTATAAGTATTTTTTTAAGAACTACTTCGCTTCAATATGTTTACCAACCATATTTAATTAAGTGATTTGATAAGATGTCTACGGTTTATTGTAAGTTAAATTAGAAAATCATTCATGAAGTACCACCAGGAAGTATCACGAAGTACATTTTCCTACAGAACTACAATAGTTAAGTAAAGTACTATAGACACAATGGATCAGTTATATTCATCAATAAAAATGGATGTTATGGAAGTGGTGAAATAATTGTAAGCATTAGCTGATGAATCATGGCGAACTTGTGTCTTCCAGTTGATTTGTTATGGACTGAATGTAGATGGTAGCTAATCTTATTTTAAAAACTTTTTATCTATACTTCTTCAGTTGGATTGCGACTGGCAAGCAGAATCCAGAAAGCACGTTTAGTCCTATTTGGTACGCGTCGGCTGGATGTACTTGCATCCCAGTGTTGTTGCTCACACTGGGAAGTGAACTTGGTTCGTTTCGCGCCAAATGCCGCCGCGTCCATCATTAGACAACTGGGTCTAGACAACCATACTTGTGCATAGGGTATGTATATATAATTAGAATATATTTACATCTTCCTGCTGTCTAATGGTGAACATGGTGGCATTTGACACGAAACAATTTAGATCCAAGTCCCAGTGTGGACATCAACACTGGGATCCAGACATATCCAGTCGACGAATTCCTAATAGGACAAGACTAGTGGCCATGAATTCCACTTTCAAGTTACGATCGAATTCAAACAATACTCGTGAACTATCGCCATATCAAGACAATTCCTTTAGGATACACATATGGCCACAGAGTCTGATCAATTGCAGTCCATGACAAATCAACGTGAAAATCCAAATACATTCTGATGTTTATCTGTACGTTTGAATATTCATAAGTTGAATGCCTACAAAATTGAAATTTAATTACAATTCTGTTCTGACAATTCTTTATTATAATCACATATATGGTACTAAGTAAACTGAGTTTTCTTATGATCAGTAACATAAATGTTTTCAATCCGATAATTTGTCTATTTTTGAAAAAGAATTACACGAATAAGTAAAAGAAGAGATGGCTATCTGTTTTGGTTAGACTTCGTTCTCTCAGCAGTATGATTTATCTGTTGATGTTTCACTATCACTCTGGACGACATCATGGTAAGAAATTTATAAAAGAAATATGTTATGAGAAAATTGTCACATATAACTATCAGTTTATTTTATAGACTATGAAGTAGACTGGCGGTTGTTAACAAATTTCGTGTCATCTTTTTACACCTCATTTGATTCCCTCGACCTGGTTTTAGGCCTCTTAAGCTACAAATCTTCTTCATTATGGTTATTTGTTTTATTACCAACATTATTTCACGGTGATTTCCCGTAAATCCCAATAAAAGTGTAAAATGAGTGAGAAGAAATAAAATATATGTCCGGAAATTTGTTTAGCAACTGGACGAATTCACTATAAAAATAGTGATGTTGTGAATAGTGCTCAGCATTCATGGTGATAGTTATAATTTTCAGTATTAGATTTGTAGTTGGCGTGATCTGTGTTAATAATTTCAAGCATCATAGATTAAATAAAAAATATCATCTAATTAAAAATTTGTGATTTCGTTACTAGTCCTGGATAAATACGTGCTAACTATCTTAAGTTTCTTACATAATTTTATGTTATAATTTGGAGGCATTTGTAAATTACACTATTTAATTTTTTTATTCTGGTCTTAAATGACATAACTCTTTCACTAGTTCAAGGAAAAGTTCAGTTGAAAGTATTTGTGGTTACACCAACTAAAATAAAATATCATCTTGTACAAGCAAATATTAAGGTCACAACAATGTTGTTTTAATGATAAATTCTCATCGTTAACTTGATGATCACTTATTTCAACTAATGACAGATACATACGTTATACTGCAGTTTTGTACATGTATTTGAATGTTATTAGTCAACTGTTAGATCTGAAGAGAAAAATAAACACCTATGGAGTAACTTATTTATGCAGTCTAACACATGACCTGCTGTTCTATTGCTTAACTTAGCAGGATTCTTATTAAATCGATGTTAACGAATAACTGTTGAGAATATTAGAAAGAAAATATACTTATTCTCATCACCATAGTTGACCATTAATAAGTAGAAATCTCAAGTTTTCGTTTTCATGAAGTTGGCAGACAAACTCAATGTGGAATACCTTGTGATTCATTTTAATGACAAGCGCCAAATATGAGTATAGATTTCATCTTAAGTTCTTTGAAATTAGTAATTTTCAAAGAATATGAGCAGTAGATATCATGAAAAAAACTTGAATTAATAAATCACTTTATAGCTGAAAACTTCTTGTTTCTGGCAGTTGTTTTACATTTATATTTTTCCGTTTACTTATATTGTCTGTTTAGTTTCAAGTGCTAAAAAAACTTATCTCGGAAAAAACTAATTCCCTGGTTTACTACAAAACCCAACTAAGGTCAATCTATAAAGGTAATAAACAAATAAATAAAAATCTGGATAAGTTTGTATTTTCCCGTTGATTTGTAATTGACTGAAACTGGTCAGTCTCTGTTGCCATATGTGCATCCTGAGCGTATTGCCTCGATATAGCGTTATTACACAAGTTATATATTTAAGTTGAATTGTGACTAGCGAGCGGAATTCAGGACGCGCGTTTCGTCCTATTTGGGATTCATCGGCTGGATGTACCTGTATCCGACCAGTTTTAGTCCATTACAAATCAACGGGAAAATACAAACCTATCCTAATTACATATATATACCCGTTGCACAAGTGTGACCGTCTGGACACAGTAGCCTAGTGCTAAACGCGGTGGCGTTGGCACGAAGCGGACTGAGTTCGAATCCCAGTGTGGGCATCAACATTGGGATGCAAGTACATCCAGCCGATGAGTCATAAATAGGACGAAACGTGCGTCCTGTTTTCCGCTTGCCGGTTACAATCCAACTTAAATAAATAAAAGTCAGTTACCGAAAATCGACTCAATCGTAATAGTCGATTAACACGTGAATTAGTTCAAAACATTATCAAAGTTTTAGTGGGTTGTAAATGGGTAAAGTTTAAACACGATCGAAGTAAGACGGTTATCACAAATCCTAGTAGATGTCCAACACGTAAATTAACAATATAAATGCAGTTGAAATTCAGCCAATAGAATCCGGAACAAAAGCATTACTAGTAAGGTAATAAAAAAAGTGCCTAAATGTACAATTTACCTACACACGGAGGAATGAGGTGTATCCTCTAAAGAGAAAACTCGTATAAATACGAAAAAACTGTAAAATATTCCCTGATTTTCTATCATATTAAAACACTACTTATCTATAGGAAATAAAGACAACTATGTAAGACCAATCGACACTAAAACAGTTCAACTTAAGACAACATTAAATGAAAGCGAAGTTATACTCACCTCACTCATTTACATATACACTAATTTATTCATCTAAATATTTATGACACAAACTAAGTATACAATGCACAAATAATGATTATACGATTTTCAATAATGTACATGTTATACGTTGAGGCGTTTGAACGTTCACTCGTGATGCAAATTTCTGCTAAGATCGAAATCAAAATTTCATTCACTTGTTAATGAGATCGTCAATACAATTTTCTCACTCTAGGTATCATCGTTTCCAATTATTCCATTGTTAATTCTAGGTTACATCTCCACCATACTAAATCATTGTTAACAGACGTTCATATGGTAATTCAGAGCCACACGGAAACATGAATCATAAAAGAAAGATCGTTATTCCGTTGAAATCGAAGTAAAGATGTAATGTGATAAATATTGTCTAGAGTTGATTAACTTTTGTCTAATATAATAGTGGATATGCACTAAGTTATGCCTATCAAGGAGAATATCTAAAGGTCAGATAATGAAATTTACTTGACGAGTGATACATTATCTGTTTACTTTAAGAGGTGATCCTTCTTACATTTATGCTAATAACTTCCGAGACATTATGCCCATAAACATATAAATATGATTAGCATTAATAAAATTAGAACATCAATTGTAGTTCTGTTGGACATATGACTTCATCAAAGCTTCACAACGCCTACAATATATATTCCGTCGGATGCAATGAAAATTGCTTCAAATCGTTCACTATAATCTTCATTAAATAAACTACCATCTTTGCATCTAGTAATACAATAATGTGAGTT